>CM060900.1:14225000-14825000 GCA_030762935.1 Hymenopus coronatus
TTTGCACACATTTCCTTGCACCATTTCCTCACTGAAGACTCAGTCAATGCATTAGCAACATACATTTGCGTTATTTGCCTATACAATTCGATTGGCCGAACATTTTGTGCATTCAAAAAACGAATAAGTTCTTGAAGACAGAAAAATACAAAATCGGCATTGAAAACCTCGTACCGCGAAACAACAAATACGAGGGCCGTTTGTTTTTTGAACTTTCAATAGGCTATAACTAAAAGACAAGTTCATAGAAAACAATTATTTTTTTACTAAAAGTTTTGTACACTTATGGTTACTTTTCAGCATAGTCACCGAAAAGATTGACACATTTATCGTACCTGTGCACAAGCTTTGCAATACCTGCTTCAAAAAATGTTGCCGCCAGTGATTTCAAATGCGCATTGACGTTGTTTTGAAGATCTTCGTTGGTTTGAAAGTGCTGCCCTCCTAGCCACGTCTTCAGTTCAGGGAAAAGGTGAAAGTGGCTGGGTGCCAGGTCAGGACTGTACGGCGGATGATCGAAAAATGGTCCATTGAAAATGTTCAAGAAGTAGATGGGTTTTGCCAGCAGTGGGTGGACGAGCGTTGTCATGGATCAATACAACTCCTGAAGTCAACATTCCTCTTCCTTTGTTTTCAGTGGCTCTCCGCAAACGTCGTAAAGTACGCAGATCTTGAAGATTTAAAAAAATCCACTCATCATAAACTACCCTTTACATAGAAAAAAACGGCTATAACGAGTATGACTAAAATACCGTATGTTATAGATATTTACATGACAAATAAAATGCATATCTTGAATTTTATGAGAATAGCTTCTGAAGACCAGTTCGTTCTGGGAAAATTTTGCTTAATTTTGAGTAACTAGTACACCGGAATAGAAAGACGTAAACTTACTTCAGAAAAGATGTTGAACTGGGTAAAACACGCACTTTGTTGATACGCATTTTGTTATAGAGTTGACTGTTTCCAAGATATTCCTTGTTATTGATTTCAATTTTAAAATATTTATACTTTTTTCAGACAAGTAGTTTCCGTTTTTCTTTTGTTGTGATTCTGGTCAAACAAATAAGCGAAATGCAATGACAATCGCATAACAACAACTTTTAAAACATTTCCTTATCGCTTTAGCCCAATGTATTCCTTTAGTTCCCCTCGACTTAAAAGTTTGGTAATAAGTGCATTCGGCTAATACAGCTCGATTAGCAAGGCATAGAAAGAAGAATAATCTTTTGTAAGAAGTTTCTATGTAGAACAGCTAGACGAAATCATAATTTTTTAAAATATTAACACATAGATCTCAACGAAAGTCACTAGCGTATTTTTAATTTCAGTCAGATATTTTTCTTCATCAGATTTCACTTCTTTTCATATGCAGCGCTTGCAACACCCCAGGACTATTGCAAGGGTCAAGAGCCCATTAGGGACAGCGGACTGTGAATCTGATTGACTTTTCAGGAATAGGGATGAGCCCAATGTCTGGTATGAAAGCGAGGAAATGGATAGACTGAAATGAAGACAAAACGGATGACAGGAAAGATGATAATGGAACAATTGGTGATATGAATTGTGGGAAAAACCGAAAGATCCTGAGAAAACCCGTCCCGATGTTTCCTCGACCACCACAGATCCCACATGCGGTCTTCTGGAATTCAATCAACATCTTTATTTGGATAGGTAGTCACACTGAAAAAGTCAATGCCATAACCGGGATTTGAACCACGGATCTCCCGGCTCTAGCCGGTTGCTCTCCAGTTAATTTCCGGGTCTTAAGTACTTACGTTATTATATGTCGGCATTGGGAATGTTATCTCAAAATAATTTGAGATCACTTTATGGTTTACCGGGAAATATGCGAGACAGTAGAGAAATTGAGTGCCGTGCCGGCGTGCTGCCATGGTAGCTCAGTGGTAGAGCAACCGGCTAGAGACCGGGAAATCCGTGGCTCAAATCCCGGCTATGGCGCTGAATTTTTCTCTTGGACTCTACCTATCCAACAGAACTTAAGCGTTATAAAATGATAATAAAGGGACTGGTTAACAGAAAATAGTGCTAACATTAGTACGAAAATGCGAGGAGAGAAAACAACATCTGATATTTGTCCAACACAAGTGTCACCGAGTAAAATCGGGAAGCAACTCGGTTGCACTCGTGTCCTCTTGCCGAGTTTAATATCTGAACGGTTTGAATAAAGACTTTGGGACGGTTAGGACTGTAATTATAGTATCTGTCATTCTGTCAGAGCGCCTGCTTTTATCAGCAGTGACGTCAGCTTCTTTGAAATTCGCATCGGATGCGTCTCTAAGGTAACATAGGCAGGAAAACGTTTGAATAAAATGGGGAGTATGACGTACAGTGTTTCTGTAGTTTCCTTGGAGGTATGTAGAACTGACATTTTATGAAAAATCACAAAAAATCGACTTTTTTATTTTAATTCCATAAAATAATTAAAACATTCCTAAATGTAAGAGAAAACTATAATTGGGCGCTAGGTAGCAATTTTAAATGCCGTAAGTCAAACCATTAGAGGTGTAACTACTGGAATCGGCAACAGAAATTTCAGTTCAACGAGAGCTCATTCGCACCAGCAAAATAAAAAAGAAGTTGTGCGGAACAAAAGAAGCAATGCAAGAAGAAAGGGGCACAAAAGGCAGAAGTAGAGGGGAAAAAAAGGAAGGCTGAGGGTCCAAGTTACTAAGCTGGTGGATTTTAATGTGAGCCATGCATTGAAATCTTTCCTTGTTTTCTCGCTATTGATATTTTCAGCACTTTTTTCCTGTAAAATGCTCCTTGCAAAGCAATTTTTCTGTTACGCAAATGAAAATTGCTGTACATGTTCGCAGGGGGACAATGAATAAGAATTACCCTAGCTTTTACTGTCGCATATAGTTAAGCTTATGTTTTCAATTTTTAAACACAAAAATGATATTTTTTATTAAAAAAACAGATGTATAATTTTGAAACGTTTTGGATTCTAAACCACGGAAGACGCAGAGAAACCTAAGGCAGCTTCAAAAATTAGTTGTATGTCAATTTAATATTAAAATATTAGACCATAATTTTATTTATTTATATTTTTGTCGCAAGGTACTTTTATTTTACGTGACAAAAACATAAATACACTTGACCATAACATCCAAACCATTACAGAAAAATGAATGAAATTTGCACTGTAATTTATTTGCATTATACTACACATGTGGTATAAATCTCAAACTTGGAATTTCAAACTTTCGGTCATACATGTCGTCAACAAAATTCATAAATATTGATTGTAATGTTATTAAAGCCTGAAAAAAGTCTTATTTCCATGTAGTTTTTATAGCAACAACACCGTTTAAGATATTCCATAATGTGATTTAAATGCCTGCATGGAAATTAAATTCTTATAACATTGAATTAAGACGCTACTGAGTTATAGGCATTGAAGATAACAGGTTTCATGGCCCTTAGTCCGCAGGCGGTGAAATTCGCGGCTTCAATATGAGTTGAGCTCTTGAAAACTGGCCGTGTTTTATTAGTTGACGCAACACAGTGCCTATTAAGTTGCACTGGTACTATATCTACTCAAAAGTCACATTTATGGTTCATTCGTCTGTACAGAATCTGTGAGTGGCCCCCGCGTTCTCGCGATTTAATATCGTGCGACTTTTATTTTTGGAAAAAGGATTAAGTGGTGATGTACGCGGTTACGGTAAAAAAAAAACAACTATATTTGTTAGTTCATAAAAAGCTTCAGACTTAAATTCCATCTAGAACTATGTTAAAAATGTGTTTGTATAAAGGGCTCCACCGGGTTACGCCCACTTTTTTCAGAGAGCTTTTCCAAAGAAGAGTCACTCAACTTTCTTTCCAATTTAGGCAGGCAAAACTTTCAGAAACCTCTGGGTTCAATAAGCAACATCGCAGATTCTAATTCAGTTGTTGATTTGAACTCTGACATTGGTCTATTGACCAACATGGCTACGCATGCGCAAGTAGACACAACGAACGAAAGACCGAATTTCGCATTGGAAAGAAGAGCCAATCTTCAAAAACTCCATGTTTACCCCTTATTTTGATCCAGTTCATTTACACACACCTAAGCTAATGTAACCTAACCTCGATGGAATCTCGAAATCTGCCGTTCACTTGTCCCGTAGCCATATTGTCTCCATAGCCAATAGGAAAGGCTCAGTATAAAACTGAACTAGAATCTGCAATCTCGCATTTAAGAAGGCTGTAGCAAGATGGCGGCATGAGTGTTCTGTATGTAAACCAACGTGCTAGAAGAACTATCAAAGTTTTAGTTTGGAATTTGTTTTTTCTATTCAAAATTTTAGGTTGTTCTTGTATAATTGTCAAAAATGGCAAGAGAGCGTCATAAAGCTTACAAGAGAGTTAGTGAAAGCTGTGCTGACCAACCAGAAGTTAAGTAATGGTAAAATTTGTATGAGGCTACATTATTGCATACACCATCTCCCCTTAAAAGAGAAAGTTTATAACATGAGTCCATACATTTTATAAACATTTAAAAATAACATTCGTCAACAAATTGTCGCTATCTTTGAAAGGGAACTGTAGCGTGTAGTGGCCAATTTCCTAAGCAGGTGTCAAAAATGTTTGAACACTGAAGGAAGCCAATTACAGTAACTCCTGGATTCATATATCAAAATAGATATATGTTTTAGTTTTTAATGAATTAGTATCACGGGAGTAGAAAAAGATATGTGGACTTGTATACCTATACATTAAATACGTTTTTAAACAGCGGTAAGGCAGAAGCAGCGATTCTTTAGCGTTTTATTTTCATTCCCTCTTTTCTGGGGTATTCATTTCTTGGGACGTTCCCAGTTTCAAATTGTTCCTCCCGGCATATGTTTACTATAAATCAATGACATTTTGTATAAAAACGATAAGATGAATTTTTATTAACGTGCTTAATTTCTACAATTTTAAACAATAACGTTGATGTGTAAACGTTTACGCGAAAACTTGATGGCTGAAATTTGGCAGAGGGAAGATTTTGCGTGAAATAATCAGATATACAACATTTGAAAGCTCTATGTTAAAAATATGGAATTTAGGATTTTCACTTGACTGTTCACTTAAGGCATTAACCACTGTATAATACCAGACGAACCGTAACTGTGCAGGATGGACAACGGTGGGGGACACGTAACGCACTGCAACATATGTAGATCTATTACGCACTTAAAGTCCCCAGGAGGAAGGGATGAAATAATGGAACCATAGGAGGACATAGATCCCAGGCTGACAGGCTACAGACACACGCGGAAGTCCCCAACTCAGCGGCTGAACGGGGTCAGGATTCAGCATGCAGCTGACAGCACGACAGGTTCCGGGTCTTATCAAACGTCTCCGTTCCTGCGAGCAATAGCGACCACAACGCCGCTTCTACGCAGAAAAAATATGTGCACACATTAGCGCCATCTGCCGGTGCTGCCATACATTACGAGCCTAGAGGCACAACTAAAGGGTGATAAGGAAATGGGATAAAAGGGAATGATAGAAAGCAATTCGGCGTAAAGAATAAGTACAAGTTGCATAAAATTCGTCGCCCTCCGTGGTGCAAAGATTACCATATAGCCCAAGTGACAGGTTCCAACTCGGCAGAGAACAATGGATTTTTTTCGAGTGTAAATATTCTTAGCGTGGCTTCCTTCGGAAGGGAAATAAAACCGGTGGTCCCGTGTCGTAGATTTATGGCGCATATAAGAACCTCAAGCCTCTGGTCCAAGGGGATCGAAATAGTGACCTCACGAATGCAAGTTGCACACGTTACCACGGCGTGATGTGCCTGTAACTTTGTCTGCAAGGGTTAATTGCCAAAAATGGAGTTTTTGGGGTAGGTGGATGAGAATTCTAACTCATATACCCCGTCATTTTAACATTAGAAGTGGAAAATATCGACAGAAACCGACCGGTTAGATTTAACCGTAAAATCCTTGATAAACTTTTACCGTGGTCAATGCACCACAAACTCGGTAGCACGCTAAACACTTGATCGAGAATGGTGTCACGGCACTGAATATTTCTAATTCAGCCGTGCCATTGGAAGACTGTGCGCTGTAGCCATAACCGGTAATAATGTTCTTTTCCTATATAATATTGTAACATTTACGTTTGTTGATAACAACTGTTTAAAAAGTAGTTTACATTAATCTGTTGTATCTGAAGTTGCCAGAGACGACAGCCACAGCAGGAGGGTCAGTTTTAAATCTAAAATTAATAAACGATTTTTAAGGGGCACAATGACCGTAGTTAGATGAAATGCCGTAGCTATTGTGAGAACAGAAAACGAAACTGGCGAAAACTCAATTCTAAAGAAAATTGTAACAAGTTCGTGACAATTAAATAGAAACGCTTTTGAAAGTAGTAAATCTCAAGTGCGTGTGAGCACGCCTGTCTGGACCCAAAACTGAACTTCTGGTCCATAGTTGTACAGCATTGGTCTTGTAGAGAACACGCTTACAGTATTTGCTTCAGTTTCACTTACAATGTAACCAGAAACTAACTGTAAGCTTCAGGGTGTGTATGACTGAAATGTCATGAAAAATCACAAAAGATCCACTTTTTAATTTAAATTGCATAAAACAATTAGACATTCCTGAATATTAAAAAAGGTATCGTCTGTCACCAGCCACCATTTTTAAATGCCTTAACTGCAGCTACAACAAAGCATTAGTAGTGAAGCTGTACTGGACTCAGCAAGAAAAACTTCAGTTTGACGAGATCATACAATGTAAAGAAAACGAAGTTGCGCAAAAGAAAAGCAGCAATTCAAGAAGAAAAGGACAGAAAAAGTAGCAGCAGAAGAGAGGAAAAGGAAAGCTGAGAGTACAACCTACCAACCTGGTGCACTTTAGTTTGAACCATACATTCAATTCTCTACTAGTTTTCTCACTATTAACATTTTCAACATTTTTTCCCTGTAAAATGTTCCCTGCGAAACAAATTTTCTCTACATATTTACAGAGGTACAATGAATAAGAATTGCCCCAGAATTTACGGTTAGATGTATTTAAGTATATGTTTTAAATTTTCAAACATAAAAATTATATTTTTATGACAAAAAAGCACAGTCATAACTTAAAAAAATTGGAGCTTAAACCGAAGGAGACGTAGAAACCTAGGGTAATTTCAAAAATTAGATATATTGTGAACCTAATGTTACAATATTAGGCCAAATTTTTAATATTTTTGTCGAAAGGAACTTTTATAGTTAGTGACAAAAACATCAGCAAATTTTATTTAACCTCCAAAACATTAAAGCAAAATGGATGAAATCTGCACTGTAACTTATTTGCATTATGTTAAAACTGTGGTATAAATTTAAAAAAGTTGGTATTATTATAACTAGAAGAATTTTCCGGGCTGAGAAGCCGTGGTCTGCCGGAGTTTTCAGGTCCAGGCGTTTCGACTGCGGTGAACATCTTCAGTGACCTGGTCTAAGTCTTCTCGGTGAAGGTTTGGTCGCAACTGACTCGTTGGCTGAAATAGCTGCAGTATTTATACACAGGCTGCTTTCAAGCGATTGGTCCGGCTGGAGCTGCATGTGCGACTCCGGTGCTTTTGATTCCTGATGGGTTCGGATGATCTCGTTGGATCATGAAGGTATTCACCGCAGTCGTGAACGAAACGTCTGGACCTGAAAACTCCTCCAAACCACGGTTTTTCAGTCCGGAAAAGTCTTCTAGTTATAATTTGGACTCCGACCGTGAAAGCTGATTAGTATTATTAGTTGGGAATTTCAAACTTTCAGTCATACAAGTCCTTAAAAGGCATGTACGAGTAGACCTGTTACCTATACGTTAATGTACGCTATAATGTACCTTACTGAGAAATGTTAACAGAGCGCGGTAGATCCATTGTAACGTTCAAGGCTGCATTCGGGATGTCTTGTGTTCGACTCCTGTGTTGGATCACTCTAACCATGGGTTTTTGATGGGTTTCTTTGATTGTCAATTTGCTTGCCTCATGTACTGTCATTGCGCTTCTTCTTTCATGTTTCATGTATATTAAAGAAACATGTCGGGATCAGACAAATGGGGCACATACTTTCTCGTTCAAAATTGGTCCTCCGCCCTGCTAGGGCGCAGTCGTATCTAAGCCACCTCAGGTGGGTCGAACAAATATATAGTTTGTTAACAATGTTGTTAATTTCCAGGACTGTATCAGCACATCCAATGTACCGGAATTTTGTATTGCAATACTTATCATACATGCCATTTAATCTACTGATATAGGCCTGTCACTTTTAAGTATACTTAAACGCTATCGATTTAGGCCGAGGTTGAGCATGTCGCTTTGGGTTTGGGTCAGCGTTCAACCAGCTGAACCATCCAGACCGACTCAGATGGGTTCCCAGTATCACCAGGGAAGCCCTCTAAGAAGCCCTCGGTATCACCGGGGTATCAATTCACGAATCGTTAGTGACTTCTGCGCGTCTCTGTTGGCCGGGCTTCCTAGGCCTGCAACCTCCTGCACTTCTTTCACGTCATCGTTTTCTCTTGGGGGTGGTAAACAAATATATCCCTGTTGGTCGAGGTGCGAGTGGTGCACATACTCATACCAAAAAATCTCTGACACGTATTTCTAAACTTGTATTTATGTTCAACCTACTTAAACTTAACTTTAAGAATTAGGATTGTAATTATTAAGAAATCTTCAAAGTAATCCAGCGATTACATTTCATGTTGTTTCAGACCTGCAACAGTTTAGCGTCTCTTTGGATCTGAGTAGTATATTTTCGTAATTTACTACAGATTAACTGTAATACTTTTCCCATTAAGTGGACACTGAGATATTAATAGCTATTTTCTGCAGTATTAAGCTAGATTTTAATTTTATGCTACAGAAATTCTGGAAACAAAATAAGTTTTTATACAAACTTTCATTCAAACATGTGTTTGCATTCTGGATATATAAATGAATTTATTTGGTTTGATTAGGTATAGTCAAAATCTCTCTTCTGCTACAGATGGAGTTACATGCACTATTTTCCATTCCTTAATACCTTTTTAATTAATTGGTTGGTCGACATTTTTTATGGTGGATAGCCTTTATTACTACTATTATTATTACTATTATTACCACTATTATTATTGTTAGTAGTAGTAGTAACAACTGCCGTACTACTACTGCTGCTGCTACTGCTACTTGACCCTGTTTCTAAATCCAACATGAAGGTGTTATGCAGAATTATGCCAGTGGTCGCACCGTGGCTGAGGCGTTAGACCACTCGCCTCTCACCTGGGCGACCGGGGTTTGATCCCAAGCGACCACATGTGAGATTTGATGTGGACAAAGCGGCGCTGGGGCGGATTTTCTACGGGTTCTCCGGTTTCCACCAGTACCGCATTCCCCCGGTGTTCCATCTTCATTCCATGTATCATCAATGTCATGGCCTGGGATGCAATAAGTAGTAAAAGCGGGCGTTAAAAAAGAAGAATGCCAGAAATATGAGTTTTGTGGTTAAAAGCCATAATTTTGAGATAAATAGCATTAAGATAGCGACTTTAACTACAACTATTCTAATATTTCTCTCTTTTACAAAAATATATATTTTATACACTTCTGCTCACAGAAAATAATTGCCAGATTTGGTCAAGTTATACATTTTAAGCAATAGTTTGATATTATAGTAGCATGCAGCCCAGTTCCAATTGTGTGGTATCGTTACCAAGTAACTCCACTGCCCTGACAAGCTCAAGTGGCAGCATTTGTTCCGTATTGTCTGCCCGCCTACTTCACATCACGAGAGAATGAATGTTATGTCTATTTTAGCTCACATTTCTTCGTTTGCTGTCCTTTAACATGATTTTTCCTGGTCTTGTGCCACATTTAGTTTTATAAAGCCGCTGATGACCGCTACCCCTGCCACTGGGCAATAACCATTAGCAGACAAAACACGAATCTGTACTGGGGCGAGAAGCAACGTAGTAAAACGTGTTTCCTGGAGACACTGCTTGCAATTAAAGAATATTGTCTCAGTTAAGGGACCAGAAAATGGAAGATTGGGCAACAGTGAAGGTTGGTTTCCAACCGCACACACCCTAATTCCAAACTTTGGAAGAAGACTAGGGAAGGGTCATCATGTTCCGAAAAATATTGTAGCAGTTGAGTGCCCTAAAAAGCAATCATCATTATCATCATCATCAGCAGCAGTAGCAGTAGCAGCACCACGAGAGAAGCTCTCAGTGACGTCAGTTGGAAATGTCTGTTCTACAAGCTAACACACTTTCTTAGATTCAGGAGCAGTTAATTATACATCCTCGGGAAGTGGTTCCAAATAACTCTTGCATTAGCTTACAATTAAAGGATTCTTAGTGAATTCATCTGGCTTTTTCCACTCCCAAGCGTACTTTCAGAGAAAGACGTCACAGAGTACCACTTGTGCTAGCTACCAGGCAGCAGAAATTCAGTAACATCTGTGACGTAACACAAAATAACAGACTGAAACATGCTCAATGTAGTTCCCTTAGTCTCTTAGTGCCAATCACGATCTAATCGTGATGTTTTCATACGTTTCAACTCTTTCCATCGGGTAAGTCTGTATGCTTTCTGCGTCATAAACGTAGAGAAATGTTTTCTGGAGCGTTTCAGGACCTCATCTTTACTCCCCAAAGCGCTAAATTAGCGCCAAATTTGATACTTCTAGCCAGTGTTTGTTTATATTGGTTGAAACATGGCGTCGTCTACACAAGGCTTACGAAGCGGAGAGGAAATAAGAGCTGCATGTTCGCGATGAACTAGAGGAAAGCGAGGATTTTGAATTTTCAGACCTTAATGAAACAGTTTCTGACATTGACCTAAGAGAAGAAGATTCATGTTCTAGTTTCAGTGATGAAAATGCATCTGATTACAACGGCCCTCGTACACTTGCTTATTAAAATGGTGTAACCAGACGACGAATACAACAGCTACGCAACAACATTAGTGCTAAAGTGTACAGTAATATACATTACATTTGTATCCTATTGTTTTATTCCATTTTCAGAGATATTGGTATCATGCTTATGTTTTTGGTGATTTTTTGTTTCTGTTTTCAGCCTTCAGATTACGTGAACTCATTTTTTGTATTTTAAAAATAAAACAACAGACCAAAACAGGATGCTGTTTTAGTAAAAAGTATCTGTATTTTCATTTAATTAGCCATAACTTTCTGTGCAGTGAGGTTTTGTATACATAATTATTGATTATTTTGGGATTTTAATATAGTTTTCAAAATTTTCTTTTGTTTTTAATATTTTAAATATATTGAAAAGACTTCTCATCCATATAATGCCTATTATACAGTAGACAAAATGGTTTACTAGAAATGAAAAAAAGATTCAGCTATGCCATTTGGTAATCATTTTATTACGAAGAATTCAAAACCCTGTATGCTCCTCTAAAATTGCTTGGCACTTTTCAGACAGCATTTTGCCGTTCGGGTTGGCACTGACAGGGTTGATGAACCGAAATATAAAACGGGCAATCCTTTTGTAGGAAAGGTTTTCAAATCCGTCTGGGGGCAACTTCATACGGCACGAACTCGCGACATCTGCTTGCTGTAATATCCGTCATAAATGCTTCATGTCAAGAGTTTTGAGATTAAGCAAGAGCACTTGAGAGTGTTTAAAATTTGCAATTGGAGCGGGGACTTAAATTACCCGAGCACTCCCCCCAGAAAGAACAAGAGCAGGATGAGGGCGTCGGGTGGAAATAGTTTCCGACAACAATGAGGAAACACTCGTGACGAAAGCTTCTTCTCGGGTTTGTTCAATACGTTGAATATTTAACCACACAGCGAGGGGGGGGGCGGCTTTGCACTGTTTCGCCGCTAATTGCTGTCGGCAGCATAGGAAGCTCCGCCATTCACGTTATGACGTTTGCATTCCCTGCCCCAGGCGTCGCTAGGGCTGTGACAGAAGGCTTTAAACGTTCCAAACAAAGAGGATGCAGTTAGTCTCACGAGACCTGTCCATCACTCAAAGAAATACGTCACTTTGCCCGCGAACAATTACCACACAGCAAGGACACTGTTGAGCCTGCAGATTCCATCTTCAAGTCGTTTGAGAGCAATTTTGTGGCCATCCGTTTCTGTAGAAAAAATAATCTAATGTGTTCCATTCATATGACTTTATCTACATCTCTGTAACTATCATTGCTCATAAGCCTGTTGTTCTATCTACCTCAGGCTAATCGAGATAAACATTAGCAGAAATGCTCTAATTACTTGCTTCCTTATAAGTAGAAGGGAAATTAGGGAATAAACTAAACGCTGTGAGATCCACAATGATCCCTGACAGTCAGTGTACTGTCTCAGCTGTTAAGAGGTGTGTCTGCCTCTCTGCCAATAGATTCATGCTACGTAAGCAATGATGTCGTCCTTGTTGCAAGATGTAACAAACATTCCTCAATGCAGTTCCAATTGACGCCGAGTAATCCTACTGTAATTGTAAATATAAGCAATGACAATGACAGTGACTTTGACTTCAGAAGCAACGATGAAGATGGAGTTGTTGATGAAGATGATTTAAGAGAAGAGGTTTGGTACTATGGCCATGGACGGAACGAACTGGCAACAGTGTGACGGAGTAGCCACGTGTTAAGGCAACTGACAGGGTTCACTACGGGTCTTTCCGACTTTAGGCTAAACCGACAGCCAAATGTTTTAAAATGTGGTTGCTATAGGATTGAAATCCGTTTCTTTGCGCGGCCAGGAGTTGACAAGTTCCCATATTTTAAAACTGACACCAATAACAAGAAATATCCCGAAAACGGTCAACAGCACGAAAAAAATGTATGTCATAAATTGGGTGTTTTAAAGAGATCTACATTTTTTGTGTAGTGAGTATTTTGTCTAACCCTTACGGTTTACCAGTAATGCTAAATTCAGACAAATCCATCCAGAATAAAGAGGTCTTCAGAGGTTACCTCCAGAGAATTCAAGATATACATTTTATTTGCCATGTTAATATATTAATAAGAGATTTTAATCAAAATCGTTAGAACAATTTTTGGGAAAACTTAAAACCTTCGAATTTTTTTTCCATGTAATGGATAGTTGGGGTGGAGGATTTTCTTGAAAATATTCATGTCGCATTCTTGGAAGATACTGAATTTAAATGTCAAGTTTGGTATTTAACCGACTTTTCGTTCTTGAGCTATGCTGACAACATGCAAACAGACACACACATAGACCTTTTTCTAAAAAAGTTTTTTGTGGATTCAGGGGATCCCAAAACATTAATTTCAGGTGAAACATCGGTATAGAATTTTTGGGTGCAATACAATACCTTCTCTACACAATATGTATATTGCACTTATAGAGAAAGTAAAAATGGTCTCGTTTCGTAATGGGCTTACCCTTCTCGTATTTGTAGGACTGCCACTCCCCCCTAGGACCTACAAGTCAATGCCTAGAGGTGGAAGCCTGTCGGGCACGAAACCACAGAATAAGAACCTGTTACGAGGGAAACGTGCAGAAGTGGATGACATGAAATGTAAGCGAAATTAATGATAGCAAAGGTGATAATGGAGCAATTAGTGGAAGGAGAGGCGGGAGAAACTGGAGGATTCGGAGAAAATCCGTATACGGGTGCTTGGGATCGAACCGGGCCGCCTAGATGGGAGGTAAGCGGTCTAACCACTCACCCACAGCGTCGCCACTAAAAATGTTAACCGTTTTAATGTCGCATTTCCTTACACACCAGCGTGCAAATGTTTGGAAACTGGCAATGAGCGATTAGGTGGGCAAAAGGGAGAGATGTGTGACATTCCACTGTTTTATTGGATTATCCAAATACCAGGTATAATCATCCGCCATTTTGCTTCAATAGGCATATGCGCCCTTTTTTATTCTTTCTGTTTTGTTCCTTGTTTTTCCCATTTTTCCTATATGTCCTATTTGTTTACCGTTTGCTTTTTGCTTATAGTCCGTTCCAATTCAGGCTACCGCTGGTGGTGGTGTCACTAGTGTTGCTGTAATCTAACAGACGTGGACTGCAGAGGGATCGCGGCGAGTTGTGTGGATAAAACGCATGGGACAGTCCGTCACATAATGCTATAAAGATTGGACATTATGTTAGTTTCCATTTTTCTCATTAACAATGGGCAATAGTTATCGGATTTATTAAAACTCACATACTGTAATGTCAACACTGCTGTAATGGGGTATCCTACACGATGCGGGAACACTCGTGTAATGCACATTGATTTTCCACAGAGCCTGTCCAGTGTATGACGTAACAGTTGGTGCCACCGGTAACTCGAGGTGGGACGGGTAGTACAAAGATACCTTTTCAAACATACAAACACCCATTCACAAGGCGGGACTCGAACCCACGATCCTCAGCGCCACGAATAGACAAAGCCAGGAGCTCAGTGAGTGCCGCCACGAGGATCGGCGCCCGTAATACAGACCTTTTTCTTTATTTATCGTTGCCCTCAGATCAAAATAAACATGAACACCTTTAAGTTTCAAGAAAAATCAAGTTTGCTTATATCTTTTTCATCAGTTGCTTCTTTATTCAGTTCATTTAGGAATGTATGCAATAAAGATTTCATTTTTATATTTTGACGCTTTTCCTGGAAAGGACAATTACATACACCAAAGAACTTGCTTCAGCAGTAGCAAACCTGAATGCACATTCTATAAGCGCGTGGTTTTTAGGTAATTGCACCCACTAGTCCACTTTAAAATTCGCTAAAACTTGGACATTCTTCCTCCTATGCGCACAGCTTATCTTGATAGTTGGTTTTACAGGTAGCGAGGGTAGGGGGGGAAGAAGAGAAAACACGCCCGCCTGTCTTTCCGCAGTATTGTCAATCACGCCGTTATGGTGAATAGCTATTCTCATTTTCCGCGATCCAGATAAACTATTAAGCGAAACACCGAAGTTGCGTTAGTTGCCTATTGCAGTTCATATATATCATAATAATCTCTTATGCAATATTTTGCCTCACATTTTGAATCTGGATCGGCGGCGTGGCGTCCCGCCTAGGCGGCCCGGGTTCAATCCCAAGCGCCCGAATATGACATTTGTGGTGGACGAAGCGGCGTCTGGGCGGGTTTACCCGGGTCCTCCGGTTTGCCCTGCCACTCATTCCACCAAACGCTCCATCATCATCTTTCTCATCATCCATTTCGATTTCATTTCATACCATCCACTTGCTCACGTCCATGCTTGGCTATGGGTCGACCATTCGTTCCAGGTTTTCCGTTCTGTGGTTTCGTGCCGCTGACTCCCCGACAGGCTTCTGACCACTAGGCACCCGCTTGTAAGTGTTAGGGGAGTGCCAGTCCTGCATACGGGAAGTGTATGCCGAGCCCTGTTTTTAAATGTTTGCAATTTACATAACAAATACAAATAGCAATATAAAGATTACAAGCTTTGTAGATTCTGTTTGCCAATCTCTAAAGTTTGTGAAACTTTAGAAATGCAGATACACAATCTACAAGTACATTTCTTGCGTATTCTCGTTGTTAAGCATCTCAAAGCACGCCATTATAAAATCCACTAAATACTTACGTTTAAGTCTCAAGACAGCTACCAGATTCGATAGATATTGTGAGTTTATTTAATTTGATATGTCAAATACAAAAACAGCTCTTGGGAGCTGGTAAATGGAGGAGAACTGTGACGTCTCCCCATTCCATTTGTAGTTGTCATTAAGAGTGTTGTTTCGCATGTAAGATACAGCAGTGGCGGAGCTAACTAACTTTAAAGGCGAGCGGCCGGTTACCAAAAATGTTTTTCAGTCTTGCTTCCTCAAATGAGGCTTTCTAAACTTTCTTTTGGCGTAGATTAAGACCCCTAATATCTTTTCTGCGCACAAGTTGATCAATGTCAGTAGACACAGAGGCACAATATTTCACAGGATTAAGAATTTAATTTTATGTACAAATATCTTTGGAAATGCCGATCGTAAAAAGTTGAATATTTCCACCATAAAAACAGTTACTTACGCTTCCACGGCCTTGAAAAATAAACAAGGAACAGCGAGTTCAGACATTATTCTCTGGCATGGATGGTGGGGAAATAAATGATAACACCTGTGTGATATTTAAAGCGACAACTGTCACTTCGTTGAAATACCACATCATTTAAAACAGTATTATATTTGATTATGTTAACAGAAACAGTATAAAGCTAGAATAAATACAAATTAGTGTTACTATTGGTACCAATCGCCTTCCACCTAGGCGGCCCGGGTGCAAACAGATTCGCCCGCATGCAGGATTTATGGTGCACGAAGTGTTTACTCCGGGTCCTCCGGTTTCCCCCGCGCTCATTCCACCAATTGCTCTATCATCCATTTCCTTACGCTCATGCTTGGCTACGAGCCGACCACACGTTCCAGGTATTTCACAGTGGTTTCGTGTCTTTGGCTCCCCGACAGGCTTCTGACCACTAGGAATCCGCTTGTAAGTTCTAGGGAGGGCTGTCAGTTCTAAATGTGGGAAGGTTAGGTAAGACTGCGAAAGAAAGAATGGTTATTGATTGTGTTTTGATATAAAACAACCTAAAAGAGTTTTAGATAATTGATGGTCTATAAAGTTCTCAATTTTTGCCAAATTAGGAGTAATAAATAAGTTCAAAGCTCCTAACCATATATTCTGAGATTCTAACCCAATACGAACGGATTAGTTGACAATACTTGGGCATTTAAATTACACGCTCCTTTATGTGTCTAGGCGGTTGTGTATGCAGCAAGGGTCGTTTTGCGCGACGCTAGTACATGATAATGGCAACGTGCACACCTGCAGATCACAACAAAGCTAAATTCGCTTGCAGAAGAACAACAATACTCAGGGACACACTAAATGTAGAATCCTCCACTGTAAAGTTTTTTTTGATAGTGTTTAACGCCCGCTTTAACTAATTATGGCACCGCAGGCGGTGACACTGATGATACAGAATTATGATGGAGCACCGGTGGAATGAGGTGGCGGGGGAAACCGGAGTGCCCGGAGAAAACCCGCCCCAGCGCCGCTTTGTCCACCACAAGTCTCACATGCGGTTGCTTGGGATCGAACCCAGGCCGTCTAGGTGAGAGGCGAGTGGTCTAACCACTCGGCCATGGCGCGGCCTCCACTACAAAGCTGTGAAAACTATTAGACTCAATGCAAAGTTTTGCTTATTTGCTGGTCGAGCTTCTCTCTCCAATATACTGATACTGTAGTGTCAAAAATACTCAAGTACAATTGTCCACCAATCAAATTAGTTGACTGTTTATTTAGAAAAATGGAATAAAATTAGTGGTTAGATGAATTTGTTTTCTTCAATGAGCTGTGGCAAATTGATTGCAAATTTACAAAATAATCTTAGATAGCTTTCAACCACTTTTATTCTTGAAAATTTCAGACTATATTTGGAAAGAAAATACTAGATATTTGTCTATGATGTATACCTTTTGAGCCTGCAGGTTATAAAAATATTACACCAAGAAAACTTAGTACGTAAGCAATACTGATTGTTATTGGAGAAAATCAAATATTTATAATCGAAAATAGTTTATATAAATTAACATCAAGCGCTAATTTTATTTTAGACATTTGTATATTATTTACAAACTCAGAACTTGAAACATATTCATCGTAAAATGTACTTCAGTCTACTAATTTTCACACCTCTGTATTACCAAATCCTCATCGACATTCACGCATGCCAATCTCCGTTTGTTCTACGTGAGCCCATCCTGTCCTCCGCCACAGCTTGAATAACACTACATCGAGAATTCAAAATAGAAACCTTTCGATATTGAAATACTTGCCATTGATCTACAATAATTTAGCTAACTGCAAAGCTGGCGATATGTTTTAAGGACATATGTACTTACTCTGAGTCAAAAGTAACCTCAAGCACCTAGGTCAGTTAAAATATTCAAGATTAATAATTTCAGCTGTTCCCTATACCCCTAAGAAGTGAAATTTGACTGATGGAGGTGACATTGTTCCACATAAAGCATTTAATAGATACACAACTTTGATAATTTTAGCACAAGAATGACCCTAAAAATATGGAACTTGTTCTTTCTCACACAGTTTTCAAAGTACTTAAGTTACTGAAAGGCGGACTTAGCAAAGTGGCGCTGTGGTAGCGTATACTACTCGCATTAAAGAGGTCCCGGAATCCATCTCCCGTGTCCGCCTACTGTAATCTATGAGGCTTTGGTCTCCCTGAGGTCGGCAGGCGAATGCTGACGTGGTTCTTCCTCCACGACGATTACCTTTCCATCATTTCTCCTTAATTCTGTTTGGTTCTAATCCTTTAGACGTGCTTCTGGTTCCCAGTTTATGGCAGAGGATTAGTAGGAACACTTCGATAATGTTCAGACTACCCAGATGCTTATATATCATGAAATACTGTTTCATCAATAGTATTAATAATTTCATTTATTGCACATCTTATATTTATTCTCAAAAAGTATGATTTCCAATCGAACATATACGAACATATGGCGCGAATGTATGCTTACTACTCCTCGTGGACACTAGAGGGTTGCTAAATTGACAGATCAATAACAATATTAAAATTTAGTGAAATTTCAAATCTGAATAACAACCTTTAAACTAGGTTTATTTGTAAAAAAGAATACAATAAAATAATAATGTAACAAAAATGTGATATAATATTTTAAAATTATAAATGTAAAATAAATGTATTCTATAATAACTATGTTGAGAAATAAAATTATTAGGAAATAAAATACATTAATATGTAGATATATTTAAAATCATAATTATATTACTATTTTAGAAATAATTTAATGTAGGGTAAGTATAGCAACTTTAAGCATTATGAAAATATTAAAATAAAATAAAAAGTATATTTAGGAATTTAATTTTTGTTTACTTTATATGTTAAACAATTGTTATTGAACTGTAAATTTAGTACCTTTAAATTGTTTAATTTTGTGCTTACTTTTGGTTAGTAAATGCATTTTATTATATGTAGAATAATTGTATAAAATTGTCAATAGAAACTGAAAATGAAGAGTAGGATCTGAGATGTTAGGTCTGGTATAAGAAGTTAGGTGCCAAGGCATATTATATAGATTTTATTTTGTGCGCCCTCTCTGGCGGCTCCAGCAGTGGGTAGAGTTATTGGGCTTGAACATGTTAGGACTTCCGCGCGTTTCTGTGACCTGTCTACCTGTACCCTTCTCATCCCCTGCTTTTGAGTGGAGTAGCAGCAACAAAATATTTGTGTATGTCGCAGTGCGTCAGCTTTCCCCTTTCATTAATTTAATGTCGTCCTCCGTGCTCTAGGGGTAACATGCTGGTCTCTCATTCTCAAGGTCGCGGGTTCAAACACGGTGGAGGCCGATGGATTTTTTCGGTCGTAACAATCCTTAGCATGGTTTCTTTCGGAAGGGAATTAAAGACGTTTATCCTGTGTCGTAGATTTACGGCACGTAAAATAAACTCAAGCCCGATAAGCAGGCCTCTAAGCAGAATTAAGGGGTCCTTGACGCCCAATTTAGAATGGAACACGGAAAACTATAGCAGCTAAAGCTCAATTTGATTTTATTTAATATTTTCGCAGATCCCTTTAATGAAATAGTAAAGTTAAGGTATTCGATTAAAATGGTGTAGATATTTATTGAGTGTATTTTCTACTGCAACACCAATTATTTAAGAATTTTTTTATAAATTCAAAGACAAATTGACCACATCTTTAGGGTAGGCATACATCAAGACGTTTCACAAATAACATTCAAGAATATAGAATTTGGAATTTTGCAGCGCAGGTCGCGTGTTCTCTCTCTCTCTCTCTCACCTGGAACAGACGAATTTCAGATAACTGTAGGTAACGAGGGATTCCAGTCTCGCAGCGTCATTACTAATTCATTTCACTCGCGGTGCTAGGCGCCGACAAGGGACAAAACTTCAAAATTAAAAAGGACGAATCCTAAGAAAGTGCATTAACTTGGTACATGAAGCAGAAAAGTGGGTATATAACTTTCCATTATACTTCAGAGCGCAGCGCGTGTCAGAAAAGACCTCGTAGCGCCGAAACAGCGGGCCCGAGTTCAGTTCCCATTACACAGTCGCAGTTTTCTCTGGCTCTATAATGGTAAGTGTAAAGGACGTGTAGTGGTTACCATGCTGGCCTTATATAATCAAGGTCAGGGGTTCAAATCCGGCGGAGGACAATGGATTTTCTCGGGCATAAACATCCTTAACATGACTTACTTCGGAAGAGAAGTAAAGCTGTTAGTCCCGTGTCGTAGTCTTACGGCACGTAGAAGAATGTCAATCCTGATAAATAGGCCTCAGAAGGGTTTGCGCCCCTACGCACACTGTGCTTCTGAAAGACGTACTCCCTGAATTTTCCTTCGAAACACGTGTTCCATATGATGGCTCCCCTTCTCACTTTGAACATGGTATTATAACTTGGTTCCTTGCAAGGAGAAAGGAAAATATCTAATGTGTTGCTCTAGCTGTTCGGTAAACGAGCCGTTTATTCAAATCATTAATCATTTCTCTATAAATTATGTAAATAGTACGTGGAGAAAAAAATAACAAAAAATGCCAATACGTTTTTTGGCGATAGAAAAGTATAAATTAGCATTGAAATACCGGTACCACGTGACAGTAAATATCTTGACAGAATGGATATTCCGTTGACAAATAGAGTAAGGTACTTTAATTTTGTAGATAAAATGTTGTGTTGATATTTTTCGTTACTAAGTTATGTCAACTCGTTCGTTATTTTCTGGATGGTCCTAGTAGAACAAGAGCTCTAAATGTTAAGGGGGCAGCCAAGTGAAAATCACATTTTGTATATTTATTACTCCTGCTTTTGGAAGTGTCTATACAAAATTTCAGTGATGTGCTCAAAGAATTGTCCACTTTATTAACTTTTTAATTGAGAATTTAACAGCATTATGTTGCAGAACAACTTTCACGTAAAAAAATTTCTTAATGTACATTCATATAAAGTTTGGTCTAGGTTTGCTGTATAAAGAAAGAAAAAGCTACAAGAAATATTTTATCTGGAGTTTTAATTTTTGAAAGAATATTGTCTATTTTTAATATTTGTCACACACGTGATAAACTAATTGTCACAAGTAACACCACGAGTGTTTTCATCTTGTCGATAATTCAGGATCGGAGCGAAGCGACGCGAGTCAATTGTCCTAAGAGATGAAAACACGAGTTGTATTTGGTAAGACAATTCAGCGAAAGACTGTTAATAATTTATAATATATAGGAAGGGAGATTTTATGATTGTAATACTTCCATTAGTTCTCAAATGGCAGATGACGCATTCGACCATGTTTATTTACCCATTTTTTTTCTTTCTTTCTTCACTGCTTCCTGGATTATGATATGACCGACCATGCCTATCGACAGCAACAATAGAAATAGAGGACATTTTTTTTATTTCATCTTTTAATAACCAATACATAAAATGGAAACAAAGATTATTTTATTTGAGGCTATTGCACCCATCTCTTACATAAGAAATACAAATAATGATTAATTTCACTCCTTTTTTGAACTTAATACTTTATGAACCGGATACAACTTTAAATAAGCGTTCTAACTGAATTAATTGACAGTGCAATTGTGTAACTGACAGTCATTAAAAGTGAAATGGATTGTTACCTTGTTAACAATAACCAACACAGGAGACTAAACATACGAACATGAGATGCGACAAGATTTCAAAGAAATGAACATCAGCTGCGATAAGATGTTTCGACAATATCGCTACAGTCAGATGACCGCGATTGGTTGAAGTTGCCTAATCTCGGCCACTGTATTGGCGCTTAAATCAGGCCCAAATTTAAAAACAAAGGTCCTAAAGAGCTTCTATTCTAAATTTTAAAACAATCTGATTATAATTGTTCGGCAAGAGACTTTTATACAAAGAAAAATGAGATTTTGAGAAATTAAGAAAATAAGAATGCATTAAACTTTAGAAATGCAGTGCACTCTAATGTTTAAATGACTTTCAAAGCAGTTAAACAGGGTACAGAGTAAAAAGTTAACATAACTCCATGGCACGACAGCTCACGGGGAGCCTTGGCCTACCGCCCGGCCGCTGCGTCCCCCATCTCGGTCCACTACAGACGTCATGGATGGGGTGCAGTATTGGAGGGTGAGACGTGGTCAGCGCCTCGAGCCCCTCCCGGCCGGTTAATGCGGTCCTCACGACCTGGAGCCGCTACTTCTACATCAAGTAGCTCCTCAATTGGCCCCCCAGGGACCTCACGAGGCTGAGTGCACCCCGGTCCAGGTCTCCCAGCGGGGGAAAAATCCCCACGCCGGTACTGGGGATCGAACCCAGGTCTCCCGCTTGGTAGGCAGCTGCGCTACCACCGCGCTAAGGAGACGACCAGAGTAAAAAGTTATACAACTTTTAAATAGAGAAAGAAACAAAGAATGCTTTAATAATGAAAACAAAAAAATCACAACTTTGATCCAAAACCTTGGATCTTCAGTTGACTGCCCCCTTAAGAATGAGGAGCTATGCCAGTTTGCATTGTTTCCACCGCCAATAATATGGAAGGCATTACTAGGAAATTTCAATTACTGCGTTTTACATCATCTTTAACCCGCCATTGGTCAACAAGTGAGCACTGCGCTCACTTTGATTTAAAAATGACGCTATCTAAATGTTTCATACTATGTGTACCTTTCAAAGCATGGTTATAGAACAAGTTAGTGTATGCTACACAGCATTTCAATATTTTAATTCCCTACAAAATAAAAAGAATTAACTCATGCACCGAACTGAGCGTACCGCTCACATGTCCACCATTGGCGGTGTGTTGAGGTTCCGAGACAAGAATTCGTAGGTATTTGTGACAGTGTTCGCATTAGTAAGCTACCAATGATGCAACGCCAACAACAAAAATATTGAAACGGTTTGAAGAGATTAAAACTGAATCTCTCTCATCACTTGAATTTTGATGACGATAACTTTTCTGGTCAGGTGGAAAACACCGAATATGCTTGGAAATAAAATTCCATATACTGTGACCGTGACGCAGCGAAGGAAGTATCTGCAGATGAATCAAATTCTGAATATACCTCACCACAATATGTAGGTAGACCATATGCGTGTCCATCCACCTCATCAGGAAGAGGAATATTGTTATTCATCCCTTAGGTGTAAACCATAGAGCTGGGTGTGCAGTGCTGGCAGCTGTTTTTACTAGATAGTGTTTTATAAAAAATAGTGGAGTACACCAACGTGAGGCTTAAGGTACAAGAAGATAGTTTTGCAGAGGAATGTAAAAAGTCGGTCATAATAAATTTATAACAGTATGTCATCAAAGTATTTCGTTGCTACTAAAGAAAGCCAATTAAAAATTAATGCTATAGCGTGGAACATTACAGTACTAAAATGGAAGGTTAGCTGTAGCCTTCAGTTGTATACTACTATACGATTAACTTAATAAAGGAAACTAAACTGCAAAAACTGGCTAAGCCTGGGCACATACTTAATGGAAATACGTGCACTAAGAGATAAAATATTTATGTAAATATTGTATAGACTTATTTGGTGTTTGAGTAATTTTTATGTATGAATATGTGGTGTAGTTGTGCGTGCAAGTGTGTGTGCATGTGTGTGCGTGTGTGTGTATGTGTGTGTATTTGTTAAGAGATATAAAATATATATGTAGGTAATATTTTAAACTCAAGTATTTTTCGACAACATGTACGGTCACCCGACCCATGCGACTGTGTGACACAAATGTTCTATTATTGTAAACTTAATAAAATACCACACCACCACCACTAAAGGAAGTCCTAAAATAACATGTTCATATTTATTAAATACTCAAATTTACTAGATGTAACCACAGATCAGTGTGTTAAAGCCTGGGCAAAACCTTTGCTGCCCCGGCGTTAGCGGAACGACCTCGACCAACGTCGGGTTCACAAAGAAAAGGGAACTCGCGTTTCCGGCGGTAGTTTTAAAAGTGAGCTTCATCTCAAACCTGTGCTGTTTAATAGAAACAGTGATATTTAATAAAGAACAGTTTAACAACCTAGAAGTTTCGCGCACATCGCTATATTGAACATTTAAATGTTTTTCATTAAAAAAAAATAATCTGCTGTGTTTCATTCACATGACTTTCTCTACATCTTTGTAACAAATTATTAAAAAAGCTTACTCTTCTATTTTATGATAATCGAGATAAGCATTAGCAGAAATTGTCCTGATAAGGTGGTTCCCTGTAAGTAGAAGAGAAAACTCTAATCTGTTCCATTTGCATGGTGTACTCTAGTTGTTCGACAAACAAACCTTTTGTTCAAAACATTAATCTGTTACCTACATCTTACTAATCAAGATATTCATAAGCAGAATTAGTCTTAGTACTATCTTCATTGTAAATTGAAGGGGAAAAAAGCACAGGCTAAAGCGATAGTATCGTCCTTTAAAAGCCAGTCGCTATGTGAAATAAGTGATATTTTAATATCTTTGCTTGCCGGAAATAAACAAACGAGAAATGAGAAAAAAGATGTCTTCCCGTTTGAGAAAGGTTTAAGTGGCTAAAATTGAAACCAATAATCCAGAATATCACCTAAACAGTTAACGCTACAAAAAACATATATTATGTGCTTTAATGACTTGTACATCTTTGTGTGTATCTCTTACGGTTTGGCAGTTATACAAAAGCTCATCCAGAACAAAGAGGTCTTCAGAGGTTATTCTCAGACAGTTGAAAATTTACATTTCGTATGTTATAAAAATATTTTAAATATATGATATTTTCATCAAAATCGTTAGAGCCATTTTTGGGAAAATCAAAATTTTCGAAAAATGTTCCATGTGAAGAGTAGTTTGGGCTGGGGGAATTTTCTTCAAAATCCTCGTGTCGCTTTCTTGGAAAGTACCATACTTAAATACCAAGTTTTCTATTTTACGGTATTTTCGTTTTTGAGCTATGCTGTTCACAGACACACACACGCACCTTCTTCAAAAAATACTTTTATTGAATTCAGGGGGACAACAAATGTGTATTTCCGGTGAACTCTTGGTATCGAAGTTTTGGTTGCATCACATTACCTTCTCTAGACATGATGCACATAGTACGTGTAGAGAAAGTAATTCACTTTCTGTAACGAATATTGTTCGCACCTTTTTACTATTTTTGCATACAGCTTCATTTGCATTGTTTCCGAAATTGACTGAAAAGGGAGAGGTAAGCAAATTAGCGGAATCTCTCATCTGGCAACACCTTTATCCTTTTTCGCCCCTTTTTTGTTTCTCTATTATTGTGACTCTCTCTCTCTCTCTGTTTGCCAACGTTCCATCCAAATGTTCTGCTGGCGTGTTATATACTCCGAACTCTCGGTGAAATTTTAAATTAATTAACCAACGCTGAAATGCGTTAGAAGAAAGCGCTATTTTGCAGCATAGGCTGCGTGTTTGGAAATGGCGCACCTGGGAGACTGAGATCGATTCCCACTTAAAATAATTGCACATTTCGTACATACGTGCCGTGTTGGCGTACGGATTGCACAAAATGCAAATTGAAAGTGTTTGGATGCAAATATATGTGCATAGAGCGAGAGAATGTGCTCGCTGCGAAAAAGTAACAGCAATAGCACTCAGAAGGAAACACTACAGCTGTTTTACTCGTTCCCATGTAATAAGCAGCGGCCGTGGCCGAGGGGTTAGACCACTCGCCTCTCGCCTAACGTCCCGGGTTTGATCCCAAGAGACCACATGAGAGCTTTGTGGGTTTTCAGGTTTCACCCATCATCACATTCCACCGGTGCTCCATTTACATCCCATGCGTTCGCTCCGTGGTGTAATAGTTAGCATGCTAGCATCATATACCCAAGGTCGCGGGTTCAAACCCGATGGAGGACTATGGATATTTTCGGGCATAAAAATCCTTAGCATGGATTGCTTCGGAAGGGAAGTAAAGCCTTTGGTCTCGTGCCGTAGATTTAGGCAGGTAAAAGAATCTCAAGCCTCTGAGCAAAATAAAGCGGTCTTTCACACCCAATACAGAGTAGGACGCTGAGAAGCACACCAGTTAAAGAGATCTCAATTTCATTTTTCACTCCATCCATCATGAGTGTCATCGCATGCGGCGCCATATGTAGTAAAAGCGTTAAACACTATCAACAATAATACAATAAGCACTGAAATATGAGAGAGCAGATATCAGCTCAACACAATTGTATTATATTATATTTTATTTATTATATTATATATTACTGTAGTAATAGTAGTGTTTTGTAAGTTTACAATAATGCAATATTTGCGTAGCACAGTCTGGGGTGACCGTACAAGCTGTCTAAAAATAATTTAATTTAAAATATTACCTACATATCTATCTTACATGTTTTCACAACACTGGAAATACACACACACTTATACACCCACGCACGCTGCAACAACATAACAACAGACCAATAACATAAAGAACACACTGATATCACACATGTACACACTCGCACTCACAACTATACCCACGAATTCACACATATAAGGGTTCTCAAATACCAAATATATCTGAAAGTATGTACTTAAATATGTTATCTCTTAGTGCACGAACTTCCATTAAGTATGTGCCTGGGCTTGGCCAGTTATGGATGTTTAGAATAAAGTTCCAGCTTGCTGTCCTCCGACTGTTTGAAGCTAAAAATACTTCCGGCAATAATTTGTTCGTACTATCCTCCATATTATACCACATATACGGTGCCTAAACCCGGCGCAGTGCTTAAAAGCGACATCCCCATGACAGTAAATTTGCTGGTGGGACTAAATTTCAGCACACCGGTGGTGCTGATATACCCTGGCAATTGACAGCGGTGTCACCAAACTATTTATATATATTTATATATATACATACACACAGATGATGATTCATAAATACTTTTACAAAGATTGGGGACTGTTCCCTTAAACAAGAAAAAATGTTCATACAAACATATGCCCCGAACCCTTTGGTTTTCGATCTATTGAAGTTCAAAGTGTTATTTATCAAAACATTTTAAAGTGATAAATGATTCTATTTTTGATGTTTTCAGCTTGCTAGAAGGTGTTGAACGCAAACCCCGGTCATAGCAAATGCTTGAAGTGTCCTCTTGTGTCTAGACACGCATGGACTGTCAAAGGAGTCGAGGGCTTCATGACACGCAGATTAAGAGTTTCTTCATCCGGGATGTCTGCTACCTAAAGCACGTATTCTTTAAGGTGCCCCCAAGATAAAGATCCGAAGGACTGAAGCCGGAGAAAAGTGCAGGCCATGGAACTGGTCCTCATCTACCTCTCCATCGGTCATAGTATACACCAGCCAAGGCATCTCGAACTAGAATAAAATGTGCTATAAATCCATTATTTATTAACCACGTGTTTCTTCTGGTAAGTCTAGAAGAGTCCTTGTAGAGTGTAAGGCGTGCTAGGAGACTGTATTATTCAATTGACAAATGACAACTGTAAACAAGCAACGCAAGGTCAACTCCGCAGGATAAAATTGGCCAGAGCCTTCTTTGAATGAGTGCAGAAATAAATGAAGTTGTTGGAATAAACAAGGAAAACCGTTTAACAAACTCTGTTTAATAAATTGATAACGAGAAAACGAAGCATTTTGTAACCTATGATTATATAAAGCTATTTTCTTGTTTGAATGTAAGGAATCCCACTCCAAACGTTGTAAAGGTATTTTTTAATCATCTTGTATATATTTCACATTCACAAGCTTTCTCTGCATTATCGTTTATGGGGATAATCAAACTCTTAGCTGTTCTACTTCAACTTAACCGAGACAAACATTGCAGAAACAGCTATATGATACATTTCGTTTTAGGTACAAAGTAAATAGCAATTGTCCAATATTTAAGAGCTTAGGCCTTAAATACCATACTCTGTCCATGCAATCGCGAGAAATAACTGAACATTGCCATGGCTTTCATAAAATGACTAAGTGTTGAACAGCCCCAGTCATATTGATGGATATCTAAAAAATTGTTTATAACACAGATAAATTATTCGAAATACTCAAGTGTTCTGTACGTTTTCTGTATTATATTTTCGTCTGTCGCTTAAGGTTTACCAGTTATACAGGATAATATGAAATTCCTTCAAAATTAAGAGGAAAAAATGGTGTTTTATTTATGAGCGCTGTGGTTCTCAGCGTCACATTCTATACTGGGCGTGAAAAACGGCTTAGTGTTGCTCAGAGACCTCTTTATCAGGCTTGAGGTTTTTTTACGTGCCGTAAAACTACGATATGGGACCAACGGCTTTACTCCCTTTCGAAGGAAGCAATGCTAAGGACTTTTACGCCCGAAAAAATCCATCGTCCTCCTACGATCTTGGGTATGTGAGGCTAACCACTACGCCATGAAGGCCGACAAAAATCAAAAGGATTTCACTATGTAAATATTTTTAAATGTGTCTTATTTTAATTCGGATTTTGCCATGGTCGAGCGGTAACGCCGCTCGCCTCACACCCAGGCGGCCCAGGATCGATCCCAGGTGATCGCATTCGTAGGATTTGCAGTCAACCAAGCGGCGTCTGATTGGGTTTTCTCGGAGTACTCTGGTTTCCCCCGCCATCGCATTCCACCGGTGATCCATCTTCATTCCATGTATCACCGGTGCCATCGCCTACGACACCTAAAAGCGGGCGTTAGACACTGTCCAATTAGAAAAGAACGTTTCGACAGGTTAGTACTGACATATAATATCGATTTACTTAGCATATACCCTGGTTATTTATATGTTTGGAATCTTACTTATTATCTGTCTGATGAAAGAATGCAGTTGTTTGGGGAGGTCGCTAGTGTAGCATGGCACGGTTTATAGTGGTCAGAGAAGGCTGAAATATACTGACCATCAAAACATCAGCACAGCGTACGTAAACAGGAATAAACTAAACGATCCACAACAGGTTAAACTTGCTGTTTTCTTTATCACTAATGAATATTAATTTTCTGCTTTACGAGCGTATGACTACGCGCGGCGGTGTTTGCATTTTGACTTTAAGAGACTCAACTGCTGCATTCCAGTGTTGCCGAACTGTAGAGAGCATGCACCGGGAGTGATGACGTAATACCGCTTATCTGTTTGTGTTGATCCAAGCTTCCAGTCGTTCATTCTTCAGACAGGAAATACACGTATTTACAATGCTATTTACAAAACACACGAGTCAGTCAAATTACACACAGGTATTCGCGATCTTAGTACATGATTCTGGCACACAATGTATCCCGTTAAAATATATGATACGCTGTATTTAAAGCGCGAAGAAATGAATTTCCTTCTGTTTTCACTATAGATATATGACTGTTCGCTCAACATTGTAGGATGTTATAGGTGCACATTTAAAGTAAACACTAATGCTTACGTTATTGAAATGGATCTTTATCACTAATGAATATTAATTTTCTGCTTTACGAGCGTATGACTACGCGCGGCGGTGTTTGCATTTTGACTTGAATCGAACCCGTCCACTGTAAGAGACTCAACTGCTGCATTCCAGTGTTGCCGAACTGTAGAGAGCATGCACCGGGAGTGATGACGTAATAACGCTTATCTGTTTGTGTTGATCTAAGCTTCCAGTCGTTCATTCTTCAGACAGGAAATACACGTATTTACAATGCTATTTACAAAACAGACGAGTCAGTCAAATTACACACAGGTATTCGCGATCTTAGTACATGATTCTGGCACACAATGTATCCCGTTAAAATATATGATACGCTGTATTTAAAGCGTGAAGAAATGAATTTCCTTCTGTTTTCACTATAGATATATGACTGTTCGCTCAACATTGCAGGATGTTATAGGTGCACATTTAAAGTAAACACTAATGCCTACGTTATTGAAATGGATCTGCATGCTGTTTATTTTACACAGTTCCGAATAAACAGGAATCGAATTCTAAACAAAAGAAAAGTACTTCTATTCTCTGACGCAATATAAACAGTTTGCCTTTTCCTTTCACAGTGTGGTCGGTACTTTTGAAGCTATGACGCATGTGTCGTTAATATAGGTCAGGTATGGGCGAACGCGAGTCGTAACCTTGGAGGGAGGGCATTATGACGTAATGTACCTGCTTCTCTATCGGAGCAGTGGCCTTTTGCGATTCTTAGTTTTAAAAAGAACAGAAATCTATATGCATTAATATGAGGATACACATCACAGGGCAAAGCAATATGTATTCATTATTCATGTAATAAAGGTTTAAACCTCAAAATAGTACATCAAATCGAAGAACAGGCTGATAAACTTGCAAGGAACATGAACAAACAATACTTAATACCAGGGTCACAGACAATTTGGCATAGCTAAACAAAAATGAAAGTTATCAACACAAAACTTGATTTAAAAAGTTATAGTACTTTACTCTATTTGTCAACTAATCGTCATTCCTATCAAGGTATTTATTGTCACATGGTACCGGTTTTTCAAAGCAGATATAATACCCTTCCACCGCTCAAGATATGAGCCAAGTCACTTTGCGGTTTTCATCGGTTGAGAAATCTTCACCATCCAAAAAGTCATGCACGGTGTCCAAAGTGAAACACCCGTTTCACTAAATACAACTAAAACGTTCCTAAATGGGTAGAAATATCTGTTGTAGTATAACAAACTACAAAATTATCCTATCAGAAACACTAAGTTTAAAGAACATATTTTCATGAAAAAGCGATTAATTTTAGGGATTTAAGTATCTATTTAAAAAAAACACAAGAATTCAGTAATACAAGTTATTGAAACCTACCCATTTAAGTTTTTGTGTGCGGTTCAAAGCTCCAAGTCAGAAAGCTCCAATGAATTTTCTAAAATTCTGAGGTGTGTAGGAAATTTGCATTCTGGTACATATTTACGTAATAAAACTTATGAAAAAATTCATATTTTGCAGAGCATTTAACCCTTGTGAATGAAATTTGTAATACATACTAACATAACTGCAATGCAATCACAGTAAAACTTTCAGAAATGTCAACAGAGAAATATAGAAATCTGAAATTACCCCCACCCCCAATGTCCCTTACAGGTTCATTAAGCTGTATTGTATTTTACATAAGGTAGTTTATTGTTATATACATATGTGAGTATTTTAGACAGAGGTAACATTTATATATAAATGAATCGCTGAAATGTATGTACGCGTATCACTTCCCAACGACTGCATCAAATTGAACAATTCAATTTTTGTTGTGTTCGTTGTCACGACAAGGTTTGTGGAAATGAAAATGTTTAAAAATAGTACGGGAAAGTATTTAAAATCTCATATGTTAAGGCAACGCACCAGTTTATAAAGACATAGACGCAACGCAGCAGTGAAATTCAAATATATTTTTATGTATTAACTGTCCTTTCTTTACTCTTATCGTTTAAAATAAAGAAGCAAAGAAGCTTTTCTGACGGCGAACACCTAGAGTAAGTACTTATTTTATTTGCCACTAGATGGCTATAGTAATATTTCTCCTCCCTATCCAATATTAAAGTAACGCAACAGTTTGTCGAGATGAGATAATGCAGCAGTGAAATTCAAATATATTTTTATTTATTAACTGTCCTTTCCTTACTCCTATCGTTTAAAATAAAGAAGCTTTCCTAGCGACGAATACCTAAAATATGTACTTATTATTTGCCACCAGATGACCGTAGTTCCTACTGCTCTATTTTTCGTCTTCAATGCTAGGGAATGCACCCGGTTATGGAGACAATGGCGCAAGATAACTGTGTAAATCAAATATATTTCTTATGTATTAGCCATCGTTCCCTTGGTCACATTGTTTAAATAAAGAAATAGGTATATTTTTGTTGTAATTATTTAAAATGAACAAGTTATAAACAATGCACATAGCCATTAACCCTTCTTGGAATCTGAAAATGGAGGAGAAATAATGGGATCCGTTTTGGGTTTAACTTCCTATTGCAGATGCTGGTTATTTGACTTTTTTTTTTTTGTATTTTTTGTAGTGTTTAACGCCCGATTTAACTACTTACGGCACCGTAGGCGGTATTTGACGTTATGTGGTACATGAGCTAGCTAAAGAACATGAAGCTACCCGCGAAACCAACACAGTACAATTGCGGTGCTCTTAATTCATTTGATCAAGTTAAAATTTGGATTAAATGGATAAATTTAAGACACACAAAGCTATCATCAAATAAAAGCTTATCAATTGCCCAAGCAGATCTACTTGCTCTTTAGTTACGGCATTGTTAGCCTTAGAAATGGCTGTTTTGACATAGAAGAAAATAAAGAAAGAGGTGTAAAACATTAGGAGTAAAGAAAAGAAAGAGATTCGGAAGAAGCATGAATGTTAATTTGTGACTTTCTCCTTAATGTAAGTCATTACCTATGCCAGCGTATACCCGCTACACTATGGATGCGCTACCATAACTTTTGTTGTTGTTGTGTTTAACGACCGCTTTAACTATTTGTGGCACCGCAGGCGTGATTCTGATGATACATGAATGAAGATGGAGCACCGATGGAATGCAATGGCGGGGGAAACCGGAGAACCCGGAGAAAACTCGACCCTGCGCCGGCTTTGTCCACCACCAATCTCACATGTGGTCGCTGGGGCCGTCTAGGTGGGAGGCAAGTAGTCTAACCACTCGGCTACTACTATTACTATTATTATGCCAAGCTATTTTTTTCTCTCCGTAAGGTAAATTGTACATCACAAGGCACTACAATAAAGTGTTGTCAAATTATTTAATTGTAATTTTATTTCATGGCATGATCGTACCGTAAACTGAAGATTTTGTCCGAGTTTTTTCTTTAGGTGCACCCCCCGTGCGAAGCCGGGGCGGGCAGCTCGTATATATACACACACTGGCTATTAATGAACTATACCGAAATATTTTCACAGAATATGTAGATAACCTAAATAAGTAATTTGAGATAGGAGACTTATGGCATGTTTATTGAAATGTCGAAGTAACGGCTATAAGAATCTGAAATGCCCGTACACCACGTATCGCGGCACTTAGTCTGGAATGAAAATCATAATAATACAAACAATTACTCTATGACAGGGGACGAACTCATGACCTTTGGGATAGCAGCTTCCCGCGTTACCCATTAAGTCACCAGAGCAGTTGATAAAACGCCTCCAGATAAGGCTACATAACCCAAGAACGTAGTTAATGAATGCTCAGTGTTGCACTTTCAAGTGATTATTTCGATATTTTACAGATTTTTGCGACATTAGCTCTTGAGAACGCTAGTAACGAGCTGCTAAAACTCGATATTTCTATAAACGGGCAGCAGTTTTAAAGACATTCTAAGCCATTTTTTCAACCTAATTTGCTTTAACACAGACTTATCAGCACCTGATACCCACACGTTTAACGCTATCTAGTTGCGTTATGTTTATCCGGGGACCATGCATCACTGATCTCAAATTACTTATATCAGTCACGTGCACAATCTCGCAAATTATTTCGGTGTAGTTCATTAACACCTGTGTGTATATATATACACACAATTTGTAAACTTATAGTTATTTTAAGGTGGAGCTTTGTATTTGTTAATGGACATTTGTGTGTTTAAAAATTGTATCCGTATATTGTTTTGCATGATTTCTGTATGACAGCCTCTAGCCGGGAGAAGATGAACATTAACAAATAATAATAATAATAATAATAATAATAATGTGTGTGGGTGTGCATGACAGTCCATGTGCTACAAAATATGAAAGAGCCCATTCTTCTCTGAATGTTCGACATGACAACTAGTTGGAGGCGTGTCACTCTCGCTCTTTAATCGTAGGCCTCGCCACTCTCGAGAGTGTAGCAACGAGAATCTCGTGTATCGACAACTAGTGCTCACGAGCGAGGCGACTCGAGTATTCTAGTAACTACGGGCGAAGCAGGTTGACGTATGATCCGTAGTATAAACTTTTTAAATAATAACTAGGGTCCGGATTTTTAGATTTTAACCTATTTCTTTCCTTATAAGTAAGTTAGAAAGTTTCAAGTACTTTTATATTTCAAGCCGTTTGGGTGCTAATGTGTGAATCTTATTGAACCTAAGAATGCCTAATGGGAAACCTAAAGCGCTAAACTTAATTTTTTGTTGTTGTTTTCTTTTTTTTTTTTAGCCTCAGTATAAAATTTATCAATTTTCTTCAATTCATTTGAATTACAATTTTTGAACATTTCGTTTAATTTTGTTTTGAGTGTACATGTGGGGTTACACAGGGAAAGAAATTGTCACGATTTTTATCCTAGTATAGAAATTGCGTGTATGAAGTATGCCCCAATAACATCTTGCGATGTTGAAAGTTCTTTTTATGTGTATAGGAATTTATTAAAAAAAACAACAGAAAATTTGTAAATGTGTACGGCAACAGTGTTGAAAACGTAAAGTTTCTTTTATTCGAGTGCTATACATTAAAATACACGCTGAATTTTTAAATTAAAATGTTCTAGTGTGAGTATACTGTGTAAAATAAATGACATTACATATTAATAGCACCCTTCCGTGAAGTAAAATAATATCTGTATTACGTTATAAAAGGCGTTTGCTGACGGCTTCCTTAAATAAGTAGAAAATTGCTTAAAACCCTTAAAAAGAAGCTACAAAAATTGAGTAAAAACCTAAAAAGGCGAGGAGAATGTTTTAAAAACCTAAAGAGAGAGTAGTGCAAGATAATACATGGCTAAAACTGCATTTATAAAACGCTAAGAATCCGCGCCCTAGTAATAGCACAAAATGACCTATCGTTTAACAATACATATTATATATCAAAGGTGTTCAGAGTAAATGGTTTGAATAAGCGATATTATTCGCTAGTGACATGGTATAATTTGTGTCTGTGTACATAACTTTACTTATATTCAAATTTCAACCGAAAATATAATTATTTCTTGCAACATAAACGTCTTAGGAGTTATAAAATATACACATTTATTTGTAATAAAAGTGGAGACCACGTACACAAATCTGCAGATTCTGTGATAGCTCATTTCGTTTTTAACCCTTTCCTTAGAATGGGCTATTTAAATATCGTCCTTATCCTGGTTGGCTGTTTTAACCTTAACTCATTTAAACAGATGAAATAGTGTAACTTAATGAACTGGTTAGCGAGTTTCCGCGCATTACGTTGCAGTCTTGCTATTAACGAGAGTTATCAAGACTCTCGTAAGCTCGTTAGTCAGGCTCACTCCTGCCAGCTGCGTGTTCAGCTCCATCTACTGGCTGAGAAAGACGCGCTTAGTGGCAGCGAGAGTGAAAGCTGACTTGACCGGCTCTACAACCAGCCTTAATGATGTCCACGCTGGGACGAGTATCGTCCTTGATCATGAATCACAATAAGGGCCGTGGATATTCCTCTTTTTCGAGTTTAGTCGGAAAGCAGTCGTCACAGCTACTATTGAACTCGACTTTGTTAAATCAAATGAAATCCAGCACACGCATATGTGGATACACTTTTCCTAAGAGTCCCGTTAACGTCTGAGAGCAAAGCCATGCTCACTAAGCCACCGTTTCAGAAGTCGCTACTGTCGTGCGGGAAGTAGGGGCAACATTTAGCATTTGTCCACTGGTAATCCTCTTTGAAACCAATCTTAGGACACCTGTAATGTAGAGATAGCTGCCTTCCAAGTTGAAGTCGAGCTGTTTGCTACCATTGGTTACAACAAGAACGTCATTGGACAAATGCTAAACGGGGTCGCAGATATTCCCCTCAGGACTGTAGTGACATCCGTCACGGTGGCTGAGTCAGTTCATGTTTACGAGACTTTTGCATAAAGCATTTCTACATGTTTATATTACATTCTGAGTAAACCAAGAGACAAACCTGACCCATGACCTATGGTCAGGGAACGGAGGAGATACCTTGCACCTCGAGCCAATACGCATCTTCTGTGCTTGCCACCTCCAGGAGGAACGCATGAGGTGAAGGAGCCACTGGAGGCTAGTGATAGAGAGGGGACACTAACTATTCCAAGCTTAATGACCTGGTCACGGCGGCGGGATACACAAAGAAGGCTTCCCTCTGGCGGAATCGGGGAGAAGATGAAACACCTGAAGCGATTCAGATAAGGCTGTCGTCTGTCCCGGCTGGGAAGAACATTCTAACAATCAAGCCTCTGCAGCCCGCCTGGGTAGCGTGGTGGTAGTGTGTCAACATTCAACAGGTTGTGAGTTCGAATCTCGCTTAGGGTAAGTTATCCGGATATGAATTTATTCGGGTTTTCCCATACCCAGAGAAGACGAATGTCGAGTAACTTTAAGCTCCATGGACCCCGAGATCATTTCAGCATCATTACACCAATTTCATTCATCGTCCGATATGACCAAGCGTTAAGCTACAAAAACGCTTTTACACCATATGTTCGACACCGAGCGATACCGCATAGTACTACATCTATCAAGTGAAATAGTAGGAAATGAAAGACGGAACTCGAGGAGAAGATAAAACACTCGTCTAGCCAACTAGAGTACACCATGTGGTGGTTCTAGGACTTGCAGTACAATCTTGTGGATAAGGTCCTCGGCAACAAGCCCAGGGGCTCACTATTCCGCTGTTTCTTTGTTTTAAAACGCAACCAGCCTGTACGTTAATCACACTAACGTGGCTGTTGCTTCGCAAACCAAGATGCTTGGATTTTGCTCATTAGCCTTCTTCGTGCTGCGGTATCCGGAAAAAAAAAAAAGCCACTCAGAATCCGTGAAGAGCTTTAATCTGTTACATGCAGCAAGTTTTAAAAAACCAACATGTATGCTTGACTGCATGCAGGGAAGTACCTTACCTCTTGTCCCGTAACAGTCACATCATTTACCAATTAAATAAAGCCTTCTCAATGCGCCGTTTCACTCTCAACTGTATTTATGCAAACGTTACTCTGCCATTACTTACGGCTCCTTTGTTTGTTTCTGGGCAGTTTACGACCTTTCTGCTTACACAGACGATTTGTCCGCTTTATCTATGTTCCCCTGTTAGCCTTCGTTCTTTCACAGGAGCATCAGAAAACAATATTTGGTTATTCATTAAATCTGAATTTACAGTACTTAAGGAGAGACTAAATGGCAAAAGATTCCAAAAAATAAGCCTTTCTCTAGTACGTATGTGCATATTACGTAGAGATGATATTGTATTCCTCCGAAAAATTCCAACCAAGATTTCACAGAAAATATAATTTTAAGGAACCTTGAATATAAAATAGCATTTTAGAAAAAGGTCCATGTGTGTATGTATAGGGTCATTAAATTATAAGGTAAACCCTGTCGCGGCCTCTCTTCACTGCGCGAAAGATCGAAGGTTGCCGGGAAGGTGGTGCCGGCAAAGGCGCACTAAAATACGTATCTTAATTTACAGTACTTAAGGAGAGACTAAATGGCAAAAGATTCCAAAAAATAAGCCTTTCTCTAGTACGTATGTGCATAGTACGTAGAGATGATATTGTATTCCTCCGAAAAATTCCAACCAAGATTTCACAGAAAGTATAATTTTAAGGAACCTTGAATATAAAATAGCATTTTAGAAAAAGGTCCATGTGTGTATGTATAGGGTCATTAAATTATAAGGTAAACCCTGTCGCGGCCTCTCTTCACTGCGCGAAAGATCGAAGGTTGCCGGGAAAGTGGTGCCGGCAAAGGCGCACTAAAATACGTATCTTAAGATAGATTACGGAAACGTTGGCCTTCTGCTCACATACGGGCAACGCAATTTGCTAAAATATTCTCGTTCCCTGGTGTACACTTAGCAGCATGAATCCGTCTGATTTCTTGCATAATGTTGTCTTAAGTTTCTGTAGACTGCTGAGCTTAGGAGAACATCTTTAACTAGTTATGCTGCCTGTTTGGGAGCAGATGGTCATTAATTTAAGGTAAAGATTCCAGTGCGGCTTTCCGGCACCACTTTCCCGGCGACTCCGGTTCTCTCGAGGCCGCGAGAGGGGTTACCTTATGATACAATGACCCTATATCTGTGTGTTGTGTCTTGTGGACAGTAGAAATCAAAAACTAAAAGTCCGCTAACTACCAAACTACATTCTGAATGACTTTTGCGTAACCGCTAAACCGTAAAAGATAGACACACATCTTGGCAAGATGTAGGGGTACGGAGGAATGGCGGGAAAAATATTTGCCGCGATTTTTTACCACTGCGAATGTAGGGCTAGAAGCATATTGGACGCTACTGGCAGACACGGAAAACATGGACGGGCTAGATAAATTTATACTTAAGGCAAGACAGCTGAGATCTGAGGAGGCTGCCAATAGAGAAGGGGGGGGGAATAAGATCAGCTAAACAAAAGTGACTACATTGTTCTACATACATATATATTATGTCATACTTAGGTCACTGTTGTGCTATGGTTTTATATATGATGTATATATTATGTGTATATATGTCTTTTAAGTGTAATTTTCTATTATAAGAGGGTGCATTTATGAAGGTATACTCTGTGCTGTAAATTTAAATTGCTATATTTGAATATCTTTGTATTTTTATTTTCGGGTTCACTCTTAATTCTTTATTGTTGTTTAATAATGCTTTGGACTGTGTATTTCATTTGTCTTTTTATTTTCTTGTTTACTCTTTTAATTCTTTGTTGTTGTTTTAATATTGCTCGTAATGTGTATTACAAAAGCACGTACGGTCTGTGGACCCGTGCGATTGTTGAAATTCTATGTATGATATTGGTATGTCAATAAATACACTTATTCATTCATTCAAAAGATAGACAAAAAGTTATTTAAAAAAGAGTATACCGCGTTAAAACACAATTTATATCCTATAATACACTGCTTTGTGTAGTTTAAAATTTAGAGATATTCCCCGTTATTGTTCAATTTTAGAAAACTTGAAAATTTCTCATACAAGAATTTGTCAACTCCTGGCCTTGTAAAGAGAACGAACTTCAATCACATTGCAACCAGATCTTAAAAGATTTGTCTATCTCTTTAGCCCAATATGTATCCTTAGTTTCCGTCTACTTATAATGAATTAAGAAATAAAAGGACTTCTGCTAATAGTTATCTTCATTAGCATGAAAAAGATAGAAAATAGTCTTTTAAAGAATAATTTGCAACAGACATGTAGAGAAAGTCATGTGAGTGGAGATTATCCGACTAAGTTTTGTGCTGTATTATACGGAATTTGCTCTTTATTTTGATATACAGGATGGCAAGTAAATTGTTATCGTCTTTCAACTGGTTGACTCTTTGTAGTAAATAGAAAAAAAAAAGAACCTAAAAAAAACAATCTTATTGCTGTTTTGTTATCAATAAACCAATTTTATGAAAAATAAAAAATTGCTTAATATTAACCGTATTATAAACGTAGCTTTTACTAAGCTTAAATACTTTTAGAAATATATCTTTGAGGAGATTAAAAGATAATTATTTAAAATATGCTTAAAGATATTTTAAATTAAAACAATTCAGTTTGACTGGTTTTGTAAAGTTTCGCAACTCGTCTCACTTGAATCTACTTCAACCACGAAAATTACATAACCCGAAAACTGTAATGCAGAAAGAAACACACTTCAGGTGTTGTTTATTGCACTTATGACTTGATTTCTAAAAAGCAAATTATGAGTTACAAAATGGCTAGTGCCGAGTATTTCCAAATCTGCTCATTTACGGAAAATAAATCACAATGCGGGTTCTGGTCAAAAATGTGTTGAGAAAGATCTCAAAAGGCGAAATTTCTATTTCCATCTATTGGAGACTTCTAGATACAGGAATTAGATCTCCTCATGTTGAGTTGGCTTAAGAAATATTGCACAAGAAGAAGAACTCTTTGATATGCGGGAGGAAGATGCTGAAGATCAATCGTTACACTATTTTGAGAACATTACAAGAAATGTTCTCTTCTTTCTTTAAGGGTAAGTATGACTGAAATTTGATGAACAATCACTGGAGCTACATCAAAGCATTAGAGGTGAAACTGTACTGGACTCTCCAGAAAAAGCTTCAGTGCGACAAGATCTCATTCACATTTTTCAAAGTAAAAAACAAAGTTCTGCGGAAGAAAAACATCAACTCAGGAAGAAAAGGACGGTAGGCAGTAGCAGAGGAGAGAAAAACGAAAGTTGAAGGTCCAATCTACCAACTTAGTGCATTTTAATGTAAGTCTTGAATTCCAATCTTTCCTTGCTTTCTAGCTATTAATATTTTCTGCATTTTTCTTCCTGTAAAATGCTCCTTGCGGAGCAGTTTTTCTGTTACACAAATAAAATTTGCTGTATATGTTCACAGAATGACAATGAATAAAAATTGTCTAAGATTTTACTTTCAGATGTATTTAAGCATATGTTTTCAATTTTCAAACCTAAACATTATATTTTTATTACAAAAATAATCTATTCATAGCTTTAAACAATTTTAGAGCCTAAACAAATGCAAACACAGAGAAATCTAGGCAAATTTTAAAAAGTAGACATATTGTGTACTTAAGGTTAAAATATTACACCAAAAGTTTAATTCTTTTTATTGACGCGACAAAAAGAAACAAATTTCACCATAATTTCTAAATCATTAGAGCAAAATGGATGGAATCTGCACTGTAACTTGTTTACATTATATTGCACCTATATATGAGTTTGAAACATCTAAGTTTCAGTCATACATGCCCTTAGTCATGTAGCCAAAAAGCTATATAATTCGCAAGGAATAAAGCATAACCGATAACGAAGGCTTCTGAAATTTTTATTTGCCTTTATAAATAAGTGTCCCATTAATAATATCTAAAATTCTGTAAATGCTTCTTCAGTTCCATATTCCGTAAGATACTTAGATTCCACTTAAACCGCGTGTGGTTTTGTGTTTATGTGAATACTGAAAGTGTTTGTTTGTTGTTTGGTGTGGCGAAAGAAGCTGAAGAAATAAAACCTGGTTCGTTATATCGGATGATGAATGACATTACTGTAATGATGCTCAAATGATCCCAGGGTCTATGGAGCTTAAAATTTCTCGACACTCGTCTACTCAGGATAAGGGAAAACCTTATCCAAGTCAGCCTAAGCGAGATTCGAACTGAATGTGAGGCAGACACGCTACCCCCACACGGCCCAGACGGACTATCCCAGGTATTGGTCATCAAAGAGTACAAAGTTTTACACCCCCATGTAATCTGAGATCATGAGGTTAGCATATTTATATTTGGTGAAATAAGACTTTAAGGGCACGTACGACTGAAAGTTTGAAATTCCACACTAATTATGCTAGTCATTTGAAATTCATACCACAGATGTAACATAATGCAAGTAAGTTACAATGCAAGTTTAATCTATTTTGCTCTAAGGATTTGGAAGCTATGGTTCAATTTTGTTTATGTTTTTGTCACTTCACGAAAAACTCCCTTGCGATAAAATAATTATAACCTTTCTCTAATATTTTAAGCCTAAGTTCACAATAGGTCTAACTTTTGAAAATTACACAATTTCTTTTTTTGTCTGTTTTGGTTTAGCTTAAAACATTTTAAAGTTGTGAATGTGCTTTTTTGTCACAAAGAATATAATTTTTATGTTTGAAAATTGAAAACTTGCTAAATACATCGGATAGTAAAACCTAGGGCTATTTCTATTCATTGTACCTCTGTGAACATGTATCGAAAATTTTATTTGTGTAACAGAAAAATTGCTCCGCAAGGAACATTTTACAGGAAGGAAAATGCTGAAAATATTAATAGCGAGAAAACAAGGAAAGATTTGAACGCATGACTCACATTATAATCCATCAGGTTGGACTCTCAGCTTTCCTTTTCCTCTCCTCTGCTGCTTTTTTTCTGTACTTTTCTTTTCGCATTGATATATTTTTTTGTTCACGGCTTCGTTTCTGAGATTTTATGGAATTAAAAATAAAAAGGTCTATGTTCTATAATTTTTCATGAAATTTCAGTCATACATACCCTTAAATTACCCTTTAACAATAAACTCAATTAACGAATTTCCTCAGATATATCCATCTACTGATTCAATTCTTGACTTTCAACTACAATAGGAGCTGTACCGAAGGTTCAGGTTGTGAGTATGACTGTAAGCAGTTATCAGTGGCGCCTCAAGCAATTACTGCATAGAAAAGCCACGCCTTTTTGTGACATTCCTGGTCATTCACCTCCATTCTTCCTTCTGGTTAACCCTTAATTGCATGGTGTTGCACACATGCAACAAAGACGATTAATTAAAACTTTTAGTATTTTAGTGGTCTTTTTTCTAATTTCGTATTACACTAAACTTCAGCAATAAAATTAGGCTAGTTATAGCTGTTTTATTTTGTAAAATTATTAATAATTTTGCAATAAAACCGAAGAGCAAAACCCATGCAACTGCAGTCAAATGTAACTCCTTCACCAACCAAGCATACCTTCACACCGGATATTTTACTTGGGCCCTCCCCATCCTTTACATAGGCACGTTTGAGTGCAGTCGCTGGGACTCGAACTCGCTTTGAATGGATTGACAGTCTGTTACGTATCGCACAAACGATCACGGCTATTCAAGTCGCTTCAGTTGTGGTGCCGGTGAAAGGGAAATATATACCGATAAGCGAATTAGAGGAAGAACGGCATATGTAGCAAAATTAATCATGCAATTAAGGGTTAAACGCATTATGACCGAGCAATGTGGCGCCGTGACGAACAGCCCACTCTGTCACATGGTTTTCGCTGGGCGTCAGGTGAATGCTTGAATGCTTTCTCTTATTCCCAGAATGCCCTGCTCATCCATATCGTTCCATTAATCATTTCACTCGTCCTTCACCCGCAAGTATCGGCGAAGTTTCGGTGCAGCGTGACAGTGAAAAAGGATGCTCTCTGTGATATCTTCTCCAACCCTCGACCTTTGAATAGTTGCCGGGGTATACGGAACACCCCTTTGCGAGGGGGCATTGGACCCTCCTGATTGGGCAGGGGTCCGTGGTTTGTATGTCCGACTGTCGGGGTGTCTCAGTCTGGAATGTTGTCCTCCTTAATGTAGGGTTAACATGCTAGCCTCTGGTTCCCAAGGGCGCCGTTTGTCCCGTGTTGTAGATTAACGGCACGTAAAAGAACCTCAAGCTTCATGAAGATGCCTCTGAGCAAGATTAAGCGGTCTTTCTCACCCAATATAGAATGGGGTGCTGAGAACCACAGCAGTTAAAGAGCGTCCAAAAATAAAACTCTATTTCAATTTTCAAGGTGGAATCTGATCACTCCTGATTTCGGCCGCCCAGTGTCTCCTCTCATTCGTTCCACCTTCCCCGAAGCGAAGGAACTATATTCTTAGTGGAGCATACTGAGCTTCTCTTCTCTGTTCCACGCTGGTCTGAACTGCCATGCAACAAGTTCCATAAATGTGAACTCTGCGTGACATAGCCATCGTATTTGACAAGTGAATCTAAAATGCGTCCGTTCATATGCGACATTCATCAACTTAACTCAAATGAAATGCTTTGAAATGTAAATAGCAAAGTTCCGCGGCAAAGCAATGAACTGAAACATGCAGGTAAAATTATTTCCAACTTGCACACGCCAAACAAATCACGAGCTGACATTCCTGTACTGTCTTTTCCATCTCTCGTGAGTCCAACAGCAGAACATAATGTAACAACACAGAGCAGAGGAAACAAAGCTAACACAGAAATGGAATTATCAGCAGCAATGGCATATACTGCCTACGTACAGAAGCTTAATTCGTTTTAATTTAATCAATTTCGAGAAACTATACTCCTTAAATTACTGTCAATATGTTATGCTATTTATACTAAATAACGATACAAAGGTAACATTTAAGCTCAGGCTGTTATCACGTCTTATTCATACCCTGATTTTCTTAGTATCCAAATCATTTTATTTATATACAACTGCCATTCAGAAAGTAACCAACGATTTGTTAGGGCTAAATAATAACGAAAGATATCAACACAAAGCTTTATTTACAAAGTTTACTATCTTGCTCTATTTCACAATTTAATGTTCATTCTCTCGTGGTATTTGTTGTCACGCTGTACCAGTTTCTCACTGCTGATGTTATAATGTTCTACCGCCAAAGAACTTATTCGTTTTTGGAATGCACAAAATGATCGGCCAATCAAATTTTATAGGCAAATAACGCCAATGTATGGTGATAATGCAACGAACGAGTCTTTAGTGAGGATATGGCGCACAATTTATAAGTAATCAAGGAAAAACCTATGTGTACGATAAAGTCTCCCTTCAGCTCTACTGCACTGAAGGGAACCATGCAGTAAACAATTGCTCACTGAAAATATGATCCTTATCAAGTCCCCTTATTATTGAGTTTACTTCCTGGTCGGCGGAGCGCGATGGACTGTTTCGTGAGGAACTCCTTAGCATAGCTTCTATCGGAAGGAAAGTAAAGCCCTTGGCACGAAAAAGAACCTGAAGTCGGATAAAGAGGCCTCTGAGCAAAATTAAGCGATCTTTTATGCCCAGTATAGGATAGGACGCTGAAAACAGTAGCAGTTTAAGAGCATCCAAAAATAAAACTCAATGTATTACTTTCTCTAGCCCCGTATGTACAATGTACCCACATAGTGGATAGAAAGGGAATTGTATTCTACCCAAAAATTCCATGTCGAGATTTCACCGCAAATATTTCCTTTGTGGTCCCCAAGTCCGAAAAAAACATTTTTAGAAAAAGATTCCTGAGTGTGTGCATAGCTCAAAAACGAGAAGACTGTTAAATACCAAACTTGGTGTTTAGGTTTAGTATGTTCCTAGAGTGCGACACGATTTTCAAGAAAATCCTCCCCTCGCCACAAACTATCCTTTACATTGAAAACCTCGCAAATTTTGTTTTTCTCAAAAATGGCTCCAACGATTTTGATGAAAATACCGTATATTAATGATACATACATCACAAATAAAATGTATTTATTCAATTTTCTGGGAATAGCCTCTGAAGGCCTCTTTATTCTGGATGAATATTTTTGCTTAACTGCTTAACCGTAAGAGACAGCCAAAAACTTACTTCACAAGAAACGTAGAGCTCATTAAGACACACAATTTTTGTCATACACATTTTTTTTGCAGAGTTGACCGTTTCCAAGATATTCATTGCTATTGGTTTAAATTTTAAAACACTTACACATTTTTCAAATACGAAGTGTCCGTATTTCTATTGTTCTACTCCTGGCCATGCAAAGAAGCCAATTTTAATGACAATCGCATAACGATAGCTTTTAAAACATTTGACTATCGGTATAGCAAAACGCAATTGTTTAGTTTCCTAAGTGATAAGTACATTCTGCTAATGGTTATCTCGATTAAAATGGTGCAGAAAGAAGAATATTTTGCAAGAAGTTTGCAGAACAGCTAGAGAATGTCATGTGAGTGTAACACATCAGATTTTTTTCCATCTTATGCACGACTTTCTCTACTATATCAAAGAAGCGCTGTTGTCTTGCTATACAATGTGTCCAGAACTTTAAGGTAGCGTCTCTGTTGTGTACGAGTTTATCGTCATACGAAATTGAGCGTTGTTTGGGGAGAGTTGGCAACCTAACGTTTTGTGTATGAAATATGTAACAGATAAGGTGTCTAAAATCCATGTAAATTGCTATTAATATAAAGATAGGAATAGTCTTAGCTTTTTTCATAATAAAATTATACGGATTCTAAAAATTCAGAAAACATCTTTTTCCCACTTACAGCACTTTAACTACCAATTAACGTGCTTAATAATCGACACTCCCACTGTTAAACCTTATTTTCTCGCAAACCATTTTCCAACACCTTTCCGTGCACACAATGCAATTTTTCACCAATTTTGTTTCCAACGTTTTATATTGTCTCTCAAAAGCACATTAAGGAAAAAGCTCATATACTTTTTCAAAATAGGACTGTAATTTTCAGCAATAAATTATAAATTTTAAAAGATCAAGAATTTGAGAGTACGAAAAGTAAAACTTTTTCTATGCTATTTAGGGCTAATGTACAGGATGTTAATGAACTATACCGAAATATTTTCACAGATTATGTAGATTACTTAAATAAGTAATTTGAGATAGGAGACTTATGGCCTGTTTATTAAAATTTTGAAGTAACGGCTATAAGTTTCTGAAGTGCCAGTACACCACGTATCGCGGCGCTTCGTCTGGAATTAAAAAAATAATAATAAAAAACATTTACTCTATGACCTTATGACCTTTGGGATAGCAGCTTCACGCGTTACGCATTAAGCCACTAAAGCAGTTAAAAAATAAGGTTTCCAGATTAGGCTACATAACTCAAGAACGTAGTTAATGTGCTCAGTGTCTTGACTAATCACTGTCCAATGATTAGTTGCAGATTTTACAGATCTTTGCGACATTAAATTATGATTAGAATATCCATTTAAGGTAGAATTTTGATAAATGGTAAAACTATTGGTTTATTGTATATGTGTAATAACTGATATAAATTTCATCAAGATTTTCCAAATGTCACAGTTGCATCACATTAAATATCCTTAATAGAATTCAAAAGCACGTGCATCGTTCATTGCAAGAGTGTTGATATCGGTTTCACCACCGCAGCTTGTCTTGCATACGCCTGATGTATCGCCATTCAGATGTGTTGATTAGCCAATCAGGGAAACGGGAAGAAAATGTAGCGCGAAGGAACAAAATCAGCAGAGCAATGTTATACGAAACTGGTTTAGGTTAGTTTGCACCTTACTGTATACAACAGGATCAAATAGCGTCACACGTGTAATCTAGTTACAGAAAAACCTAAGCTGTTCCTTGATACAGGATTCATATCAGAGCGAGTCACGATACTCATGAGGCGTAATACCCGCTGTATTCGTCGCGAATACAGATTCATATCAGAGCGAGTCACGATACCCATGAGGCGTAATACACGCTGTATTCGTCGCGAATAGAGATTCATATCAGAGCGAGTCACGATACTCATGAGGTGTAATACACGCTGTATTCGTCGCGAATAGAGATTCATATCAGAGCGAGTCACGATACTCATGAGGCGTAATACACGCTGTATTCGTCGCGAAAAGACATTCATATCAGAGCGAGTCACGATACTCATGAGGTGTAATACACTCTGTATTCGTCACGAATAGAGATTCATATCAGAGCGAGTCATGATACGCACGAGGTGTAATACACTCTGTATTCGTCACGAATAGATATTCATATCAGAGCGAGTCATGATACGCACGAGGTGTAATACACGCTGTATTCGTCACGAATAGAGATTCATATCAGAGCGAGTCATGATACGCATCAGGTGTAATACACGCTATATTCGTCGCGAATACAGATTCATATCAGAGCGAGTCACGATACTCATGCGGTGTATTAAACGCTGTATTCGTCGCGAATAGAGATTCATATCAGAGCGAGTCACGATACTCAAGAGGTGTAATACACGCTGTATTCGTCGCGAATAGAGATTCATATCAGAGCGAGTCACGATACTCATGAGGTGTAATACACGCTGTATTCCTCGCGAATAGAGATTCATATCAGAGCGAGTCACGATACTCATGAGGTGTAATACACGCTGTATTCGTCGCGAATACAGATTCATATCAGAGCGAGTCACGATACTCATGAGGTGTAATACACGCTGTATTCGTCGCAAATACAGATTCATATCAGAGCGAATCACGATACTCATGAGGTGTAATACACGCTGTATTCGTCGCGAATAGAGATTCATATCAGAGCGAGTCACGATACTCATGAGGTGTAATGCACGCTGTATTCGTCGCGAATACAGATTCATATCAGAGCGAGTCACGATACTCATGAGGTGTAATACACGCTGTATTCGTCGCGAATAGAGATTCATATCAGAGCGAGTCATGATACTCAAGAGGTGTAATACACGCTGTATTCGTCGCGAATAGAGATTCATATTAAAGCGAGTCATGATACTCAAGGTGTTATACACGCTGTTTTTGTCGCGAATAAAGAGTATTCATATTAGAGCGAGTCAAGATACTCTAAAGTTGTAATGCACGCCGTATTCGTCGCGAATAGAGATTCATATCAGAGCGAGTCATGATACTTAAAGAGGTGTAATGCACGCTGTATTCGTCGCGAATAGAGATTCATATTAGAGCGAGTCACGATACTCATGAGGTGTAATGCACGCTGTATTCTTCGCGAATAGCGATTCATATTAGAGCGAGTAATGACACTCAAGAGGTGTAATACACGCTGTATTCGTCGCGAATAGAGATTCATATCAGAGCGAGTCACGATACCCATGAGGCGTAATACACGCTGTATTCGTCGCGAATAGAGATTCATATCAGAGCGAGTCACGATACTCATGAGGTGTAATACACGCTGTATTCGTCGCGAATAGAGATTCATATCAGAGCGAGTCACGATACTCATGAGGCGTAATACACGCTGTATTCGTCGCGAAAAGACATTCATATCAGAGCGAGTCACGATACTCATGAGGTGTAATACACTCTGTATTCGTCACGAATAGAGATTCATATCAGAGCGAGTCATGATACGCACGAGGTGTAATACACTCTGTATTCGTCACGAATAGATATTCATATCAGAGCGAGTCATGATACGCACGAGGTGTAATACACGCTGTATTCGTCACGAATAGAGATTCATATCAGAGCGAGTCATGATACGCATCAGGTGTAATACACGCTATATTCGTCGCGAATAGAGATTCATATCAGAGCGAGTCACGATACTCATGAGGCGTAATACACGCTGTATTCGTCGCGAAAAGACATTCATATCAGAGCGAGTCACGATACTCATGAGGTGTAATACACTCTGTATTCGTCACGAATAGAGATTCATATCAGAGCGAGTCACGATACTCATGAGGTGTAATACACGCTGTATTCCTCGCGAATAGAGATTCATATCAGAGCGAGTCACGATACTCATGAGGTGTAATACACGCTGTATTCGTCGCGAATACAGATTCATATCAGAGCGAGTCACGATACTCATGAGGTGTAATACACGCTGTATTCGTCGCAAATACAGATTCATATCAGAGCGAATCACGATACTCATGAGGTGTAATACACGCTGTATTCGTCGCGAATAGAGATTCATATCAGAGCGAGTCACGATACTCATGAGGTGTAATGCACGCTGTATTCGTCGCGAATACAGATTCATATCAGAGCGAGTCACGATACTCATGAGGTGTAATACACGCTGTATTCGTCGCGAATAGAGATTCATATCAGAGCGAGTCATGATACTCAAGAGGTGTAATACACGCTGTATTCGTCGCGAATAGAGATTCATATTAAAGCGAGTCATGATACTCAAGGTGTTATACACGCTGTTTTTGTCGCGAATAAAGAGTATTCATATTAGAGCGAGTCAAGATACTCTAAAGTTGTAATGCACGCCGTATTCGTCGCGAATAGAGATTCATATCAGAGCGAGTCATGATACTTAAAGAGGTGTAATGCACGCTGTATTCGTCGCGAATAGAGATTCATATTAGAGCGAGTCACGATACTCATGAGGTGTAATGCACGCTGTATTCTTCGCGAATAGCGATTCATATTAGAGCGAGTAATGACACTCAAGAGGTGTAATACACGCTGTATTCGTCGCGAATAGAGATTCATATTAGAGCGAGTTGTGATACTCGTGAGGTTGTAATTCACGCTGTATTCGTCGCGAATAGAGATTCATATCAGAGCGAGTCATCATGAGGTGTAATGCACGCTGTATTCGTCGCGAATAGAGATTCATATTAGAGCGAGTTGTGATACTCGTGAGGTTGTAATTCACGCTGTATTCGTCGCGAATAGAGATTCATATTAGAGCGAGTCATGACATTTATGGGTTGTAATACACGGTGTAGTCGTCGCCGAATGGTGATTCGTAAAAAGCGACTATCGTTACATTGCACACACTATTCATTGCCGAGCGGAGATACAATGATTCTTATGAGATATGTGGCACATTGTATTCAGCGCTGATTGAAGATTTACTACAGCAACAGACGAATACAAAAACTATTTCTCTCGTTTATTTAGACATAATACGTAGTACCGATTTTGAAGACGTCTGTGTAAAGTTCTTATTTTGAGTAGTTAGTATTGTATTCTGGAACGTAGTATTATCCGCTCAGAGGTAGGATAACGTCTGTGCCTGGTAATAATCCTCACTAGAGAGTCTATTGTCTAGAGTAAATCTAGCGTCACGCTCTCGGTTGCTGGGGTCTGATAGCATAGTTCCAAACGTCTGCTGACCCTATATTCAGGTATTAACATTACATACGAGGAGAACAGGTGCTAAAAATATATTATTTGGTCCATTCACAAGACTTTCTCTACCCGTTCTTCAAATAAACTCTTCTTAAAATAGTATTCCTTTATCTACGTCATGCTAATAGAGATAAACATTTGCAGAATTGCCTTATTCCTTGCTTCCTTGCAAGTAGAAGGGAAATAAGCGAATACACAAGCTAAATCCTTTCAAAGGTGAGTCGCTATGTGAAGCAATTGAAAGTTGCTACTGTAAAAACAAAAAAGTAAATATGAAATGAATGAGGACTTCGCGCTTGAGAAAAGCTTAGTGTTTTAAAATTGAAACTAATAGTAAAGAATGTTTCGGAAACTCTTTTTTGTAGTGTTAAACGCCCGTTTTTACTACTTGTGGCACCACAGACGATGACACCTGTGATACATGGAATGAAGATAGAGCACCGGTGGAATGCGATGGCGGGGGAAACCGGATAACCCGGAGAAAACCCGCCCCTGCGCCGCTTAGTTCATTATAAATCTCCCATGCGGTCACTTAGGATCGAAGGCGATAGGCGAGTGGTCTAACAACTCGGCCACGGCGTGGCATATCTCGGAAGTGGTTAACTCTAAAGCGTGTATGCCATAAATTGTGTTTTTTAACGAGATCTAAATGCTTGTATAGCAAGTTTTGTCTGCCGCTGACGGTTTAACAGTTATATGAAAGGTAACCAGAAGGAATAGGTCTTCAGAGATTATTCCCCAAAACTTTAAGACCCATTTCATTTGTCATAAAAATATCTTAAAACATATGATACTTTAAACAAAATCGTTAAGTCATATTGAAGAAAATATAAATTTTCGAAAAATTTTCCATGCAAAGGCCAGTTGGGGGTGCGGGATTTTCTTGAAAAACTTAGTGTCGCATCCTTGTAGGATGCTGAACTTAAATATGAAGTTTGGTATTTAATGGCCTTTTCTGTTTTAGTTATGTTGTTCCAGATGCACACGCACACACATAAGTTCTCTTTTTGGATTCAAGAATGCTCTAAACATATATTTCCAGTGAAATGTCGACAGCGAATTTTTGAGTGGAATGCAATACCTTTCTACCTACTATGTATATAGTGCTTGTAGAGAATGTACAAACTGAAATTTGTATACGCTGAGTGTAAGAGAAAGAATAATCTATTTTTACTTTATCTACACGTTCTATGTACATAGTGTAAAGAGAAGGTATTGCATTGCACCAAAAATTCTATACCGAGATTTCACCAAAAATGCATGTTTTTTGGGACCACTGAATACAATAAAAAGCATTTTTAAAGAAATGTCCGCGCGCGCGTGTGTATGTGGAGGGGGGCAGCATAGCTCAAAAATGCGGAGTCTGCTATGAACCAAATTTGATATTTAAGCCAAGCATCTTCCAAGGATGCGACAAGAAGATTTTCAAGAAAATCTTCTCTCCCACAACTATACCCTTTACATGGAAAGGTTCCGAAAATTTTGGTTTCCTTAAAAATAGCTCTAATGATTTTTATTAAAGTCTCTTATATTTAAGATATTTAGATGACAAATAAAATGTATATTTTAAATTTTCTGGGAATAGCCTCTGAGGACCTCTTTATTCTGAATTTTGCATAACCGATAGACCGTAAGAGATAAGACAAAATTTAGTACCCAAACAAGTAATTCTCTTTAAAACACACATGTCGTATACATTTTATCGTGGAGGTGACCGTTTTCGAGACATTTCTTGTTATCGACTTCAGTTTTAAAATAACCAAACTTTTCTCATACAAGAACTTGTCAACTCCTGGCCACGCAAAGAAACGGATTTCAATCCCACGGCAACCATATTGTAATACGTTTGACTGTCGCTTTAGCCTGGTTTATTCCATTATTTACTTATAAGGAACTAAGTAATAAGAACGTTTCTGCTAATACTTATCTTCATTAGCATGACGTAATTAGAAAAATAAGCTTATTAATAATAATTTGTTACAGAGATATACAAACAATCATGTGAATGGAACATAAGGTGTTTAGCAAAGCAGTGCAAAATACATCATTGATAAGTGCTATAATCTTCCATTTTACCTCAGAACCACTTCATGAAATTATTATACATCTCTTTGCCTGCAAAGAGTGTTCAGTGATTAATCTGGAGCAAAAGCTAATGTGTGTCATCATTGTGTTCTTGAATTGAGTTCTTAATCTCTCGTATTATGGAAGAAAAAGAGGATGTGTTCCATTCACATGACTTTCTGCATCTGTTCCACAAGCAAACTTTACAAAAGATAATAATTCTTTCTACACCATGCTAATCGAGATATGCATTAGCAGAGTCTTCGTATTACTTAGTTCCTTATAAGTAGAACGGTTATAAGGAAGTGATATTCAAGCGTTTTAAAAGCTGTCGCTATCGGTTTGTCTTTAAATTCCCTTCTTTGTATGGCCAGGAGTAAAAAAAACAACAAAAAATCAAGCATGATTTTCTCTTTGAGGAAAGCAATATCTCGGAAACGGCTAGTTCTACAACAAAGGACATAAACCGTGATATTTTGGGTAGTGTTTAACGCCCGCTTCAACTACCAATGGCACTGCAGGCGGTGACAGTGATGATACATGAATGATGGAGCGCCGGTGGAATGCGATGGCGGGGGGAAACCGGAGTACCCGGAGAAAACCTGCCCCAGCGCCGTTTTGTCCACCACAAATCTCACATGCGGTCGCTTGGGATCGAACCCCGGCCGTGAGAGTCGTGGTCTAACCACTCGGCCATAAACCGTGATATCTACATACCTATTTTGTGCAGTAAGTTTTGTCTATCTCCTATGGTTTTAGCCAGTTATACCAAAATCGTTTAGAATGAAGTTGTTCCTCGAAAATTCAAGACATATATTTTACTTGTCTTGTATGTATCCTTAAATATACGGCATTTTAATTGTTAGAGCCATTTTTGAGAAAATCAAAATTTTAGAACATTATCCATGTAAAGCGTATCTTGGTATTGGGGGTGTTCTTGAAAATATTCGTATCGCATCTTTGGGTGATACCAAACTTATATACCAAGTTTAGTATTTTAGGGATTTTTCGTTTTTGAGTTATACTGTTCACAGACACACACACATACATACATCCATGAACCTTTTACTGCTTTGGGGGGGCGGGCTGCATCGCTTATTATTTGCTATAGAAATTGTTCTTAAGGCATCTAATTTTTATCGATATACTTCAATTTAAAACAGATAAATATTTGCAGAAATAGCTGCATTACACATTTCAAAAGATGTTTTCTCTTGTCAGTTTACCTTTAATGGTTATATAAGATTACAAAAAAGGCCTTCCGAATGAGAAGGAGTTCACCGGCTGCTCCCACAAAATTCAATATATATTTTTTACTTTTCATGTAAATACATGTAACACATAACATTTTAATCTCCACTGCCATGGATCCAGCGAAAAAGGTCGCACTATTTAAAGCTGATGCTGGTCTAAATGCGTGGGTGGACGTTAGAAAGAGGTTAAAAAAACGGTATACCACGGACGAAACTATAATTGGTATAAAATTAAGGGTAGAAGGCACTTAACCGACGTAGGAAAATGTTCTTTTTCTATTAGGTTTTCATTGAAAAATATAATGAATTGCCTGTAGCAGCCTTCCAGGGCTGCCCTCTCACCTTAAAGAAACAGGGATAGTTTAAAGAGAATAAATGTTAAGATAATTTATTAAAGTAAATATTGTGAGGTAATTAAGGATATCAAAAGCTGTTCCATAGTATTAATGTTGAGGCTTCATAGCAGCTGTTTATAAATATGTTGGTGATTGACATAAGTATTGCTACACTGAATAATAAGTTTAATAATAGTTTCAAAAACATGTATGTATAGTATGTTAGTTGTATTACTATCATTAATTTGTATTTACTATTACTAATTTGTATTACCATTATTAACTGTAAGATTGTTGTAAATGAACTTTGTACACCTAAGTTCGCCACCGGGTAGCACCCAATTACAGAGAACTACAATGTGAGAACGGGAGAGAGACCCAAGGCAGCGGAACACTGGGCAAGGCAAGGCAAGGATAGACTCGCGTGGAAAACATCGTAAACTGCAGTTAATCCAAAAACACGCCACTTCCTTCTCTGCAGCTTATAATAACACGTACCAAACTATCACAAGGAAAACGGTTCGATAGAGTCAGACAAAAAAATTTAATGACATAGCCGGGATTTGAACCACGGATCTTCCGGTACAAATTTAATGCCATCAGTGGTAGAGTAACCGGCAAGACACAGGGATATCCCTGGTTAAAATCTCGGCTATGGCATTACATTTTTCAGCCTACTCTATCTATCCAACTCCTGTCCTACTCATGGTTTGTGTGAAAAATAAACAACAATTAAATCAGCAAGGAAAACAGTGTCAGTGCAACCACCAATAACTAAGTAGGTAACTTAAGGGGTTGAATGGGTTTTGAAGCTAGGAACTTGGTATTTTACACTTATACTACATGGCCTATTGAAGTTTCAACTCTGTAGCTCTAACAGATTGTTAGTGTATAAGAAACACGTGCTTTCAAAATCTATATCAACCTGCAATTTTAATGCAAGCAAGCCAGAAATGTTACTAAATCTTCTATAAACTATGGCTATAAAAATAATTATCAGATTTTTGATAATTGCATCCTGTCAAAATAAAACATTAGTGTTATTACCCCTCAAGTCATATATTTTATATACTGTTTCATGGACCATGCAATAAGTATATCAAAAAGAAATACTAAGTTTTATTACCCATATTTTTCTAAACAGCCTGTGCAATTTTCAGGCTTTCGCCGTAAAATTATAGGAGGAGACGACTTATGCTTGCAGCAAAATGCTAAAAAATATAATGTGAGAAAATTCAGTTTGAAGTTTACAGGAAGAGGACTTTAAGAAAATGCAGGCTTTTAAAACTGAGGTAGTTCATTAAGTTATAAGCGTACTAGGGCAACCAAACTTCGGAAATACATAAAACAAGTTATAACTAGAAGAATTTTCTGGGCTGAGAAGCCGTCGTCTGCTGGAGTTTTCAGGTCTAGACGTTTCGCTCACGACTGCGGTGAACATCTTCAGTGACCTGGTCTAAGTCTTCTCGGTGAAGGTTTGGTCGCAACTGACTCGTTGGCTGAAATAGCGGCAGTATTTATACTCAGGCTGCTCTCACGCGATTGGTCCGGCTGGAGCTGCATGTGCGGGGTTAGTGGAGGGAGGGCGTTAGCCACTCCGGTGCTTTTGATTCCTGATTGGTTTGGGTGATCTCGTTGGGTTTGCGTCTGTTTCATGTTCTCAAGTAGCGGATGCCAGTTTTTGTTTAGATTTTGAGTCGCTTCTTTCCTATCAAGGTTATTGGGATGTTTATAAATTTCTGTTGCTTCACGTTGCAATTTAGCACGGTAATAAGGCAAAGATGAGTGAACGGCTGTTTCATGATATTGAATTATGTGTTCCTCTTCTGCCCAAAGTGCATGCTCAGCGTCTGCTCGGGTTGACCTAGACGGCAGCATCTCTTGTGTTCCGTAAGCCGGGTTTTGACGTGGTACCTATGTATACCGCACCATAAAAGCAGGGGATCTGATAGACACCAGCACTTTTGTGTTCCGTGAGCCGAGTGTTGACGTGGTAACTATGTATACCGCACCACAAGAGCAGGGGATCTGATAGACACCAGCATCTCTTGTGTTCCGTAAGCCGGGTGTTGACGTGGTACCTATGTATACCGCACCATAAGAGCAGGGGATCTGATAGACACCAGCATCTCTTGTGTGCGTAAGCCGGGTGTTGACATGGTAACTGTGTATACCGCACCACAGGAGCAGGGGATCTGATAGACACCAGCATCTCTTGTGTGCGTAAGCCGGGTGTTGACTTGGTACCTGTGTATACCGCACCACAGGAGCAGGGGATCTGATAGACACCAGCATCTCTTGTGTGCGTAAGCCGGGTGTTGACATGGTACCTGTGTATACCGCACCATATGAGCAGGGGATCTGATAGACATCAGCATCTCTTGTGTTCCGTAAGCCGGGTGTTGATTTGGTAACTGTGTATACCGCACCATAAGAGCAGGGGATCTGATAGACACCAGTACTTTTGTGTTCCGTAAGCCGGGTGTTGATTTGGTAACTGTGTATACCGCACCATATGAGCAGGGGATCTGATAGACACCAGCATCTCTTGTGTTCCGTGGGCCGGGTTTTGACGTGGTAACTATGTATACCGCACCATATGAGCAGGGGATCTGATAGACACCAGCATCTCTTGTGTTCCGTAAGCCGGGTGTTGATTTGGTAACTGTGTATACCGCACCATATGAGCAGGGGATCTGATAGACACCAGCACTTTTGTGTTCCGTGGGCCGGGTGTTGACTTGGTAACTATGTATACCGCACCACAGGAGCAGGGGATCTGATAGACACCAGCACTTTTGTGTTCCGTGGGCCGGGTTTTGACGTGGTAACTATGTATACCGCACCATATGAGCAGGGGATCTGATAGACACCAGCATCTCTTGTGTTCCGTTAGCCGGGTGTTGACTTGGTACCTGTGTATACCGCACCACAGGAGCAGGGGATCTGATAGACACCAGCACCTCTTGTGTTCCGTAAGCCGGGTGTTGACGTGGTACCTGTGTATACCGCACCACAGGAGCAGGGGATCTGATAGACACCAGCATCTCTTGTGTTCCGCAAGCCGGGTGTTGACGTGGTACCTATGTATACCGCACCATAAGAGCAGGGGATCTGATAGACACCAGCACTTTTGTGTTCCGTGGGCCGGGTTTTGACGTGGTAACTATGTATACCGCACCACAAGAGCAGGGGACCTGATAGACACCAGCATCTCTTGTGTTCCGCAAGCCGGGTGTTGACGTGGTACCTATGTATACCGCACCACAAGAGCAGGGGACCTGATAGACACCAGCATCTCTTGTGTTCCGTTAGCCGGGTGTTGACTTGGTACCTGTGTATACCGCACCACAGGAGCAGGGGATCTGATAGACACCAGCACCTCTTGTGTTCCGTAAGCCGGGTGTTGACGTGGTACTTGTGTATACCGCACCACAGGAGCAGGGGATCTGATAGACACCAGCACCTCTTGTGTTCCGTAAGCCGGGTGTTGACGTGGTACCTGTGTATACCGCACCACAAGAGCAGGGGATCTGATAGACACCAGCATCTCTTGTATTCCGTAAGCCGGGTGTTGACATGGTACCTATGTATACCGCACTACAAGAGCAGGGGGTCTGATAGACACCAGCCCCTCGTGTTCCGTGGGCCGGGTGTTGACGTGGTACCTGTATATACCACACCACAAGAGCAGGGGGTCTGATAGACGCCAGCCAAGGTATGCGGGTCCCTGGAGTCTTTGGCGGAGCGTTTATTTGTCTGGTCGGCTTGAACACTCTTTTAATATTATGGTGCTTGAGTAAACGCTCTATTCTGTCAGTGACATTCTTGAAATATGGCAGGAAGGCAGGCGTTTACTTTTGGGTATTTCTTGTACTTGGCTGATGCGCTATAGTTTGTGTAGACGTAGAGCTCTGCGGACTTTGGTTGTATAATTATTATATAAGGCGTGTTCTAGATGACGTAAAATAAAAACAAGGTTGACAAACTTGATTTTTTGATTGAAAATGACTAACACTCAATTATTCCCTTAAGAATGTAGAATAAGTGAATAATCTAGTAATTAAGCGGGTAAGTCATAATAAACCATTCTGTTAAGGGTATGTGTGACTGAAATTTCGCGAAATTTAAAATTTCATTTTAATTCCATAAAATAATTTAAACATTACTGAATACAAAAAAAGGTATAATTGGACAGCAGGAGCCATTGCTTAAGCCTTAACTGGAGCTACAGCAAAGCATTAGCAGTCAAGCTGTACCGGACTCGGCAAGAAAAACTTCACTTCGACGAGATCTCATTCGCATCATGCAAAGTAAAAACCGAAGCTGTGCAAAAGAAAAACAGCAATGCAAGAAGAAAATGACAGAAAAGGCAGCAGCTGAGGATAGAAAATGTAAAGCTGAGTCCAGCATATCAACATAGTTGCTTTTAATGTGAGTCATGCATTCAAATGTATCCTTGTTTTCTCGTTATTGATATTTTCAGCATTTTCCTTCCTGTAAAATGCTCCTTGTGGAGCAGTTTCTTTTCTGACACAAATAAAATGTTCTGTACAATTTCACAGAGAGACAGTAAATAAGAACTATCCTAGGTTTTACTGTCAGATGCCTTGCATTCTCAAACACAGATATTATAGCCTATGACAAAAAAGCAGATTCATAACTTTAAACACTTTTGGTGCTCAAGCCAAAGGAAACAAAGAGAAACCTAGGGCAATTTCAAACATTACATATAATGCGAACCTAGGGTTCATATTTTAGACCAACATTTTAATGTTGCCGCAAGCGACTTTTTTTGTGACTTGACAAAGACTTAAATAAATTTCACCATAATTTCCAACCATTACAGTAAAAGGGATGAAACTGACACAGCAAATTATTTACATTATATTACACATGTGGTATAAGTTTTAAAAAAGCTAGCATTATCAGTTTGGAATTTCAAACTTTCAGGCATACACATCCCTGAGCGATGTTTAGGCTAGTGATCCATTTATATGTCTTAATCAAAATCGTTAGAATTTTTGAAAATATCAAACATATCGAAAAATGTTCCATATAAAGCGTAGTTGCAGATGGAGGTATTCTTGAGAATTTTCATTCGCATCTGCGGAACTTAAGCACCAAAATTGGTATTTATCCGACTTTTTGTTGCTGAGTAATGCTGTTCACAGACACAGTGGCCCTCCGTGGTGTAGTGGTTACCATGCTAACTTCATGTACCCAAGGTCGCAGGTTCAAACCCGGCGGAGGACGATGTATTTTTTCGGGCGTAAAAATCCTTAGTTTGTCTTCGAAAAGGAGGTAAAGCCGTTGATCCATTGTTGTAGATTTACAGCACGTAAAAGGACCTCAAGTCTGATAAAGAGACTCCTGAGCGAGATTAAGTGGTCTTTCTCGCCCAGTATAAAATGAAACGCCGAGAACCACAGCAGTTATAGAGCGTACATAAATAACACACGCACTCCCAGACACATATGAACCTTTTTCTAAAAATTCTCACTTGGATTCAGGGTTTCTCAAACATAAATTTCTGATGAAATCTTGGTATTGAATTTTTGGGCGGAATGCAGTACTTCTTCTAACTAGCATACGTAGTACAGAAAGTAAAAGGTTCTTGGACAATTTTGAACCTGACCAAAATTGTTATTCTCTATTTTATCGTATCGGATCTCAACTTGAGAGAGGTTGTGGGGTGAAAACATTTTGCTTCCTAGTGCAACGTGTAACATTAGCAATGGAGTAGCACATGTTTCGAATTCGTATCATATTGAGATATAAAAATTATATTCTTAACCAGTTGTATTTTACTGCCCAAGAAATTAACCGTTTAAAGGTAAAAGGTGCATAAGGGAAGGAGAAGTAGAAGGCAGCAAATGTTTGCGAGCACCTACAAAGATTCCTATGCCCAGCTTAACAATTATTATTGGTTAAAATTTCACATGGGTTGGATAACTTATATAAACTATTGAATAGAGAAATCCGTGTGAATGTAACAATAGACCTTGTTTCTAATACAAAGACATACTTCAATATGTTGGCATATAATACAACAACCACAAAACGCATGTTGAAAATATACTCAAGTGCATAAAATCTGGCCCCAGCTGTTTATGTTGGTATTGCCCAAATCTCGCCTCATCTTCTACCTCTTTTTGCAACGGTAATGTTAGCCACTGTTTGGTAGGGTACTTTATATTCCCAACATACGGCTGAACTGCCTAAGAGTAACATAACAACTAAATCTTGTATTTTCATGCTACACTACTATTTTTTCAATATCGGTTTGGTTATTCAGTTCGATAATGGCTTTAACTTAGCTTTCTTCTGCATCTTCATTATTCAACTACCACTAAAATTATCTATGAGACATTTAAAATGAAATTCTGCGGTATTAATATTTAAGTTTAATGCTTCTTTATGTATATAAAACCACACATAAATAAATTCATAGCAACTTTATAGTAGAATAAAACGAAGAAATAAATCAATATAATCAAGCCAGCGTTTTTAGCCATTCTGAAAGTGTAAATTTGGAATAAAAGTCCTAATTCATTTCTTAATTAAAATCTATAATGAATTACAGAAGAAATAAAGAAAATCTCTAATTTTCAAAAATTTAAATTAATACTAAAAACTAATATAATTCAAACAAAGTTTAGTGAAACAAAATAGGTCAAAAACTAAAAGACCATTAAGTACCAAATTTAGTATTTAAGTGTATTATCTTCCAAGCGTGCGACACTAAGATTAAAGAAAATCCCACCACCACAAACTACCCTTTGCATGAAAATTTTTTTTTGAAAATTTTGTTTTTCTCAAAAATGGCTGTAACAATTTTAATTAAAATACCACATATTAAAGTTATAACACAACACAAATAAAATGTCTATTTTGTATTTTCTGGGAATAGCCTCTGAAAAGCACTTTATATTACTTGATTTTTGCAGAATTTTGCATAACGGTTATACCGTAAGAGGTAGATAGCATACTGCACAAAAAAATGTAGATCTTGTTAAAACCCTAATTCATATCGCATGCATTTTTTTTGTTTTGTTTTGTAGAGTTGAGCATTTGCAAGATATTCCTTCTTATTGGTTTCAATTTTAAAACACTTTTACTACTTTTCTCAGACAGGAAGTGCCCCTTTTTCTTTTTGTTCTACTCCTGGACAGGCAAAGAAGCCAATTTCAAGGACAGTCGCATAACGATAGCTTTTAAAACATTTGACTATCGCTTTAGCATAGCAAATTCCCTTAGCTCCATTCTAATTATAAATAACTAAGTAATAAGTACATTCTACTAATGCTTATATAGATTAGTATGGTGTAGGAAAAACAGTATTTTTAAGAAGTCTGTTTGTATAACAGTTAAAGAAAGTCATGTGAGTGCAACACATCACATTTTTATACATTAGTTTCATTACTATTAAATTTGGAGCGGTCTTATCTGTGATCCTGTTTTATACCTACCTTTCCAACACGTTTATATTTCATTATTTAAAGTTTATGCTGTGTTCTCAGTTATGTAATTATGTATGGTTTGTGATTCATTACTATCCCACCTCAATTTTTATAAAGCCCCTTAAAATGAGCTTTGCTCGTTGGGGTATTTTCCTAAAAAAGTACATAAATGTCGATGTACATTTAAGTATCGTAGCTGTTGTTCAGTTTAATGAAACATGCACACAATTCTTGGTTCCTTTTTCTAGTGTGCCGAGCTCTCGTATGTAAGTTGTAAGTGGTTGAGCCTTTGCTTTGAGCCAATCGTAGCAAACCTCCTACTTAGAGGCGGAATGCGTATCACCGCATTCACAACGATTATAACATCGTTCATTGCCAGGCTTACCATTTTTGAAATGTTCACTTCCTTTGCTCAAACCCAGGATATCCAGTATACCTGCTGTAGAATGTAATGTTTACTGTTAACATTTTTGTGTTTCCCAAAAGTAACTGATTACGCTCTTTATACTGTGTGAACGTATTGTTCAATTTTACATGGCCAGACATCCTCTTCCAACAATTTATCTCAACTATTAAAGCGCCAATGCAGTGGTCGAGATTAGGCCATTTCGTCTGACTGTAGCATTATTGTCGAAACATCTTACCCGATCTGATGTTCATTTCTTTCAAATCTTATCGCTCCTGTCTTGTTATTGGTCAGCCAATCTTCACTTTTAATAACTGTCAGTTCCACTATTGTACTTTCAATTCAGTTACAATGCTTATCTAAAACATAATCATTTAGTTCAAAACAAGGAGTGAAAATAATCATTATTTGCATGTCTCAGGTATAAGATGGGTGCAATAACTTCAAATAAAATAACGTTTGTTTCTATTTCATGTATTAGTTATTAAAAGCTGAATAAAATTTGTTGTTGTTCCCTATTTCTATTGTTGTTATCGATATTCCTGCGTTGGGTGTAGGCACGGTCGGCCATATTTTAATTCAGGGAGCAGTGAAGAAAGAAAAAAAAAAACGCTCGGTAAAAAAACATGGTCGAATGCGTCTTCTACCATTTGGGAACTAATGCAAGTATTACAATCATGACCTGTTAAATCTCCCTTCCTATATATTATAAATCGTTAAGTCTATTTCGCTGAATTATCTTATCAAATACAACTCGTGTTTTCATCTCTTAAGACAAATGACTCCCATCGCTTCGCTCCGGTCGTGAATTAACGACAATATCGCAGCACATGAGCTCTGACTTATGAATACGAAAATGCAACATATCCGTAACCTGTCAGTACAAAGCAACTTGCACTGTCATAGATTTTTCAGATTTATTGTAATTGCAATGATATGCTTTATGATCTATATCCCGGACGTGTTTAACCCCGGGCAGTATAAGAAAACCAGGACGGATAGTCAGCCTACACCTTGGTTAGCTATATCCCTGTTTTTTCGCAGGCCAAATACACAGAGGAATCGAGGTTTGGTTTCCTCAAGATGGAAACCTTACGGAGAGACCACTATTACAATGAAGGGAAATGACCTATTTCTTATGCACGCGCATGTACATCAGGCCAGGAAACAAACTGCAAAGCCAAAGCCTTCAGGTACATACATATACAGGCTGACTGAAAAATACTTTTACGTTTGGGGATGGATTTCTGACATCAAAATAAGAAAATATGTTCATGTAAACATACGTTCTAAACGCTCTTTTTCGCGTCTTCAATTCATTAATGAAAGTCAACTTCAACAGATTTCCTGGTCCACCCTAATAATTTCTTTTATTTATGCCCTCATTCATAGAAGGCTTTGAGCCATTTCACCCTGCAGAGCCGTGATTGCTTGTTGGCATTTGTCGTTTATCAGATGTGTTGCCGGTCCCCATGGCCGTCTCGCTTTGGTGCTTCCTGGCGCAGGGGATCGTCGCTTTAAGTCCCGCCTTGGGCGTGGGAGTTTCTGTGTTTGTAAATATATATAAGTGTAAATGTGTGTATTAAAACAAAGACATAAAAACGGTAATCAATTAGCAAAAACCAAGGAAATGTTGAGAAAATAGAAAAAATGGAAAAAATAAATAAAGATGTGTAATACATTCCCCCAGCACACCTTACAAGTGCTGTCTGCAGGGACTTCATTCAGAACACTCTCCCAGACTTATTAGAAAATGTGCCTCTGCAAATAAGAAGAAACGTGTGGTTTATGATGATGCTCTAGAACAGTTTAGTTTCATTGTTCGAGATGCACAACAAATGGCTAGATGGGGACCAGCTTCATGACCTGTGCGTTCCCCCGATCGCAATTTCAATTCTATTGGTATGTGCAGCAGTTACCCTAGATGAAGAAACACTTAACATACGTGGCATGCAAGCGTGCGAAAGCATACTACACCGACCGGGAGTATTTGACATACCATGCTTCGATGAGCACAGACGTGTCTAGACGAAGAGGAGGACATTTGGATCATTTGTTATATATAGTGTTTGTGTGGAGCACCTCATAACAAGCTGAAAATGTCAAAAATATAATAATGTGTCACTTAAAATGTTTAGAGTAATAGCATTTTGAACCTCAATAAATCGACATAGAAGGTTTTTGGGACATGTATTTATGTGAACATTTTTCTTGTTATGATGTAAGGAATCTGTCCCAAAGCTCTCTCTGTGTGTGCGTGTGTGTGTGTGTGTGTGTGTGTCTGTGTCTGTCTGTACGTATATATGTATGTATCGCTTCCAGAACCTTCTCAGCATCTCGAACTGACATCTAAGACAAAAGCGTAGATGAGTGGTTTCCTGGATAGAAGCACGCACGATGTTGTGGGTAAGATATTGGCATTCCTGTACAGTTAAGCGAAAATAAGTTGAACATGAATTGCTCCAGTTGCAGGCTTGAGAACTTGCTGCAGAACGTTTGTTCGGAAGAAAGAAGGAATCTTGGCTACTGATCACGTCTCATTAAGTAGTCATATTGAACTCTGAAGGAAAATCTAATGTGGAGGCGGCATAAATTAGTGTCCCTTTCTTATCTCAACGTTTGAAGTTGTTCCAGTGAATTTATGGCAGGTATTCAAATACTATCATAAACTTTGTGGCCTTGCGGCGTTCATATTAATTTGTTAAGCAAATGTTATTACATACAATAACACCTTCATATGTGATAGACTTAACACCAAATCAATTCTAATAATTTATAACTTTTTCACTGTATCGACATAATAGTAATTTTCAATGGAAATTCTTTACTTATCACTTAATGCCTTCATAAACCTAAATCAATAATATGCGCACTACCTACTTAACCGTTTTACGAGTATCTGCTCAACAATAGGTTGCTGAAGGAAGATTTGGCTGAAAAAAAAAAATTCAGAAATGTTGGCATACTAAGTCTGATACTGCTAGTTGTTAAGTATATTAGGTTTAACCATTTACCTCGGCGTTGAGTTACGCAGCTGCTTTATTTTCCATTTAAGGGGAGGCGCAATGGGATTTTCATTTTTTTCCCTTCCATTTTCATGTTTTAATTGCACATGACTGTTTCGAATCCCTTGCTAATTCTGGTAGAACTTTCGTAGCGTGACGCTAATTATAAATAGTTTAAAAATATTGTTGAAAACAATCCTGCGTAGTGCTTTTTAGAATACTTGGGTACACTCACATGGTAAAATATAAACAAATTTGTAAATATTAGTGTATGTTTTTTCTTTCTTATTATTTGACCGAAAAGTTTTACTTTGGCTCTTTACAGCATTGACATTCCGCTCATATTTCCTTCATGTGAGAGTTTCAAAGTACTACGAAGTTGTGTTTGGAAAATCAGGTTACTTTTTATTTATTCATCTATTTTTTTAAATTTTATGTTTGAAAGCAATTCCTGAAGAAGTAAAATTTTCTATACAAGTATCTAATTATCTTGGAAACTAATTGAAACTAAGGGCTTAAATTTTTACTACACATTTGTATCTATATAAGCTTTATTTTAACGGCAAAGTTTTTATATGTAAGAATTAGTAAATTTTTAAACTTAAAAATCACCATTTTTCAATAAAATGTTTCGAGATTTATTTATAAAAGCATACCTTTCCTTCTAATGAACCGAAGTATTATATTTTTCATCAGTCAACAGAAAAGGCATTACTGAATATACCTTTAAAAATGTAGCTCATTGTGTTAAATAGTTGCTGAGTTAATGGGGCAAACTTTAACATTGGGAAGATAGTACATATTGACTACCCTTATACAGATTTGGAAGTGCCCATTATCGTTACTGTTATTTGCATTTTAGAAAATTTCGACATAGTTATACAAATATCTTTCGCTTCTTTCTCAGCTAAAGGATAGCAAAATATCTGTAGGCTACATTTTAAGTTTTTAGGTCAATGTCTGCAATTGCAAAGATTTCTCAAATTATAGTTGGTTAAAATAAGGGAAAATTAGAGGTTATTTATTGAAGATAAAAATGGCATTACTCCTTATATTTTTCACGCTGTCACTTTTCCGGAACCTCTGTTATAACTTTCACACCAGCAATAATTCTCTGGAGTAGACGCTTCATCAAAGCGGGAAATTTAAACTCTCCAAATCATTTCTTCAAAATTAAAAGGTGTTTGGATGTGCAAAACGCATATTGTCGATTACGAGCGTATAGAAAGTAATATGTTAATTGAATATGGTCATTTGAGGACCTTGCCGCTTTAGTGATTCTCGAAAAGTGTAATATGTAAAACATTTATATATTTACTTAAACTAATGGAATTTATGCTTATTTCCAAATGTAATCAAATTAGTACATGTATAGTACTAACATAACATTGTAATATGTAATTTTCTCAAATTGACATAAACGCGACGCATCTGGGAAATTCGACCAGAAATTGTGAAAAGTTTTAAAAATTACTTTTTTCATAATAAATGAATACGAATTTTAAACTTTAAGAACTTGTACCGTTTTTCCCAAATTAACGCACTTTTCTAACTGAAGGTAAAGTTGCACACGCGTATGCTTATTACTAAACGCTCCATTAACAAACCTTATGTTCGTCGCAAACCTCTTATAACATTTTCATGCTCAAAATATTCTACGCGATGCAGCTCTTTACTAATGCATATCAACATTTTATATTTCCTCTAAAACGCACATTTAGACAAATAGTTTTATTTGTGTGTTTTGACAAGTAAATCATTGGATTTTGACCAACTAAGGGCTTTTGAGAGTGCGAAACGTAATATTTTTTCTACAATAATTAGTGTTAATATAAAAAATTGTGATATAATAGGTTTATTTGTAAACTCGTTTATTGTAAAACTTTAATTTTTAACTTTGAAATAAATATTTTTAAAAACACATCACGTTGCTCAATTTTATTAGGACAGAATTTGCACCATAAAGGGATGTTATTTTAATAGACATTCGAGCTAGAATTTTGAAACATTTCAAAAATATCACTATTACTATGCATAAGTTTGTGGTTTAAACAGAACGTAAAATGTATTATGGTTTAGAAATCGCTTTATCTTATAGTTTTTCTCTTTTATTGTTGTTTCACATCTTTTATAATCTTTGTAACAATTTATTCTCATAACTTAATTTTATATAACTATTATAAGGTATGGTCAAATATTTTTTTATAATATAATTTTTGGTTAAAACCCCTTAATGTATATTTTATTCTACGTCACTAGGCAAACTCATTTATAAGCCAGACTAATAAATAAATAGCAAACTTCAATTAGGTGTTTTAGAACCTGTGGATTTTATAAATTTTACAAATGCATTGCTTTAAAAACTTAAACATTTCGAAAATAGTTTTCGCTGCTTTAAATTGCATTCAGATTGGTATAGAGACGGATATTGCACTAATGATTACACTAATCAATTACTGAATTAATACGTAGGCGTTTGTGGTCGTGAAGGAACGCGTTCATTAACATTTTCGAAAAAAAAAGAAAAGTTACTAAACTTGTTAGTTATGTTGCTATACGATTTTCTAAACTTACCTTTGAGCAAGAGTATGGCCAGCATGAGCTTGGCGGATTGCGGAGATGCCATCACGAGAGCGAGACAGATTCCGATTGAGTACGGATTCTGCGGAGCACTCAACGACGCGCGAGTCCATTCGCCACTGGCGGTCGCAACACTCCGCGCGCTTCTGTAGGAATCCGTCGGCTAGCACCGGATGCGTTCGGCGAGCGTCGCTACTTCCCCTAGCGTCGCTACCCTTCCATCCCAACGTGTTATGATACCGCTAAAACCGTTCGCCGGAATTCAATACCGTACCCGCTTTAACGGAATACAATTTAACACTCACCGTTACTCAATCTGGAAAAATTCCAGGAACCTTGACAAATTTACCTCACCGATCCCTTAAGGGAACTCATTACACTAATTTAAACCAGTGATAGATCTCGGTGTCTGGGACACATTTTGTATCTTACGTTTTTGTCTCTGACCATTTCCTGCGGAGATGTTTTAGTTTTGTCGAAAACAAGAGACAGACAAGTTGGCACCGCTGCAGGTTGTGTGGATGTCGCTTGCACTAGGTGAGTACATAAGTAAACACGTCTCACTGCTGTTGCCATGGCAGTGTGTGCAAGCGACCGACGTGTTTACATCCAGAAGCCGGTTCTGAAACCTGACCAATCAACGCAACGTTGCGGAGTTACTTCACGTATGAAAAACCTTCGTGGAATATTCCTTTATTTATTTTAAATGATTAATTATTTCGAGACTCTGTGTAATCTCCCAAAATGTCTACTGAAACTAATGACAGAAATACGTTACTCTACGCATTTTGCAAATAACAAACTATTATCTTCATTACATTCTTGTGGAATTAATCATCCAATTTGGAAAAAAAATAATTTCGGCTGATCAAAAAACAAAATGCCATTATGTTTTTTTGTTTGTAATGCTTCTATGAAACACATAGTAGAAGAACTGTAATAAGTTTCCTTCCATTCTGTATATTCAGAAATGCCTTACATTGGTTATATCAGCTAATGTAGCGCATTTATGTGGAGTCGAAATGGACTTTTCATAATTTTTTTCCATTTTCATGTTTTAATTACACATCAATGTTTGGAGTTTCCCGCTCATTTTTGTATAATTTTCATACAGATACGCTAATTACAAATACAGTGCGATTCATATAAACCTGAATCATTTTAATAGACCATAATTTCTCTCTGAAAGCTTGTAGAAATATGAAATTTGTTTTAATGATCTCAGTGACTCGGGGAGAAACGACAACAACCATCGATCAGTGACATCTGTTGAGCTTATTGATGAATTCGATGGAAATTATGAGTATTTTCATGGTATTGTAGACAATGTTTAGCTTGCAGTTATAACAGCAACATGCAGTAGTCACTTTGAGAGCGTATTTTCATTGTGAAAACTATTGGAAGACAAATTCCTTGGTAACAACACAACGGGAATTTCGAAGAGAATTTAATGTACGGGATGTTCCGACAAAGGTAACAATTTTATCGCTAACAAGAAAGCTGGAGACAACTGGTATACTCGTTAGAGAGAGTGGGAAACATAGACCACCATTGAGTGCAGAGACTGTTACAAATGTTTGATGAAGGCTAGTGAACTCTCCAAACAAATTATTGCGTCGATTGAGCCAGGAATCAGGCTATTCATATGGCACATGTCAAAGAGATGCGACTGTCTACAATACCTTGAAAATGCTCGTAATTTCCATCGAAATCATCAATATAGTCAGCAGTTGTCATTGATCGATTCTCCCTGAGCCACTGAGATTTCACACTTCCACAAACTTTCGGAGAGAACTAATGTTCTATTAAAATGATTCAGGTTTATATGCATCGCACAGTAGTTTAAGACTCTTGTTTAAATAATCCTGCTTTTTAGAACATTTAGGTGCATTTACTAGGTAAAACATCAATAACTTAGTAAATATTAATATTAGAGAAAATGCATTTTTCTTATTTTGATCAGAAAGTTCCACTTTAGCCTCCGCAGCATTGCCATCCCGATCATATTTCCTTCATGTCAGAGTTTTGAAATACTTCGAAGATATGTTTGCAAAGTCAGGCTACACTTTTTTGTTTTATGTTTAAAAGCAATTTCTGAAGATGTAAAATTGTCTATATAAATGACCCATTATCTCAGAAACTAATTAACACTAAGGGCTGACAGTTTTACCACACATTTGCACTTAAATAAGCTTTAATTTAACATAAAACTTTGCATGTATATGTATTTTTTTAAATTAAAAGATTTAAAATTCAGTAATATTTTAAGAGCTTTATTTAAAAATTCATAAATTTTCCTCTAATGAGCAGAAGTATTCTATTTTACATCAATCAACAGTAGAGATATTGCTTAATATATCTTGAAAGTTTTAGCTCTTTGTCTTAAACAGTTGCCGAGATAATGGGCCAAACTTTAACATTGGCAAGGCACTTGGCATGAACAGATCGCTTATATATGCACCAAATTAAATAAAACATGCTTTGCTATTAGATGCCTGAAAATGAGTTTGGACATTAATTACTTGCTTACTGTATATTATGCCACAGTACAATCAATTTTATCATACAATATTTTAATATGCGGATCTGCAACTGAAGTAAATAGGGTATTTTTAATTTAGAAGAGACTGCTAAGAATAATTTTTAATATGAAGCCAAGAGACTCATTAAGACATGCTTTTAAACAATTTTATATTTTTACGTTGTCTGGTTTATTAATATTTTATAAAAACAACTCATACTTATCCACTGTCAACTGTGGCGTTCATAATCATGTAATAGAAGTATGAATGACATCCATGTAGGAACATATAAAACAGCTAAATATTTAAAACCACCAAAGTGCCTCATCTGTAAAATTGTCAATGCTCTCCCATTTGACATTATTAAAATAAGATATGTGTAAATTTAAAATATCACTACGTTCAGTTTTACATGGCAAAAGTTTTACAGTTTAAGTGAATTGTTTAATTAATGTGCATTTTTAACGAGTCTATCTGTACAGTGTATGGCCACAGACAGTAAACCCATCCATCCAGGGCACTTCGACTCACCTTAGGAAATGAAACTGACCATATAATCTTCGACTGAGGAGCGTCTAGAAGCCACGACGTTATAGTACGTTTTGTGATCAATTAATTTTAAAGTTGCCAATAAAGGATGATTTTACACGTGAAAGAAGCCCATTTTAATGAGTTCAATTCAAAGGACTGGTGTGGACAAGGATAGCTCCTAACATAAGGCATTTAAATAGTAAAGCTGATTTTATCATCCACTCTAGAAGCTAGGATGTTATGTTTTGTAATGCATTAATAAAAGTCTAAAGGTTAGTTTAACGTGCAAGGGAATCAGTCCAATGTATTAAAAACAAACACAATAAAATATTGAAGCTTTTTAGCAAAACATAAAGGGGAGTAAAAATGTGCAAATAATACATACATAGACTTAGGGCAATGTAACCTATACATTAAAACCGCGATCATATAAAATAAGTAAAGAGTTTCATGTGTCAAGTTTAGATGGCTCACAGTGTACGAGATATATTGTTGAACGTTATACCTACCAATTACACATTTTTGCCATGTTTCATATTAGCATGGCTTTTAAATAATAAATTTAACTAACCAAATTTGTTTTCTAATAAAATTCTTCCACACGATAGAATTTAAAGACATTCACATAAAAATTGCTCTTTTACAGTAAAATTTCATAAATTAACATATTATTAACGATTTTTGTGGTAACCTCTAATTATTATAGAAAAATTATTATGTTTATTCTCTCCAAAACGGGGGCACGTGGCTGAGTGGCTAGATAGCTCGTCTCTCACCAGAACAGCCCGGAGACCGCATATGATGGTGTCTGGGTGTATATTCTCCGGTTTCCCCCGCCATTCATTTTAGTACCCGGCCAGTATTCACCTGACCTACCACCATTTTCCTTAAGCTGATAGTAAGCAACGGGCTGATCACCCATCCTGGCTACCCTCTTATCCAACTCCGTCTGCTCCTCAACACGCGTCTGACCCCAGGCGCTGGCTAGTAAGTCCTGGGATGCAATACCGAAAACAGAAGAAGTATACTCCCAAACTATTGATATTTAAATAAGCTAATGATTTACTTCTAAAAATTGGAGCATTAAACAAAACAAATCACATGGATGCCATTCACATGTTTTTCCCTCTGCAAACATTAAAAACGTGTTCTTCTATGTACTTCATGCTAGCCAAGAAAAAAATATCAGCAGTTATCTTTTTACTTGCTTCTTTGCAAGTAGAAGTGATATGGCCGTTGGCTTAAGAGATAGTCAAATCTTTTAAAAGCTGGTTGCATAAAAGCTTTTTTGTTTGCATAATCAAAAGTTGACAGATTTTAAAACTGAAACCAATAACCTAGAATATCCCAAAAAACGTTCTACTCCACGAAAAAAATGTATACAGCATAAATTGTGTTTTTAACGAATTCTACATTTCTTGTTAAATAAGTTTTTGTCTATCTCTTACGGCTTACCAGTTATGCGAAATTCCGTAAAATTCATCCAGAATGAGGTGGTCTTCAGAGGCTATTCCCAGAAAATTCTAGATATATATTTTATTTGCCTTGTAAATATATTTTTATTGGATATTTTAATCAAAATTGTTATAGTCATTTTTGAGAAAATAAAATTTTCAGAACTTTTTCCATGTAAAGGGTAGTTGGGGTGGAAGGATGTTCTTGAAAATATTCATGTCGCACCCTTAGAAAATACTGAACTTAAATACCAAGTTTAATATTTAACGGAATTTTCGTTTTTGAGCTATGCTCCACAGAGGTACAAACGCTGACTGACTGACTGACAGACAGACAGACAGACACAAGGACATTTTCATAAAAATATTTCTTCTTTTACTCAGGGGTCTCAAAACATTTATTTCCGGTGAAATGTCGGTATGGAGTTTTTGGGTGCAATACAGTATCCTCTCTACACTGTATGTATACATAGTGTGTGTAGAGAAAGTAAAAAGTGCGTGGTCACTTTTAACTACTTTTGAGAGCAAGCACAAAAATATTGAGAAAAAATGTGTTATAAAATTTCTCGTGTGGAGTATCTTAAGCATAGAAATAATGTTGAAAAGGGTTTGCGAGAAAACAAGGTTAAAAGTTAGGCGTGCTTATTAACAAGCATACGCCTTTTGTCGATGCAATAGCTTCAGTTAAAGGGCAGTTAAAATGTGACAATTGGAAAATATTTATGATAAAAGTAGTTAAAACGGTGTTTTATATTGTGAAGCTTGCGAAACGAGGCCGTAGGCCGAGTACAGGAATCCCACAAACAATGTAAAACAATTTTAACACGTGTGTCATACACTTTTTTATATAGCTGTCAATATTTATAGACATATTATAATTACAAATACATTGTTTTACCTATTTCACGGAGTTCATGCTTAACGGTATGCGATGTGCAGTTGTTGCCTTGCTTAGCATCAGTGCTGACAACATGATGACTTATTCTACAGATTAAAAACATTTTATACAACGAAGGCAGTGTAGCAGCTGTAATTTTGCTCTCTCCGCTGTTGCATAATTTCGTCTGGTTCAGCAGATTCCATGTTAATGGCATTCAAATCATTCGCTATTATATGGATCGATACGAGCTTTCAGAGTCATAGCCTACTTGAATGAGGCCTGGACGCAGAAACCAAAGTTGGCTACATTGGACTGGTATACTTTTTATAACACTGAGTGACTGAGTGACAAGAGTTTTCTACTTTTAACACTAATGACTTCTGGTAAAATAACTACTTTTATCATCAACTGCTGAAAATGTATGTGTACTTAAAGTGTAGAATTCTTCTGCTTCTTCTTTCGTTGTTTACCCTCTTCGTATGGAGGACTTGCAAGCCACATCCGGGGTCATTCCCTGGTGAGGAGCAGACGGACTCGGGTCATACCAGGTGGCTCAACGGCCCCTATTTGACATGTGTAGGCGTCCCTTCTTGCGTTAAAAGTGTTGCAGAACTCAGCGGCGCTATTTCAAGCTAAAATTCGCCAGTGGAGTACTGGGGAGAACGACTTTCGTTTTAGCCAGCCCCCAATAAGTTCCACCCGCACACCGTGTCCGCTGATAAGCAAGAGGGGTAAAACAAATGTTGCTCAAGCAGTCTCTTACTTTGTAGTCGGCTTATCCTCTCCTTATTTAGGATTGACACCCCCCTAGCACTTACAAGCGGGTGCCTAGGGGTCAGAAGCCTGTCGCGGAGCCAACGGCACGATGCCACAGAACGAGCGGTTGGCTCGTAGGCAAGCATGAGCGTGAGGAAGTGATTGATATGAAATGTAAGCAAAATGGTTGATAGGAAAGGTGATAATGGAGCAATTGGTGGAATGATTGGCGGGGGAAGCCGTAGGACCCGGAGAAAACCCGCCCATATGCCATTAGTCCACCACAAATCCTATATGCGGATGTTTGGGGTGGAACCCAGGCCACCTAGATGGGAGGCGAGGGGTCTAACCACTCAGCCACGGGGCCGTCTAGTTCCGCTCTTACCGATTCTAATTTTAAATAGCCGCGTTGAGCTCTGCAACTGTTATAACACGGAGGGATATCTGCACACGTCAAATACGGAGCAGTTGGACTACTTGGTAGAGACGAGCCAGAAAGGGTGATTAGTCCGATACCTGGTATGGGAGTGAGGAAGTTGAGAGGAAATGACGGTGAAATGGGTAACAGGAAAAGTGGTTATGCAGCAGGTAGGGGAGTGAATGGCTGCGGTAATAGGAGAACCCGGAGAAAATGTCTCCGAAACGCCGCATTGCCCAACATATACTGTCTCCTGGGTTCGAATCCGCGACGCCTTGTGAGAAACAAACACTCTAAGCCTTGGGACTCGATGCCGTTAAAAATCCAGAACTCATCGTATTTTATTAAGAAATTAATAAGTTTTCAATTTCTACAATCTTTTTTGCATTTGACAGGTGTATTAAACATATTCACTAATCTTGTGAATGAATAATGGGTGACATAATTTAACTGGCAATCTAATTTGTTTGAAGTTTTAACATAACACGATTTAGTTTGTTGTAGAGTTTCACTTAATTTGTACCTCAGAAACATTGCTTAACAATAACTTGTATTGAATGCACGCAAGTCTTGTACTCCTTTCATGTTAATGCGCAAAATCAGATTTTAGAGTCAAAGTTATCAGGATATGAAGCTGGTAATTCGTGTTTCCTCCGTGAGTATAGAACAAGGAGTACAGATTACAATCGTCCTCCGTGGTCTAGTCTCTGCTTCCCAAGGTCGCGTGTTCAAACCCGGCGGAGGGCGATGGATGTTTTCTGCCGTAAAACTCCTTAGCATGGCTTCCTTCAGAAGGGAAGTAAAGCCGTTGGTCCCGTGTTGTAAGTTTGCGGCACGTGAAAGAATCTCAAGCCTCATAAAGAGGCCCCTGAGGAAACTTAAGCGGTCTTTTCCGCCCCAAATGGAAAGTACGCTAGGAACCGCCACAGCAGCTAAAGTGCGTCCGATTTGATCTTCCAAAACCGGGAAGAAGACCACAATAAGTATTTCTAACGTGACTTTTGGGAGGGAGGGATGCGGACCTGGGAGTGCAAATCACAGAGAGCACAACACCACAATTAGGCTAGAGTGGCAGTTTGTGCTTCTAACGTGATTCTTGGGAGGCTGGGAGGGAGGAAGGGAATAGGAGTTACAGATCACAGGACTTCTCAATATCTTGGTGCTTCCTGCGAAATCCTGGCTGTGAGGGAGGAAGGGAATAGGAGTTACAGATCACAGGACTTCTCAATACCTTGATGCTTCCTGCGAAATCCTGGCTGAGAGGGAGAAAGGGAACAGGAGTTACAGATCACAGGACTTCTCAATACCTTGGTGCTTCCTGCGAAATCCTGGCTCAGAGGGAGGAAGGGAATAAGAGTTACAGATCACAGGACTTCTCAATACCTTGATGCTTCCTGCGAAATCCTGGCTCAGAGGGAGGAAGGGAATAAGAGTTACAGATCACAGGACTTCTCAATACCTTGGTGCTTCCTGCGAAATCCTGGCTGGGAGAGAGGAAGGGAATAGGAGTTACAGATCACAGGACTTCTCAATACCTTGGTGCTTCCTGAGAAATCCCGGCTGGGAGAGAGGAAGGGAATAGGAGTTACAGATCACAGGACTTCTCAATACCTTGGTGCTTCCTGCGAAATTCTGGGTGGGATGGATGAGCGAAGTAAGAATATACATTACAGAGAGCAGAGCACCGTAAATAGGCTAGACTGCCTCTTTGTGCTTCTAATGTAACCCCTGGGAGGGAGGGATGAGCAGACTAAGAGTAGAAGTACACATCAGAGGGAGAGCCCCGCAAATGAGTCACAGCGGCTCTTTATGCTTCTAACGTGTCCCTGGGAGAGTAGGATGAGGGAAACACCAAAGGGCGACCAGAATTGAACGATGTTGTAGTTAAGTATGTACGGGATCCCTAACGGTTCGAGATAGAGCGCATATACACCTGCCAACAGGCCTCCAGCTCCTATGATCTTCGAAGGCCCTGAGATGCCCCAGAAAACGGGTTTGTTAGAAACCAAATGGCAGGGAGAAATCTTACCAAAGTGGTATCCACCGCCCAGCCGCAGCACACAAAACGATATTGCGTGAGCCTTCGACCCTGAAACATTTGATGAAGAGTACATGAAATACCGGGCAGAAGAGCAACTGGACAGGGAAAGTCAGACTGAGAAATTCAATGCCATAGACGGGATGTGAACCACAGATCTCACAATCTCCAGCAGGTCGTTCTAAACACTGAGTTGCCATGGCAATATGCCGGCAGGGCAATACATTTCTCAACTGACTCGCATGTGTCTACAAATGAGCTCAAATTACTTTGAAATGACACACCCAATAATGACATTCAATGTCGTAGGTACTTTAAGTCCTGGTCTTCATAGTTTAGCCAACTATTATGGTCAACTATTGTTAATTTAAATGTTTTTGACACAAGAAGAGTAATTAACTGAGGGTTTGCTCCCAGAGCCGAGTAAACAACGAAAAAATAGAACAGAAATATCCTTTCTTTTTATTTTATTAATGTTCGAGCAGCATTACATAGACTACAGAACTCTGAGAATTTTATAATATAAATACATAATTATTAGTAACATTTCAGGAAAATCTAAGAGGTTCTTTTTAACTGTGAAATATGGATAAAGAACTGCATGGTGATTAAAAGTAATACTATGAAAGTAAACTGTAGTTAGTGATCGGAAACGTCGGAGTAAGTGAGTAGCAGATCCTGTGGTAGTCGTCTCTTCAGGCGTGTGCGCCGGCGGTTGCGTTGTACGTCACAGCTCCTGGAACGTCAGCCAAGCGTAAAAAGGAGCGAGAAGTGATCTTTTGTATAAACTTGTGAATTGGAAAAACTTCTAGCCGCCAAGTTGTAGTATAGAACGTTAATAACCATTTGTTCTGTTTATGGTGGAATCATAGATATGCGTAATTTGCTCTTTACGTAACCTAATTGTCCATCAGGGGAGAAAATCACTTACATAGAACAGAAGCTCAGGCACACAACACTTATACATCCATGCCCATAGCTGGATTCGAACCCGCGGCCCTTTCGCGGCAGAGCGCCAACGCCAAACGTGCCACGGCTACTGGGGCCGGCTAGAAAGAAAATATGTTCAGAATAGTGGACCTGATGGGAATCGAACCCAGAATCACTCGAATATGAGCCCCGCACATTACGCTTTCTTCCCCGAGATTATCTCAACAATATAGTGTTTACCTACCTCATTGTTGCAGCATCGAGCTCCTCAGACTCCCAGTACCGTCATTAGACGCTCTCATCTGAAAGTTCCCAAGTGTGAGAGAGATTCTCGCGAGCTCCTTCGTTAACACCAAGGAGAATTAGTGGTGCCTTCTCTAAAAATATGATGTGCTCCATTCACATGACTTTTTCTACATATCTGCAACAAATTATTGTTAAAATGCTTAGGCTTTTATTTACTTCATGGTAATCGAGAAAAAATTAACAGAAATAGTCTTATTACTTGCTTCCTTGTAAGTAGAAGCGAAATAAGGGACTACCATAGGTTAAAGTGATAGTCAAAAGCTGGTTGCTATGTGCCTGAAGTTCCTTTGTTTGTATGGCAGGAGTTGACAAATTCCTGTATGAGTTTTTCGAAGCTGAAACTAAAAATAAGGAATAACTCAAAAACAATCAACTACACGAAAAGAATGTATATAGCATAAACTGTGTGTTTTAATGTGCTCTACATTTTTTTTTTTTTGTGTGGTAAATTTTTGTCCATCTCTTACGGTTTAGCAGTTATGCAAAATTCCGTAAAGTTCATCCAGAATAAAATAATATTCAGAGGTATTCCCAGAAAATTCAAGATATACATTTTCTTTGTTAGGTAAATATCTATAATATACGAAATTTTAATTAAAATTCTAGAGCCATTCTTTAGAAAATCAAAAATTTCCAAAAAAGTTCCATGTAAAGAGTAATTTGGGGTGGGGGAATTTTTCTCATAATCTTCGTGTTGCATCCCTGGAAGATACTAAACTTAAATACCAACTTTGGTATTTTAACGACTTTTCATTTTTGAGATATCGTGTTCACAGACACACGGATACACACACATAAACACGAACCTTTTTTTGAAAGTGCTTTATTTCGGATACATGGGGCCCTAAAACATATATTTCCCGTCAAATCTCGGTATTGAAGTTTTGGGTGGAATACCTTCTTCACTATGTACCTAGTACATATAGAGAAAGTAAAACTATGATGTGTTCCATTCTCTACATCTCTGTAACAAATTATAGTTAAAAAGATGATATTTACTTCATGCTAATCAAGATAAGCGTTAACAGACACGCTCTTATTAATTACTTGCTTCCTTCGAAGTAGAAAGTAAATAAGGGAGTACACTATGCTAAAACGGTATTCAAATGTTTAAAAACTGGTTGTTAGGGTATTGAAATCCGTTTATTAGCATTAGTCGAATTGAGAAAAGTTTAAGAATTTTAAAACTGAAGCTAATAAGAAAGAAGATCTCGGAAACGGTCAACCCTACGTAAAATTGTGTTCATAGTTGTCTTAGCCTCCCCCCCCCGTATTTGGTACTGACACCCCCCTAGGACTTACAAATGGGTGCCTGTCGGGGAACCAACGGCAAGAAACTTCAGAATGGAGAACCAGGAATGAGTGGTTACTCCATAGCAAGGCATGAAGTGATATGAAATGCAAGCGAAACGGAAATGTGATGTTGGTGTAATGAGTGGTGTGGGAAACCGGAGGACCCAGAGAAAACCCGCCCGACCACCAGAAATCCACATGCGGGCGCTTGGAATCGAACCGAGTCGCCTAGATGTGAGGCAAGTGGTCTAGACACTCAATCATGGCGCCACCCAAAAAAGTGATATCACATAAATGATGTTTTAACGATATCTACATTTTTTCTGTAGTAAGGTGTTGTGTATCCGTTACAGCTTATCAGTTATACAAAATTCAGCAAATTTTACAGAACAAAGAGGTCCTCAGGGACTATTCCCAGAAAATTCTAAATGTGTATTTTATTTTTCAAGTAAATATATTTAATACACGATATTTTAATCAAAATCGTTAGAGCCATTTTTGAGAAAATCAAAATTTTCGAACATTTTTCCATGTAGAGGGTAGTAGAGGAATTTTCTTGCAAATCTTCGTGTTCTATCCTTGGAAGATACTAAACTTAAATACCAAGTTTGGTACTTTAACGGACCTTTAGTTTTGAGCTTTGCTGAGCACACACACACCCATAGGACATAATTCCGAAAATTCTATTATTTTGGATTCAGGGGGTCTGAAAACATATATTTCGGTGAAATATTGGTATTAAATTCTTGGGTGAAATACTATACCTTCTCTACAAACTGTGTACATAATACGTGTGGAAAAAGTAAAACATCTGATGTGTTCAATTCACATAATTTTCTCTACATCTCTGTAACAAATTATTATTAATAAGCCTTTTGTTCTATATATTTAATGCTAATAGAGATAAACATTAGGAGAAATGGTCTTATTAGTTTTGTTCCTTATAATTAGAAGGGAAATAAGGGAATACACTAGGCTAAACCAACCGTCAAAGGTTTTAAAATTTGATTGTTATGGGATTGAAATGCGATGTTTTGCGTGGACTGTCATTGACAAGCTCCCGTATGAAAAAAAGTATTTTAAAACTGAAACCATAACAAGGAATATCTGAAAAACAGTCAACTCTACGAAAAGAATGTACACAACATAAATTGTGGCTTTTAACGAGCTCTACATTATTTATTAAGTAAGCTTTTGTCCATCTCTTACGGTTTAACAGTTACGCAGAATTCCGAAAAATTCATTCAGAAGAAAGATTTCTTCTGAGGATATTCCCTAAAAATTCAAGATATACATTTATTTGTATTTTAAATATCTTTAATATACGATATTTTAATCAAAATGGTTAGACCCGTTTTTGTAGAAAATTAAAATTTTGGAAAATTTTTGTATGTGAAGGGGAGTGGGAGAATTTTCTTGAAAATGTTGCGTCACATTCTTAGAAGACACTGAACTTAAATACCAAGTTTGGTACTTAACGGGCTGTTCCTTTTGGTGCTATGTGCACACAGAGACACACACAGACTTTTTATTAAATTTTTTTTTTTTTTTTTTTTTTTTTTGGATTCAGGGGTCAGTATCTCGTATTTTCGGTGAAATCTCTGTATCGAATTTTTTGGGTGTAATACAATACACTATTTACATATTACGTGTAGATGTAATTGTAAACATTATAGAAATTACTGGATACCAGTTATATTTATTTATTTTTATTTTTTTGTTACTGGCTGCCAGTTTATTATATGTATATTTTAAAGTAGGTTTGGAAAGAATATTAATTTATATAATATAGAATTAAAAAATTGAAATTTCTAAAAGGAATATGTATTAAGTAAATTAAAAGTGAGATTAAAGATACTTTTTATGTTTAGTAATATCAATTTTGGAAATTGTAATTTTAAATTAGTTGCTATAGAGTTAATTCACTAGTCAACAGTGGTTTTGGTGCACACAAAGTACATAAAAAACCTAATTCTATATTGTAATGTGACATAAAATGTAAAATCAGAAAGTGTCCATCATGTCAGGAGTAAAAACCTGCAAGTTATATAACATATTTGAATCTACTGTATAATTTTTAAGTGCTTTGTGTTTGAAAGGAGTGTGATAAAAGTTAGTGCAGTGACTTCTTTTGTTCTTAACTTTAATGTAAATTACTTTTTAAATGTAATATGTAACATAAGTGTATTTTACGTTGTGTATTTAAACCTTCCTTCTACATTAACTCAAGTCCTTGAATTTTTCTTTTCTTTTCAGGAATTGATCTGGCTAAGTTCAGTCGACAGAAAAGTGTTTTGTAGGCATTGAAAATATAACATGAAGAAATCAGGAAATAAATACGACCAATTTCTAAGTTACTGAAGACGTCAAATGCAAACTGGGAGATCAGGACAAAGATCGAGCACCTCACATAACCTGCACTAGTTGCAATTCTAAACTAACATAATGGCTGAAAGGAAAAAAAAAAAACACTTACCTTTTGGCATATCAATGATCTGGCGAATGAAAAATCATGTTGATGATTGCTACTTATGTTTGACTGGCTTTTCATCAAAGAATAAGAAGAATATTAAGTACCGTAATCTACCCTCGGTGACTGGACCTGTTCTCCACAACGAAGACCTGCCACCTCCAACTCCTCCATTAGTGTGGGATGAATTTCCTAATTCTGATCATGAATCTCCAAACCATGAGGAAGCACAGTGTTAATAAAATAAGATGAGCACTTTCGAGTACAAAGAATGACTTTAATGACTAGTTCGTGATTTATACTTATCCAATGCAGAAATGTTCTCTCCACGTCTTAAGGAATGGAACTTACTTCATAAAGACACAAAAATTACTCACTTTAGGCAACGTAACAGAGATCTGATGACATATTACCGTATGGGGCGCAACGTTTGTGCTTGTAGTGATGTAGTGCGATTAATGAAACAGTTAAACATACCATACGAGCTGCTGAGTGATGCTTGTTTATTGACGCTTCCAAGAAAGGTCTGAAGGCTGTCTATTGCATCCTTCTGCACCTGTAGTGTGCTCTGGGACAATGAAAGAGAACTACAAACATTTGTCAGAGATACTTGAAGCTATTATTTATAAGGAAGAAAATTGGAAAATACGTGGTAATCTTAAAGTGATTGGTTTACTAACTGGTCTCCAAAGTGTTGCTGTTTCCCTTGTCTTTGGGACAGCCGTGCAACAGATAAATATTATTCAGTTAAACAGTGACCACCACGAGAGGAATTCGCTCCAGGGAGAGAAAATGTGAAACATGTACCTTTAGTGGGTTCTCAAAATACTTTCCTTCCCCTACTGCATATTGAGCTCGGTCTAATGAAGAATTTTGTCAAGGGAATTGACAAAAATGCTAATAGTTTCATGCATCTACATGAAGTGTTTCCTGAATTAAGTGACGCCAAATTCAAAGATGAGATTTTTATTGGGCCACAAATTAGGAAGTTAATGCGTGATAAGAACTTCGAAGAAAAATTAAGTCAGTTAGAACGTACAGCCTGGCGTTCTTTTAAGGATGTCGTTGAAGGTTTCCTAGGGAATACAAGAGCAGAAAGTAGTGACATATTAGTGGGAACTCTTTTAGAGAAGTATAAAAATCTTGGATGCAGAATGTCGCTAAAAATGCACTTTCTTCATTCTCATTTTGATCTCTTCCCTACCAATTTAGCAGCTGTTAGTGACGAACATGGAGAAAGGTTCCATCAGGACATTTTGCGAATGGCAAACTACTATAAAAGTAGATGGAACCCTTTAATGTTAAGTGACTACTGTTGGTTTTTGAAACGTGAAGTATATATAAAGTTTTTATATATATATATATATATCCCGCAGAAGGGAGTTGTCATCAAAAACACTCAACGCTCCACCATCAACATCATCTTCTTCATCGAGGAAATGAACGTTGCAAATTTTCTTTTCAAAAATGTACATTAGGCCCACGACATTAGAGTAAGATAGTTTTATGTTATTACGTATGTTATATATTGTAGAAATTTAGTGTAGACCATCCCAGTCTCTGTTTTTAGATATAGGCACTTAAAAACCTCGCTACCAAAATACTGGAGGGTGATGGCGAAAATCTAACTGGACGTTCAGAATCATCAAGTCCAAATTGGTTAGGTCTCTCATGTTTTATCTCTGTACCTGAAAAAAAAAAGTTTTTTTTGGCAGTTAAAAAAAATCTGTAAAATAATGAAATAATAGTTACATTTTGATACCAGAAATAAATGATGTAAGAATTTGAAATGCATGCCCCGGTTTAAGAAATTAGGTATCGGGGTATGATATTGCAGATTTTTGTTTATTTATTTATTATACGTAGAGAAAATAAAAACAGAGCATTCTAATGTTTATATCGATGAATTAGAAAGAATTCGTAACAAGTTTTTTGCATAAGAGGTAGAGAAAGTGAGAGAGCTGTACCACTCAGCAGTTGGCCGGACCGCGGTTGGATCCCCAGGATGATGTATTAGGCAGGCATGCTGAGAGCCCGTAAGCCAATGTTTGTGAATTTCTAACTCAGTACACACGAATGGCAGGCACTTCAAAGACAACTGCGCCGTAATATCAAGGGACATGCAGCATTTGGTATCTATGAGATAATCGCTGCGGATATCTCTCAACTGGGACAAGTGGAGAAAGCGACAGTACTCAGCCATCCAAAAAGTAACCAACTAAATAATAACCATAGACATCAACACAAAGCTTTATTTCTCAACGTAATCTCCATTCTGTCAAGATATTTATTGTCATGTTTTACTTTCTCTAGCCCCATATGTACAATGTACATACTGGATAGAGAAGGTATTGTACTCTATCCAAAAATTCGATATCGGGATTTCACCGGAAATATATGTTTTGGGGTCCTCTGAGTCCGAAAAAAGCAGTTTTAGAAAAATATCCGTGTGTTTATGTGTCCGTGGACAGCATAGCTCAAAAACGAGAATACCGTTAAATACCATACTTGGAATTTAGGTTTAGTATCTTCCAAGAATGTGGCTCGAAGGCTTTAAAAAAAATCTCCCCCCACAAACTACGCTTCACATGGAAAAAATTTAAATTTCTCAAAAGCGACTCTAACGATATTGATTAAAATACCGTATATTAAAGATATTTACATCCCAAATAAAGTGTATATCTTGAACTTTCTAGGAATAGCTTCTGAAGACCTCTATATTCTGGGTGAATTTTGCCGAATTGTGCTTAACTACTAAACCGTAAGAAACAGACAAAAACTTGCTGCAGAAAACATGTAGAGCTAGTCAAAACACACAATTGATGTTCTTTACATTTTTGTTGTGGAGGTAACCGTTTCCGAGATATTCTTGATATCGGTTTTAATTGTAAAGTATGACAATCACAAAACGACAGATTTTAAAGCATTTGGCTATCTGTTTATCCTAGTGTATTTCCTTAGTTCCCTTCTACTTATAAGGAACTAAGTAATAAGAACATTCTGCTGAGCATTATCTCGATTAGCATTGTGTAGGAAGAAGAATACTCTTATGTAAGAGGTTTGTAGAACAGTTGGAGAAAGTCATGTGAGTGTAACACATAAGATTTTTAATGCTAATGTTATACTTTTCTACTGCCAGAAAAGTTCTTCGTTTTTATGAATGCACAAAATGTTCGGCCAATCGAAGTTTACAGGCGAATAACTCAAGTGTATAAGTGATAATGCAATGAGCGAGTCTTCAGTGAGGAAATGGCGCATAATTTACGAGTAATCAAGGAAGAACCAGTGTGCCCGACAAAGACCAAAGTGGAAGTTCAACAATCGTTATGAAGGAATTGAAAGCAAATGTTGATATAAGAATTCATAAAAACCGGTATTCCACTTTGGTCACCATACATGGTTTTTAAAAGATTTCGCAACTAGTGAAACCTCAATATCTTGGCTCAGATGTTTAACGGTGGAAGAGTATAACATAGCCATTGAAGCACAGGTACCACGTGATAATAATATATAGTAATAGCGATTACGTTTGGAAATATATTAAGGATCAGTAACTTAATAAATAAAGTTTTATGTTCATATCATTCGTTATTACTTAGTTATGCCAAAACGTTCGTTACTTTCTGGATCACCCTCGTATCTATGAGTTTTTCCCGATCGAAATCTTTTGAACTATCTTATCCTATATCGCCTATCTTGTTGCAGATAGGCTACTAAAATTCCGCTAAATTTTAAGGGGAGAGTCCAACGAAAAAATAAATTCTACATTCTTAAGACAGCCATTTTCTTTATTTATTTCCCTGACATGTGTTCAGATGATTACTCAAAGGTTTTGCTATTTCTAGTGGACTTATTTTCTAATTTTATATTACACCAACCTTTAACAATAAAATAAGGTCAACTAATGTCTTTTATTTTAAAAATGTTAAAATTTTGCAATAAAAGTGTATTGTTTTTAAACAATAAAGTGCAAAATCCATGTAACTGCAGGGGAATGTAACCCCGTCAACACCCAAACGTACCATCACACCGGTTATTTTACTTGGGCCCTTCCCATCCTTTACCACAGGCACAGTTGACTGCAGTCGCTGGGACTTGAACTCACGACGTTCGAGTTCTACTTGGTGTCGCACTAACGTTCACGGCTATTCAAGCCGCTTCAGATATCTCTCAAACCGGGGATGTGTATCTAGTGAAGAAAACGAGAATACTTAGCTGTTGCTCCGAGGCCTTGAGATCTATCTATCAACCTTTCCCCATCGAAATCTTTTGAACCATCTTATTCTATATTGTCTAGAAATCTCGTTGCACATAAGCCACTAAAAATTGCTTAAAATTTTAAGGAGACAGTCAAGCAAAAGCCTAAACACTACATGTTTAAGACAGAGCTTTCAAATTTCCAATATTTATTTCCCTGACATGTAACCTATCTAACAGTTTCAGCCACCTACATCAAATAGACTCCACTTGGTTTATTGTATAATTAAGAATGTAATTACTTTTCTATATGTACTATGCACATAGGTGTAAAGAAGGTATTGAATTGCACCCAAAAATTCGATTCCGAGATTTCACCGGAAATATATGCTTTGTAACCTCCTCAATCCAAAAAATAAACATTTTTAGAAGAAGGTCCGTGTATGTCTGTGGATAGCATAGCTCAAAAACTAAAAACCCGTTAAATACTAAACTTGGTATTTAACTTTATTCCTACAAGGATGCAACACGAAGATTTTCAAGTAAATCTCCCAATCCCTGAACTACCATTTACATGGACATTTTTTGAAACATTTCTTTTTCTAAACAATGGATGTAACGATGTCGATTAAATTACCGTATAAAGTTATTCACAACACAAATAAAATTTTCATTTTGTATTTTCTGGAAATTGCCTCTGAAGAACATTTTATTCTTGTTGATTTTTGCAGAATTTTGCAGAACGGTTAAACCGTAAGAGATAGCCAAAAACTTACTTCACGGGAAATGTAGACCTCATTAAAACACACAATTCACGTAATATTCACTTTTGACTATTTCTAATACATTCCTTGTTATTGCTTTAAAATTTTAAATACTTTTTCAAACACGAAGTGTTCACTTTTCCTTTTCTTATATTTCTGGCCAAGCAAAGAAACAAATGTCAATGACAATCGCATAACGATAGCTTTTAAAACATTTGACTATCGCTTTAGCATAGCGCTTTCCTTTAGTTCCTTATAAAGAACTAAGTAATAAGAACATTCTGCTAATGTTTATCACGATTAGCATGGTGTAGAAAGAAGCAGTCTGTTTGAAGAACAGTTAGAGAAAGTCATGTGAGTAACACATTAGAATTCTTTTATATAAGTTGTTCTTTGCGGAACAATTTTTAGTTTCCATGCATAATATTTGGTAAGAATGTTCTAAAGTACACATCAAAATAAAGTTTAGTTTGGATTTCACCGTTTAATGAAAGAAATATCTCATGTGTTTCATTCACATGAATTTGTCTATCTGTTCTGAAAACAAACCATTCTTGCAAACGATTCTTTTATCGACATACTGATAACGCTTCCTATGGCCAGCAATAAAACAAAAGAGATATGAAACGAATGAGGGCTTCCTGTTTGAGAAAGGCTTAAATATTTTAAAACTGAAATAAAAAGTGGAAATATCTCCGCAATGGTTCGCTCTAGGAAAAACTGTATATGCCATAATTGTGTGCTTTAACGACACGTACTTTTCTTCTTTGTTGTAAGCTTTTGTCTATCTCCTACGGTTTACCAGCTATGCAAGAGACATTCAGAATGGAAACTTCAGAGGCTCTCCGCAGAAAATTCGGGGCGTACACTTTACTTGCAACGTAAATATTCTATTTCAATAAAAATCGTTAACCACTTTTTAGAAAACGGGAAAATTTAAAAAATGGTTCATGTAAAGGATAGCAGGGGTTATTTCCTTCAAAACCTTCATGTCGCATCTTTGGGAAATGTTTAAGTTAAATGCAAAGTTTGATATTTAATGAACCTTTTTATCAGTTAAACTGCCCACAGCACACACACACACTCACACAAACACGTATTTTCTAAAAATGCCGTTATAGATTCAGGGAATCTTAAAACATGTATTTCCGTAATAATGTTTGTATCAAATTTTGGCTGGTATCACAATACCTTCATTGTGTATTACATTGTACATTCGTGCAACACGATTTAAAAAGATACAGGTATGTTTTGTATCTTCAATTTTTCATGAAGTGCAGGCAATTTAACATGGGCGGGATGGGGATTCAATCTCAACATTAATTTTAGTGTCCATAGTTACTATGAGCCCGTACAAAGGGGAGCGGTGGCTCAAAGTTCCAACAGTGATACTTTTTATTGATAGTTCATGTGCTGTTTGATGTGAAAAAGTGACAGGTGTCCTTCAAAGTCTTGTGTACCCAAGTTGAATTTCACAAAAGCGCCATCTGGCTCTCCCCCTCGCCCTTTCCCCTCATTCCTTTCTATCCTTATTTCTTTCCTCCTTTCTTTTTCTTCCTTCCTTTCATTCTTCCTTTTCTCCTTCCTTTCTTTCGTCCTACTTTTCTTTCCTCCTCCTTCCTTACCTCCTACTTCCTTTTTGCCTGCTCTTTCCTTCCTTTCCTCCCCCTTCCTTTCTTTCCTTTTCCTTCCTTCCTTTCATTTTCCTTCCTTCCTTTCCTCCTCCTTCCCTCCTTCCTTTCTTTCCTGCTCCTTCTTTCCTGATCCTTCCCTCCTTCATTTCTTTCCTGCTCCTTCCCTCCTTCCTTTCTTTCCTGCTCCTTCCTTCCTTTCTTTCCTCCTCCTTCCCTCATTCCTTTCTTTCCTGCTCCCTCCTTCCTTTCCTTCTCCTTCCTTCCTTACCTCCTCGCTCCTTTCTTTCCTGCTCCTTCCTTCCATTTCTCCTCCTTCCTTCCTTACCTCCTCCTTCCTTTCTTTCCTCCTCCTTCCTTACCTCCTCCTCCTTCCTTACCTCCTACTTCCTTTTTTCCTGCTCCTTCCTTCCTTTCCTTTTCCTTCCTTCCTTTCCTCCTCCTTCCTTTCTTTCCTGCTCCTTCCTTCCTTTCTTTCCTGCTCCTTCCCTCCTTCCTTTCTTTCCTGCTCCTTCCTTCCTTTCTTTCCTGCTCCTTCCTTTCTTTCTTTCCTCCTCCTTCCTTCCGTTCCTTCTCCTTCCTTACCTCCTCACTCCTTTCTTTCCTGCTCCTTCCTTCCATTTCTCCTCCTTTCTTCCTTACCTCCTCCTTCCTTTCTTTCCTGCTCCTTCCTTCCATTCCTCCTCCTCCTTCCTTCCTTACCTCCTACTTCCTTTTTTCCTGCTCCCTCCTTCCTTTCCTCCTCCTTCCCTCCTTCCTTTCTTTCCTGCTCCTTCCTTCCTTACCTCCTCCTTCCTTTCTTTCCTGCTCCTGCCTTAACTCCTCCTTCCTTCCTTACCTCCTCCTTCCTTCTTTACCTCCTCCTTCCTTCCTTTCCTGCTCCTTCCTTCCTTTCCTGCTCCTTCCTTCCTTTCCTCCCCCTTCCTTATCTCCTCCTCCTTCCTTCCTTACCTCCATTCTTCCTTTCTTTCCTTCTCCTTCCTTCCTTTCCTCCTTCCTTTCTTTCTTCCTCCTTCCTTACCTCCTCCTTACTTACCTCCTCCTTCCTTCCTTTCCTCCTCCTTCCTTTCTTTCCTGCTCCCTCCTTACCTTCTCCTTCCTTTCTTTCCTGCTCCTTCCTTCCTTTCCTCTTCCTTCCTTACCTCCTCCTTCCTTTCTTTCCTCCTCCTTCCTTACCTCCTCCTTCCTCCCCTTTCCTTCCTTCATTACGTCCTCCTTTCTTTCTTTCCTCCTCCTTACATTCTTTCCTCCTCCTTCCTTTCTTTCCTCCTCCTTCCTTTCTTTCCTCCTCCTTCCTTACCTCTTCTTTCCTTTCTGTCCTCCTCCCTCCTTTCCTCCTCCTTCCTTTCCTCCACCTACCGTCCTTTCTTTCTTTATTTCTGTCCTACTTCCTGTCTTTCAATATTTCTTTCTCTTGGGTTTCCCTCTCTCTCTCTCTCTCTCTCTCCTTCGTCCTTTCTTTTTCTCTTTGTCTCTCTCTTCCAATCCCACAAAAAATTGACACTGATTAAAAAGTGCCGATGAAATACAGAATAATGTGTCAGAGTACCAACTACTATGCCTTACTTTGGATCCGCGACCGGAGACCGCCAGCTAGCGGCTTGCTGGTTGTTTTAAACTCAAGCGGATATGTGTATCGTGCCGCCGAAGGTGGAAAACAAGCGACTGTAGTTAATCTACGAGAAAGACACATGCTCAAAAATGAGTTGTTCGGCCACAATGGGATATCGCAGTTTGTGGCATCCGATGCAGAAAATCAGCACAGCGCTTGCGCTAATTGTCCCGAATGGCTTCCAGGTAGTAATGACGATGACACCCTGAAGATATAATATCACAACCAAAGTGCTGCTGTCACGTGTCGCTAATTCTGACCCAGACCACGACGTTCAGAACAATTTAGCTTTGGATACCATCAGCAATTAAATACCCGTTGGTAGTAGACTTCATGAGAATCAGACCGCCTGCGGTACCATAAGTAAAGTGGACGTTAAACACTACCAAAAAAATCAGAATCAGAAATGCTGAAACCTTTAAGAAGCCTGATATATTTAATAAAACTATACCATGTTCATCCGTAGTCAAATTGAGGCGTATCGTCTGGGACTGGCATTCGGAAGGTCCGGGTTCGCTCCCCGTTGCCACCGCACTCTGATCTTGTTTTTTTTTTCCGTGGTTTTCTTGGGGCCGCTTAGGCGAATGCTGGAATGCTGTATATCTACCCCGGTTCTTTCCATTTCATTTCTTATCTTCATCTTTCAGGTCGGTGCAGGCGTGGCTTGAGGATCTGCAGGCAGATGGCACGGTTGCTTGCTCCGAGTGAAACTGTCTTCCCCCTGGTTGCGCTGGTTGAGGCTAGGTGCCGTTGTAGACGGATCCATTCGGCCTCGTGGCGGTTGTATAGTAGCCTCCGTGGTGCGCCAGGACTGCCATCTAGTGACAGGTAGGGACTTCCGTGCGTTTCTGTGCTTAGCTCCGTCGCTTCCTTGTGCTGGCCTGTGGTTTCCCTGCTCTCATTCCTTCCTCCGGGGGCTGGTACGCCAGTACTTGGCCGCAGTTGCCGAAGTGTTCCCCGCTGTTAACATGCTCTATCCTCTACTTTGGGTTGCGCCGTGGCCAAGTGGTCCTCTCATCTAGACGGCCAGGGGTCGATCCCAAGCGACCGCATGTGAGATTTGTGTTGCACAAAATGTCGCAGGAGCGGGTTTTCTCCGGGTTCTCCGGTTTCCCCCGCCATCGCATTCCATCGGTGCTCCATCTTCATTTCATTTATCACCAGTGTCATCGCGTGCGGTGCCACACGCAGTAAAATCGGGCGTTAAACACTATCACTACCCTCTTCTTTGATCTTGATTTAGAGAAGAAACCGACTTCGAAATACATTTAGTTGCCAAAGCTAACAAGATCTTTTGAACCTGTAGAATATATTAAGCAAGATATGTGGACTAAAAGCCAGATAACCAAGCAGGTCTGAAGGTCCACGATAACCACCAATGGTTTTAGAATGCAGAGAGGCTCTCACGGCACTAGCTGCCCAGAATTTGGTTCAGCAGCAGTATGTACCGGGGCACGTGGGGGTTCTGGGCAATAAAAGGGCAGATGAAGCTGCTAAGAAGGTAACTAAGAAACCTTTCATTGGACCTGAAGAGTGCTGATAGCCTCAGAGAACCACAAATACTGGAACTTGTCTGTAGGAGTCAGGTTCTCCATAGCTCTCGTATGGAGATTTCAGCTGCCAAATTTAGGTGACATGTCTGTGAAATACATATTATATAAGATGTATTGAAATTTATACCAGTAGTTATACAGAACAACAGTGATAGTTTTGTCATGTAGCACAATGGTTATTTACATAATACATTTTCACTGTGTAATTTCATTGTAGTAATAAAACTGAATCACGTGATACATTTTTAAAAACATTCCCATAAAACATTCATGTTTTACTGTAAATAAATTTACAAACAGATCTGTGATATATTCTTATATAGTCATTACCGTACTGTACAACATGTTTAGTTTTCGAACTCTCCCATATTCCTATTTTTAAGACACTTCATAATTTATTTCTTAAAACTGGAACATCGTCTATATAAAATGTATGTTCGTTTTTATTGTAATTTTGAGAGTCATTATACATTCTTTGAAATAAATTAGTAAATAAATTGTATTGTGTGCAGCATTTGAGTATAGAAATGTTTTGGAAAATAGTTTCTGCGGAAAAAACAAATTGAAGTTCGGAGTACCTATTAATAAGCGATCGCCTAATTATTTATAGTTTTGGTTAACTAGTAGTTAAATGCAGTAACTGAGTAAAACGATATATTTTGTTAAAACTTGGATTACATATAGTATTATCATAAAAAAATAGTTTTACACAGCATTTTGTCGAATTTCATAGATGCAGACTTCAGATAGGGAAAAGTTGATATGGTCAACGAATCTCCTTTTGTTTTTGTTTTTTTGTTTTTTTTAGTGTTTAATCCCAACCAGTGTCATATGTGGAATGAAGAGTGCGCACCGGTGGAATGTGAAAGCGGGGGAGAACCCGGAGAAAGCCCGCCCTGCGTCACTTTGTCCACCACAAACCCCACATTTGGTCGCCTGGAATCGAACGAATCTCTGTACATTATACTGGCCGCTTAGAGGGCAGGATAGGACATGAAGAGAACCCTGTCTTTCAACAGGCAGCCGAAAGAGCCAGCCATCTACTGTTCGGATACCCAGTCCTTGCTTTCCAAACAACCCTAGCTTTGAGAGTCAAATTCCAAAATTGGGGGAGCTTAGAAACATCATGATCCAGAGGGAGTAGTGGGTAGAGCATGTTAACTGCGGGGTCACCTAGGCAACTGATCTATTGCGACATAACACCCCCGGGGGAAGGGATGAGGGGAGGGAAACCACAGGCACCACACAGGAAACGACGGAGCTAAGAGCAGAGACGCACGGAAGTCCCTAACAGTTTACTAGATGGCAGCCCTGGTGTGACTACTGGGAGGCTACTATACAAGCGTCGCGAGGCCAAATGGAGCGTCTACAACGGCACCTAGCCTCAACCAGCGCAACTAGGAGGAAGAGAGTTTCACTCGGAGCAAGCAACAATGCCATATGCCCGCAAAGCCTCAAGCCACACCTGCGCCGACCTGAAAGATAAAGAATGAATGGGAAAGGAACTGTGGTAGATATACAGACCCCAGCATGGGCCTAAGCGGCCCCAGGAAAACCACGAAAAGACCCAGGGATAGAGTGCGCGGTCAACGGGGATTGTACCCGAACCTCCCGAATCCCATTCCCAAGCGAAACGTCTGAGCCTCTGGCTCGGTTGTCATGATCCAGAGTCTGAATTCAGTTCATTATACATTTCAGGTTTGTGGATCGATGAAATTAAAACTGGGAGTCCGTAATAGATCTACAGGACAGAGCGGACACACTTATACTCACTTATGTGCAATAACACACGAGTCAACAAAGCGACAGAAATAGTGACAAGATCACAAAATTTAACATCTTACTAAATGGACCAGCATCAGCAAATCTGAAATACTCTCTGTAATGAGGTACGAAGTCTACGATTCGAAACCCGTTAATTACGAGAGGCGTTCAATAAATCCTTAGAAAAAGGTAGAAAAACCAACTATTCCTTACAGATATTTTATTTTTCAATATAATCTGCATTTAGCCCGATACGCTTTTCTCAGCGTTCCTCCAACTGTTATTAAGCCTTCCAAAAGTAGTATTTCGGAGGGTTCTCAAAATAGGCATCTGTTCGGGAGCTGGCCTCTTCGTTAAGCGTGAATCGTTTTCCGCCGAGCAACTTTTTCCAGTTCGGAAATTAAAAAAGTCACTGGCAGACAAATCTGGTGAATACGGAGGATATTGCAGTAATTCGAATCATATTTCTACGATTTTCGCCTTCGAAACTGCAGGTGTGCACACTTGCCTTTTTTGATGGAAGACAATCTTTTTCTTTGCCAGATGAGGGCGTTTTTCATTTATCCGTTGAACCGGATCAACAACGATGCAAATACTCTCCATGTATCGTTCTTCCTTTCTGCAAGTAATCAATGTAGACAATTTCGCGTGCATCCCAAAAAACCGAGGCCTTCGCCTTGTCTGCAGATTTCACTACCTTTGTCTTCTTCGGAGCCGGTTCTTCTTTAAAGCCCCACTATATCGACTGTACCTTTGTCCCTGGAGTGTAGTAGTATATCCATGTCTCATCCACAGTTATGAAACGACGAAGAAACAGGTCAGGATTGGCACGGAAAGGTGCCAACCAATTTCCGAATCGATCAGATGATAGCGTTTATTCTCCATTGAGAACAAACGCGGCACCCATTTTGTCGAGATCTTTGTCAGACCTAATTTTTGGTGCAAAATTGAGAATACTGTACCTTGTGATATGCCTGTGGCCTCTAATATTTCTCGAGCTTTGATTCGTTGATCACTCAAAAAAGTCACTTTTACTGGACGTGTGAAACAACGTTAATCATTTGTAGATGTATGGTCACGTTTACATTCATTTATCCAATTGTAAATTGTTGCAAATGCAGGAGCAGATGTGCCTTGAAGTTCACCCAACTCAGATTTTCTGTTTTTCGGTGTTAAGCCTTTCAAATATAAGTGTATAATCATCACATGAAACGCGCTGTTTTGCATATTTCAAAATAAGCACAAGATTGTTGATTCAATCGCCTATGGCAACAAAACCACGTGATGGATATAGCTGAAACTTTAGCTGCCATTTAGTAAGAAACGGCGGTTAATAAATACAAACCTTTTTGCTACTACGAGTATCATTTCTTGAATTATCTAAGGACTTACTGAATGCCCCTCCTAGCTTGATGGAGGTTCTTTTTTGGGCAGGATGTGAAACATGCTCGAGCCATTGTCACAGTTATTGCCTCACCAAGCATTTTAAAGACTTGGTTTCCCCTGGACCTCCTAGCCACATTCTGCACGTTTGTGCACACACGCACACCAAGGAAAGAAGAAACAGAAGCTCTGCAGCTAAAAGAGGATAAAGAGTAGCCTTCAAAATTAAAGACTTGTCATTTGTTTCTCTCAAGCAATAATTACACTGAAGTAGTTCTTTTTCACAAAGTATTCCGAAGCAAATTTTAGAAACTCATGTTCATTGAGAAGTGGCAGACTGTAGCATCGTGTTTTAATAACCGCTAGCTCATAAACCTCTGCTTATTACACAGAGAGAGAGAGAGAGAGAGAGAGAGAGAGAGCAGTGATGGACGTCCTATGCGATACATGCTGCATGCGGTTTCGGAACCGCAAAACTGTGAGCTGGTAATCCACGAGAGGCAACCTGAAGTGCGTGAAAGTGTACGTTCGCCAAAACCGCGATATAAGTCAGAGCTTGTTGCGAAATGCCCCGCTCAGCCACCGGGAAACTCTAAACTTAATGTGCCTTTCTAAATAAGACGTATCTAATGCACTTCAATTATAGCCATTACACTGCAGCACACAGAAATGAAACACATCTTCCGAGCTAGTGAAGCAAACGGCGAAAGTCATTCTTAGTATGCTCCCATTCTTAGTTATTACCAGAGCTAGGAAGTTCATAGAACTACAGAACCATGTCGGTAAGAAGGCGTTCTTGTTCTGCTCAATTGTGACAAAATTAATTGGTTTTGCACCCACAGTATCTTTATTAGCAATGTACTTATTTAGAAACGGATGGCAGTACTAGAATACAAACTGTCAAGCGCCTAGTAATAGAACAGCTTCACAGAAGTATATTATTAATTTCAAATTTATTCAAAGAGTTAACCGACAAATATCACCCTGTTACAGTGCTGAGGTATGCAGCTGTACTGAATCTGTAGAAGAACTGTCAAGATGGATCTACTAATACGCGACCATCCTACGTGAAATAAAGATGGAAATCAAAAGTGTAAGGCTCAGTGTGATGTATCGCTACAAGATGCACCTTTGGGTTCCAACAAATGCTATTTGCTTGCTGATACTGATAACATATTTCAAATATGCCCCGGTCTCATGTGCAAAGTGGACCAAACTTTTTCGCATTAGTCGTTTTGTTTGGCAGAACTAGAATAAGGTTTTAATTTCAACGGTTTCAGAAGTATATATAGTTTTCAGTAATACGGCTGCAAATGAGTAAAGATTTAGTTTAACCCCTGATTTCATTTTTAGCTAGTAAGAATCTGAAGATATTTAAGAAATAAATTTTATTATTTGCATATTATTTAATATTCCATCAGTAAATATTTCAATCCGTGTTATAATTATTTGGGTATTTTCATAATGTACATGTATATAAATCAGTTAGATTTACCCTTTTATATGTAATAATTTGTATGTTGCAACTAATTATCTAAATAAAATATTTATACGAATGTCTTCTAAGTTATTTTTGTTCTCTGGAATCAGTACTGTCTAGTTGACAACAGCTTTGTTTACCTCTCCACTGTGCGTTCGTATCAACGACTTGTTTTTTTGCGACAAGACGGTCGGTCGCAAACTATATACGGAATGGTGAATGGTACGAACTTCCTAGCTCTAGTTATTACAGGTCCTAATGTTGAATGTATGGTACCTGAAGCGCACATACCGGGTGGAAAGGAAGTCACTACATTAATCTACACCAGTGATGCATCGTGTTTGCAAGCGACTAACGTGTTTACATCCAGAAGCTAATTTAGATTTCTAACCAACCGCAACGCAACGTTGCCGAGCTACTTTTCGTCTGAAAAAGCTGCTCGGAATATTCCATTAATTCTTTTAAGTGATTAATTATTTCGAAACAGTGCGTGATGTCCCAAAATTCCAGCTGAAACTAATGTCAGAAATAGGTTACTCTACGCATTTTACAAGTTCATTCATCTTATCGTACATTCTTATGGAATTACGCATCCAATTTGGAACAAAAACCATTTTTTTTCGGAATCGGCTGATCAAAGAACAAAATGCCATTAGACTTCTTTGTTTGTAATGCTTGTATGAAGCACATACTAAAAGGAATGTAATAAGTTCCCTCCACCCTGTATAGGACGTTAAAGGTACAGGTACAGATATTCTGTAAACTGATACATTCAGATGTATCCAGTTCAATGTGTTAGTTGTTTTTTCTCTTTGTTTGACAGTTTTCCACATCACACAATTACTGTCTGATGTTTTCTACACGGTCGCAACTGAGTCGCAAAGTGAACAATGCCGGGAATTACAGAGTATTCATTTTGCATTAATATGTTCAGAGTTTAATACCTTATCTTGGCCAGGTAGGGGTCATTGGCTTTGCAGAAGGCATTTAAACATTTTACACGTTAAAATAACCAATGAATACATTGAAAATTCAAGTAAGCATAAAATCATCAATTGAACTTATTTAAACTTCCATTCTCATTTATTTCTCTATAAAAGATAAGACAATTAATTAATATTTGGGCACATAATCCTTATTTGCACTGTGTTCACATATACAACAAAGACGATTAATCTAAGCTTATAGTATTTAATGGACTTTTTTAATTTCGTATTACACTAACATTCAGCAATAACATTAGGCTAGTTATAACTGTTTTAAATTGTAAAACTATTATTATTATTATTATTTATATTATTATTATTTTGCAATAAAACTGTAGTGTTTCAATACAAAAGCCACGCAATTGCAGTCAAATGCAACCCCGTCAGCATCCAACGTGCTATCTCACCGATTATTTTACTTGGGCCCTCCCCATCCTTTACTACAGGCACATTAGGCTTCAGTCGCTGAGACTCCAACTCGCGACGTTTGGTTCTGAATAGGTGGCCAGTCAATTAGGTATCGCACTAATGATTAAGGCTACTCAAATCGCCTCAAGTTTGGTGCCGGTAAAAGGGACGAGGATTAGAGGAAGAACAGCATATGTAGCACAATTAAGGGTTAAGAACCGTGACTGATTCCTTCATTTGTTATTAGTTCGTGCAAGTGACCTCGATATTCAATATCGGAGGCCTGCCCCCTTTTATTCGTGTTCTCTGGTTCCCAATTGGTGGGTTCAAACCCAGCGGAGGGCAATGGATCTTTTTCTGGCATGAAAATCCTTAGCATGGCTTCCTTCGGAAGACAAGATAATGCGTTGGTTCCGTGTCGTAGATTTACGGCACGTAAAAGAACTTCAAATATGATAAAGGGCCCTCGGAACTAAATTAAACTTTTTTCATGCTCGATGTAAAAATGGGGCGCTAAGAATCACTGCAGTTAAAGAGCCTCCATAAATAAAGCTCAATTTAGTTTAACTGAACATACAAAAATAGAATATATTAGTGTAAACATTCGAAAGGAGTAATAGCGCTTTGAAATAAGATAGTATAATTTTTTTTTTTTTTTTTTTTTTTTTGGTAGTGTTTAACGCCCGCTTTAACTGCTAATGGCACCGCAGGCGGTAGATAGTATAAATGTGCGAACTACCAAATATATCGGGAAAGTACATGACAGTACCAAAAACAATTTTCAAAAGTTGGTAAATGTAAAAAATAACATACACACGTAGAAATTTGTCATACTTTCAGAGGTATAAATCAATAAACCTCATAAAAATCAGGAGGTTCAGAAAACATTCCCAATACGCTAGTGACGTTACCTCGCTGATTCCCTGCCTCAAGAAATCGCTAGAGCGGCCGTCTCCTTTGAGTGTGTGTAATTGCGTTCCTATTTCTGATATTAATTACTGATTGGCTCGAAGCCATAGTAGTGAAGCTAATTAAATGCCAAGAAACTCAGGTAGCAGGCAATCAATTAAGCTCAAGGCTCAGTTCCTGGGAACTTAATACTTTCTGACACCAAAAGTCCACTTGAATCATTTCTAAGGATTGGCAACAGGAAGGATTAATAAGTCAGAGACTGAGGAGTGTGTCTCAGGTGATACTATGAAGCGCAATACTTGGCAACGTAGAACTATGATAGGTAGTGTGATACAGACTTAGGTTTATATACGTGTATGTATTTTAAAACATTAGTTACTTTGGCAGCTCTTGCGCTTCAACTCAAATTTTCCCGTTTGACAACTCTTACTAAATCATTCGTAGTGCAGCGCTAGGCCGAGCACCCCTTTAGCAGTGATTGCAAAGGGACAATAAAGATCTTGTCTAGATGGTAATCTTAAGTATAAAGTTTGGCAACGTAGAACATAGAACTATGGTAGGTAGTCTGATGCAGGCGGGACTTAGGTTAATATACGGCATGTATTTGGAAAACTCGGATACTCTGGAGCCTCTTCCGCTTCAACCGCGCCATGGCCGAGTGGTTAGATCACCCGCCTCTCACCAAGGTGGCCCGAGTTGGATCCCAAGTGACCGCATGTGGGATTTGTCGTGGACAAAGCGGCGCAGGGGTGGGTTTCCTCTGGGTTCTCCGGTTTACCCCGTCATAGCATTCTACGGCTACTCCATTTTTATTCTATGCATCAATAGTGTCATCCCCTGTGGTGCCACAGTAGTAAAAATCGGCGTTAAACACTATAAAAATCTTCCGCTTCAAGTGACATTCTCTCGTTTCAGGACACGTGCTACAGTGTTCGTAGCTCAGCCTTGGATTGGCGAGTCTTAATAGTTTAAACTCTAAGCAAATAAATCATGCCTATAGTGTAAACTTCTTAATACTGGAAGTTAGCAAATTAATCACTATGGGGTTATAATTGGTCGTCCTAGATTCAAAGAACGTTTATTATTCATGTTTAAAAACAGACTCGTTATAAACAGACACCTTACTATCAGCCTACAATAAATATATTTAGTAAATCTAACATTTTATGTATATATAACATACAATCTCCCTTCCTTTTCATAATTTTACCCCTTCATTCGCTCTTTGTAAATTAGATTATTACTATTATTACGATTACGATTACAATTACAATTATTATTACCATCATCATCATCATTCTGAATGTACATTTCGTACACGCTCCATTGCTTCCTATCAACCGACATTTTTCTGATGTTTTCCTAATTTTCTAGCAGTAAATTGTAATAACGGCTTCTCTCCACATACACCACTGCAGTATTTTTACTTTCTCTAAATGCATTATGTACATAGTTTATAGATAAGGTATTGTAATGCACTAAAAAATCCATATCGAGATTTCACAGGAAATTCATGTTTTGGGTCCCACCCGAATGCAAAAAAAAAAAAAAAAATGATAAAAAGGTCTGTATAGGTCTGCGGATGGTAGAGCTCAAAAACGAAAAGACCGTTAAATACCAAACTTGGTATTTAAGTTTTGTATCTACCAAGGATGCGACACGAGGACTTCCAAGATAATCCTGCCACTCTAAACTACGCTTTACATATATCATTTTTTGAGAATTTTGATTTTCTCAAAAATGACTCTAACAATTTTGATTAAAATATCAAACTTAAGATATATTTATGGCAAATAAAACGCTTATCTTGCATTTTCTGGGAATGCCCTATCAAGATCTTTTTATTCTGAATGACTTGGCATACCGTAAAAGAAATACAAAATATCTCATTAAAGCACAGAGTTTATATCCTATAAAATTCTTTTTTCGTAGAGTTAACCGTTTTCGAGATATTTTGTATTATTGGTTTCAATTTTAGCCACTTAAAATTTTCTCAGACGGGAAGACATGTTTCTTCTCTTCAAGATTCTCTCGGGCTTCCAGCCAGGTGTAGGTATGGTGAGCCACCAACGATTCGGGAGCGCACATTGCTCCTGTCTTCTGGCTTGCTGATCAGTCAAATAAGCAATTGTATATCTTATATATGAAAGACTCCATATAGTCAACTTTTAAATAAATCCATCTTAATATGAGTTTCCAAAAGTAGAATGGTTGTGAATAATTATTTCTTTATAAACTTAGAAACTGGTCAGCTTTCAATAAAGATGTTCATTTATTCATCTTTAGACTACAACCCATGAAGGTCCTGGGCCTCCTCAATTAATTGAAGCCCTCTGGCTCTCTGTTACGTCAGCCCTCTCCATCTTCTACGTCCAACTCTCCTTAGGTTCTCCTACACATCCTGTAACCACCTCGCCTGTGGTTGACCTCTTGTCCTCTCTCCTCCAGTTTGCCCATATATTGCTCGTCTAGGCCATCCGCTTCACATGTCCCAAACACCTCAGTCTTCCTTTTTCGATGAAAGACACTATTCCAGGTTCTGCATACAATTCCATCACCACTTTACTCCTACTTCTGACCTGATTATTTTCGACACAAGGACTAGATATTTTCCTAAGGACTTTTCTTGCCCACACCGCTAACATATTTCCAGTTGAAATAAGAGTTGAAGCTTTCCTGGCGACGAATGTGCTCCAGACGTTCTAGGGCTTCAAGCCAGGTGAGGTGATGTGGAGACATTGACGTTTCGGGAGCGTATGTTTCTCCCTTCTTCAGGATACTGAATGATTGGATCGGTATTGAGGCTGTTTATATATACATGTCATACATATGTCGTAGAAAACGCAGTCCGTGACCGCCGCCGCCCCAATACCGATCCAATCATTCAGCATCCTGAAGAAGGGAGAGATGTACGCTTCCGAAACGTCGAAGTCTCCACATCACCTCACCTGGCTTGAAGCCCGAGAACGTCTAGAACATATTTTCAGTTGCAGCGACCTCATGTGAGATTTGTGGTGGACAAAGCGGCGCAGAGGCGGGTTTTCTCCGAGTTCTCCGGTTTCCCCCACCATCGCATCCACCGGTGATCCAGCTTCATTCCGTGTATCACCAGTGTCCTCACCTGCGGTGCCACAAGTACTAAAATCGGGCGTTAAATACTACCAAAAAAAAAAACAATTGTGGGATAAAAGGAAGGCTGTGCCAGATAATAGTAGACAAGGAGAATGTAGACCTGACGTGGCGAAGGGCTTGCTGACACGAACAGTCAGTCGGCCCTACTAACTAGTGACGGCGACGGGCAACGTCTTGCCTGAGGAGAAAGAGAACATGTTGGCGTTGCCACTGGGACGGAGCACTGTGATCCTGTAGGTGTTTTCGCAACGGTGGCTAGGGATGGGAGCGGATGACCTCAGGAGCTACGAAGCGACGGTCGATATTGGCCGGAGTATTTATTTGGCTACTCGTCCTAGTTGAGGTGCCTCCATAATCACCTGGAGTTCTGCAAGGTGATCCTAAAGGACAATGTAGTCGTGCCCGCGATAAGTGAGGTAGTGGTGGTGGTGGTGGTGAACGTCCACTTGGAGCGCCAACACTAAATGAGCCTGATACTGGACCAGAAGGCATCACAGTAGGAATTATGTGTGCCTCGCCAGGAGCAGGTACGCGTTAGCCTGCTGAACCCGATGGACGCCGACCAAAATCTCCAGGCCGGAACGTAGTTAGGAAAATACCAGCCAACTGCGAGTGTATCGATGTGTAAGGGATCCGAAAATTCAGCACTGCCGCAGGACCTGGGGCTCGGACTGTCAGCTCTGCTGAGAAGGGCGGCCAACCATCTAAGCGTTTCACGACTGAAGAGGGTTTGGCGTCTACTCAGGGAAGGGAACGGAGATTACGGTCACACTGACCGAGTACTCTATAACGTCGACATGGAGACGCCCGACCACCAAGATGTGCTCCCTTGCTGAAGCAAGTAGAGATAAGGGACATGCTTGAGAATATGAGCTTTAGCGGAAACATTGAGGAGTCCGAATGCTGATGGTGCTCCTCTTAGTCGTAGTAAAGAAGAGAAATGGCGAGATACGCCTCTGCGTTTACTACAGGAAGCTGAAAGAACTGTTTCGTCCCACCCATGCTTGACGACACAATGGACACACTTGCTAGCGCCCTGTGGTTCTCGACTTTGGACTTGATATCGGGATATTGGCAAGTTTCTCTAAATCCCAGAGACTAAGAGAAGACTGTGTTCTCCACTAGCCAAACACTTTGGCAACTTACGGCCTCTACGATGCGCTAGCCACTATCCTGCGCCTCATGGAATCAATGATGAAAGGGTTGACATACGATGCCTGCCTGATCTATTAGAATCACTTCATCTTCGGCGGCAGTAACTTCGAAGAACATCTCAAAAGCCGGACATTAAACAAAATGAATATACACTTTTTTTTGGAAATAATGCTCCACTTTTGTGAAGTAAATTATTAAACTTTAAAGAAGTAACTGCTTTCGAGACTACAAAAAGTAATAATTTCTCTAAGTTATTAAAAAAAATTTATATACTTGATATTTTTAAACATATTTCGTGTAAAAGCTAAACTTTAATGAGAGTATTTTAAAAAGGCATCATTTAAAACAAATTTATTAACACAATGAATTTACACAGCAACATTTATGCCTTCTCTACATGTATGTACAATGTGCTTAGTACGTAGACAATGTATTGTATTGCAAAATAATCGATCCCGAAATTTCATTGGAAATATATGTTTTGAGGACCTCTGAAACAAAAGTTAGAAAAATGACCGTATATGTATGTATCTGTGGACATCTTTACAAAAAAGAAAAGTGAGCTGAATACCAAATTTGCTTCTTATATTGGTAATATTGTGTTATATTACCCTCTACCAAGGGAATGTGTTTTACTGTTAGAACCAGGTGAAAATTTTATAGAGTAAAACGTAAGAATTGTAACAGTAAAGCACACACCATTGTTAGAGCGTTAATTTAGCATAATAATAACATTTTCCAGAACATTTCCCGCATACTAAATACTTAAGATGTGCAATTCGCCATTTTGGTTTTCTCTGATGCTATCACCGGTTGGTTGGTTGACCGGGTAAAGTACATGTATCAGTTGCAGGATTGAATGTCATACCAGCATATTGCCATAGTAGTTCAGTGGTTGGAGCACCTCACGGACAGCGGGAGAACCGTGTTCAAATTTCAGCTGTAGCAATGAATTTTTTTAAGTGTTTGAAACAGTAAATCTAATTTAGTATTCGAGTTCGGTATCCTCCTAGAATGCGACGTGGAGATTTACACGAAAATCCCCAACCTCAAACTACCTTTTATGTGGAATATTTTTTTAAAATTGTTCACTCTCTCAAAAATGGCTCTACCATTGGTTAAAACCCCATATATTAACGCTATTTAAATGACAAATAAATTGTGCTTCTTGAATTTTCTGGGATTAGCTTCTGATTCCTTCTTTGTTCCTAATGACTTTTCCAACATCGGGAAACCGTAATAGACAGACCAAAATTTACTGCACAAAAAATGTAGGGGGCAACGCCGTAGCACAGTGGTTAGACCGCTTGCCTCCCACCTAGGCGGCTCGACCCCAAGGGACCGCATGTGGAATTTGTGGAAGACGAAACGGCGTCTGTACAGGTTTTCCCGGGTCCTCCGGATTCCCCCGCCACACATTCCACCAATTGCTCCATCATCACCTTTCCTATCATCCATTTCCCAATCATCTCACTTCCTCACGCTCATGTCTGGCTATGGGCCAACCACAAGTTCTTCATTCTGTGATTTCATGCCGTTGGCTCCCCGACAGGCTTTTGACCCCTAGGAATCCGCTTGTAAGTCCTAGGGGGTGTCAGTCCTAAATACGGGGAGGGTAAGCCAACTACGAAGAAAATATTAGATCTCACAAAAAAACAAAAAAAAAAACAAATACATATCCGAGATATTCCTTTTACTTGTCATTGTTTTCAGTTTTAAATTACTTACATTTTCTTCAAATGGGATGTAGTTACACGTTTTTCATGCTCCTGGTCAAGCAGATAAAAGCCAACACTTAGTGACTAGCTTTTAAAGGAGTTGACTATTGCTTAAGCCTAGTGCATTATCCTTTCCCTCCTATTTGCAAGAAAATATGCAATAAAATCATTCATGCACATGCTTCTCTGGATTAACGTGAATTAGAATATTATGTCCTTAAAAGGCTAGGTTGTTGAAGAATAGGTAGAAAATATTATGTGAACGTAACATATTTAAATAACCTTGCAAATTAGAATTTTGAAACATGACAAAAATATAACTTATTTTGAGGAAATGCATTGCTTATCACATATCCCTAATAAGGTAAGTCTGATACCGTGAAGAGATGGAGAATGGAAGGTGATTCGACGTGAGCATCAAAATTATAGATAGGTTTGGAAACCATTGTGACGGGATACATATGGATGGCGGGGCAGGGAAACAGACGGAGTGTTTGGAGAAAAATTAACAAACGCCTCTGATATATTGACAGACAGCAAATAATTGCGCAATCCACGGACAAGACTTCATTGGAAGTACAGTACGGGTTTGCGTGGATTAGACTAGGAGCATGGTGGATGATAAAAATGATGTATGAGAATCTGCTGGATTTGCGAGGAGGAAGATGTGGACTCACATCTTGGCAAGAAGTAGGGAATGGAGGGAAAAGTAATTATTTACCACAAGACAGCAGAGATCCTAGAAGGCGGATAATAGGGGGGGGGGCGATAAGAATATCTAAAAAAAAAAAAACTGATTATGATGTTTTGCACATATTTTATATCATACCATTCTGTCATTGTTTTGTTGCGGTGTTAGTGCTGTGTGTATATATTTATCTTAAATATAGTCTTCTACTATAACACCACACAATAATACATTGTAATACGGTTTATTCTGTGTTGCTGTATTTGTATATCTTTGTCCTTTTATTTTTGTGTTGACTCTTTCTAGTTTTTAATTTTTTAATATCGTTTACTGTTTTGAGCATTGCAAAACTCGTATGGTCTGTGGAACAATATGATTGATGAATTTCAATGTATGTAGACAGGTATTTCAATAAATACACTTATTCATTCATTCATACTATTACATTCCTTCATCACAAGCAATGTGCAAAAATGACACCTGAAACTTTACATGTCTTTTCATTGGGCAAAGAGTCATTCAGAAGGGAAAGATAAACCATGGCTTATTATATGAGTTATACCAAGAAGGGAAATATAAATTGTACATTGAAAATGGGAAGGGAAGAAGGATTTCAAACACGTCTAAGTAGCCGAGTTGTCATGAGCTGGTAGCACCATATACCGTTAGGGTAGAGCATTGACCCGAAGGGGTGGGAGGACACTACCCGAGGGGAACATAACGGGAAGGAAATAAACAATGCTACCGCCGGTCAGGCGACTGGGGGCACTCGGCGTAGAACATCGGCAGAGCAAAAATGTGATATTTAGTGTCCGTGGTGGAGCCGCACAGGCTATCTTTAGTCGTGAGGGAAATAGTTATTTTAATACTGATCAAAATACGGAATAAATCACGGCATTAAAATTAATAAGTAACAATAGTCGCGGTCGCGTAAAGTACAGTTACACAGTAAGAAAATTAGGAGGAATGCGTGTGTGTTCGACGACGGAAAAGGCCGAACCAACTGAATAAAGCACTTTTGTCGTACCACACCCTGAACTAGTTTCCATGGTAGTAAAAATCCTTAGCTAGGCCATCCATAAATCCACACCATTCCTAATACCCAAAACCTGCATCCAGGATACGAACCCGTACCCCCGTTACCGCCCCAAACCTCATGGAAATGTTTTTTCCAGACTAAATGCGAGGCGTTCTAATGAGTAGTATCAACTTTTATCGTTAGTGTAACTGAAAGGCGGTGAAAGCTGCCCTTTGTTTAGATTCCGCCATGATTGCCTGTCATCACAAAAATAAAAGCGCAACAATGTAAACGTCCTTTACCTGTCTATTGACATTCAGGATCAAACAGCGCCGCTAAATGAAAAGTGTGATCAAAGATGCCACTAACGATTATTCTGATCACAGAGAGACAGCAATATCCGCCCTCGTCATCAAAATGTTTTCATTACATTCTACACGGAGCGATTTAGTCAAAAGGTACCCAAGTAGAATAGATGTGTAAAAGTAAATATTTGCTGCAGTAATGCTGGTGTGGCAGGTTTAGTACGTATACAGGGTGATTCACAAATACTTCTACAAAGTTTGGGAACAGTTACCTTACATCAAGGCAAGAAACAATCGTATGTGTTCCATTCACATGACTTTCTCTGCATCTCTGCAAAAAATATTATTAAAAAGCTTATGCTTCTATTTACTTCATGCTAATCGAGAAAAAATCGCAGAAATATTCATATTACCTGCTTCCCTGTAAGTAGAAGCAAAATAAGGGAGTACCATAGGTTAAAGTGATAGTCAAAAGCTGGTTGCTATGTGACTGAAGTTCCTTTGTTTCTATGGACAGGAGTTGACAAATTCCTGTATGAGAAAAGCAGTTTTTCAAAGCTGAAACCCATAACAAGGAATATCTCAAAAACGATCAACTCCATGAAAGAAATGTATATTACATAAAGTGTGTGCTTTAGCGTTCTCTACATTTTTTGTACGGTAAGTTTTTGTCCATTTCTTACGGCTTAGCAGTTATGCAAAATTCCGTAAAATTAATCCAGAATAAAGTAACCTTCTGAGGCTATTCCCAGAAAATTCAAGAGATACATTTTATCTGTCAGAGAAGAGCATGCATGTACAGCAGGCCCTGTAAAATCTTGTAGTGCGATCGTCTGTTGTTGATTTCATAGGTGATGCATACAGAAAATAAGTACACTTCATCCTCTTTGCACGTAACGCAAGGATAAAGCTTGGAGTTTGCAAATTCTTGTGTTGTATTGCATTGCGTTGCGTATTGCGTGTTTCTATGTGAATGCTTACATTAAATAATATGAGTCCAAACTCTCGCGCTTACATTGCGTCTGCGCTTGCATTTCATTGTGAATGTAGCATTACATGACACGTAGATTAAGAGTTTCATCATCTAGGACGTCTGCAATGGCTTAAGCATGTGTTCCGTTCACATGACTTTCTCTACATACCTGTAACAAATTATTCTTAAAAGCATATTCTTGCATCGAGATAAACATTAGCAGAAATTATCTTAGTTACTTGCTTCCTTCTAGGTAGAAGGAAAATAAGGGAATATCCTAGGCTAAAACGATAGTAACATCTTTTAAAAGCTGGTTGCCAAGTAGTTGAAACACGTTTCTATGTAGGGCCAGGAAATTACAGCTTTCCGTGTGAGAAAAATTTAAGTATTTTAAACCCGAAACAAATAACAAAGAATATGGCGGAATTGGTCAACTCCACGAAAAAAAAGTATATCACATAAATTATGTGTTTTAACGTGATCTACATTTTTTTGTGTAGTAAGTTTTTGTCCATCTTTTACAGTTTATCAGTTACGCAATATTTAGCAAAATTTATTCCGAATAAAGAGGTCTTTAGAGGTTATTCCCAAAAAAGTCAAGATATGAATTTTACTAGCCATAAAATACCTTTAATATAAGGTATTTTAATCAAAATCGTTAGAGTAATTTTGGGAAAATCAAACTTTTTGAATTTTTTTAATGTAAAGGGTAGTCTGTTAAATGTAATCTTTCATTAATAAATTGATAACCAAAAACGTAGAGTTTTAGACCATTTTTTTATATGAACCTATTTTCTTGTTTCGATGTAAAGAATCCATGCCTAAACGCTGTAAAATATGTTTGTATAGCAGATAGAGAAGATATTGCATATCGGGATTTCACAGGAAAAACACGCTTTGAGGCTGCTGAATGCAAACAAAAAGCTGAATGGGACAGATCTGTGTGACAGTGTACACCTGCAGGTGGTCTGTACGAGGGCCATCCAGAAGGTAAGGAACGTTTTGCTTTAACTAAATAATAAAGAAAGATATCAACACAACGTTTCAGTACCTTACTCTATTTCTCTGCGTAATTGCCATTGCTTTCAAAGTATTTATTTTAATTTTTCTTAAAAGAAGGCGTGTGCAGGACAGCAGTTGGATAGGTGTGAGACTGAAAAATCCGTTGCCATAACCGGGGTTTAAACCATAGATCTCCCTGTCTCCAGTCGGTTGCTGTACCACTGAGTTACAGTGGCAACATACCGGTTAAATTTTTCAACTGACTCGCACGTTTCGCGGTAAAACTTGTTGACCATAATAGTTTCGTGTACTATGAAGCCCGGGACTTAAAGTACTTTCGACATTTTAAGTCGCCATTGGGGTATGTCATCTCAAAATAATTTGAGGTCACCTTGTGGTTTACCGGGAAACATGTGAGTCAGCTGAGAAATTTCTGCCATCCGCCATGTTGCCATGTTAGCTCAGGGGCAGAGTAACCGGCTAGAGATAAGGGAGATACGTGGTTCAAATCCCGGTTGTGGCATTGGATATTTTTTAGTCTGACTCTACCTATCCAAAGTAATTATTGTCACATAGTACCGGTTTTTCAATGTAGATGTTACACTCTTCCACTGCTAAAGATACGAGCCAAGATGTCTCTCTCACTTTGAGGCCTTCATCGGAAAAGTCATGTAGAGTGTCCAAAGTGAAACACCGGCTTTTCTGTATTCTTTTATCAATATTGGCTTTCAACTTCTCCATAGCGATTGATGAATTATTATTTCCACTCCGGTCTTTGTCATGCACATTGGTTTTTCCTTGATTTCTCGTAAATTATGCGCCATTTCTTCACTGAAGACACGTTAATTGCATTACCACCATACACTTGCGTTATTTGTCTATTAAATTCCATTGGCCGAATATTTTGTGCATTCAAAAACACGTAAAAGTTATTTGGAGGTGAAAAAGTATAACATCAATATTGAAAAACTGGTACCAGTTACTGAGTTAATGAAAATAGAGTAAGGCACTGCAACTTTGTAAATAAAGTTTTGCGTTGATATCTTTTGTTATTATTTAGTAATGGCAAATCCTTCGTTACTTTCTGGATGGTTCTGGTATTATTTATAATCCGATTACATTCTGAAATGGGTCCTAGCAGTACCGTTTCAGCAAATTCAGTTATATAAAACTTAATTTTCGTATTTATGAGTCAAGACTGGCTCTGCTGTTAGGTTATATAACCTAATTTTAAAATATTTTATTACTTTATTCTTTAATGCCCTTCTGAAAGCTCCACACATGATTCATCAATGAATCAGCAATGAATTAGGTTTTTTGAGCGGGGAGGTTTAGTATTCCACCAAAAAATTCCATGCCGATATTTCAGCAGGAATATGCTTAGAGGCCCCCTGGTCCAAAAAAACTGTTTGGAAAAAGATTCTATGTACCTGTGTGTGTGCGTGTGTGGACAGCATAGCTCAAAAACAAAAAGAACGTTAAATATCAAACTTGATATTTAAGTTTGGCATCTTTCAAGAATGCGACATAATTTTCAAGAAAATCCCTCCACTCTCTACTACTCTTTAAATGGAAAAATTTTAAACATTTTGATTTTCTCAAGAATTGCTCAAACGATTTTCATTAAAATATCATATCTTAAAGATGTTTACATGAAAAATAAAATGTATATCTTGAATTTTCTGTAAATAGTTTCTGAAGACACCTTTCTTCTGGATGAATGTTGTGAATTTTTTATAACTGGTAAACCTTAAGAAATAGACAAAAACTTATTTAACAAAACATGTAGAGCTCGTTAAAACACACAATTTATGTTAAATACACGTTTTACGTGGATTTGACCGTTTTTGAGATACTCCTGGATATTGTTTCCAGTTTTAAAATAGTAATACTTTTCTCATACGGGAATTTGTCAACTCCTGGCCTTACAAACATTTGAATAATGCTTTAGTCTAGTATTTCCCTACTACTCACAAGGAAGCAAGTAATAAGAACATATCTGTTAATTTTTTCTCGATTAGCTTGAAGTAAATAGAATAATAGGTTTTTTTAAGAGTAATTTGTTGCAGAGATGTAGATAAAGGAATGGAACACATGTGTGAGCAATTGTGGATTGTGTAACTCAACCACCCACCCGCCCTATTTAGGTTTCCTTATAGAGTAAAGCTGACTGCCAATATCCAAGAACCCACGCCATGTTATCGATATTGCGCATTTACGAATTTGTTGCCAACGTAAACGAGGATTGAAAATCGAGTTCATGGCTACTATTTATCATTGTTATTCTTCTCATTTCCGTTGCCGGGTCAATAAAATGGCGTACAGATGCAACTAATAAGTGCAATTAGCTGTGGTATACCTTTATACTGTTTTCTCTCGATATTGGCTCCATCCAGATCTCTCGGCTACGGAAATTACTAAAAACAAATTACACTAAAGTCAGTTTATTTACACACACACACACACACACCTAGCGCTGACATGTTTTGATGAAACCAATTACAATTACTAAAACAAATTGCATGAAAAAACTTTATTTACACGCACATATTAAACTAGAGCTAAGAGTGCATGCCAGAATAGCGGTGTTTGTTGTTGAAATGTTGGCAGCGCAATGCTCAACGATTTTTTATGAAGTCATACGTTGGCAGCCCTACATTAGTGGTTCTCATAACAAATGAAGCGAACAGTATCTAGAGGAAGAGCGTGTGTGAGTGTGCTTGTGAGTGTATGTACCGAAAAAATGACTGCATTCGGAAAAATCTGATGTTACCCCACATGACTTTCTCTAGCTATTCTACACTCTTCTTATAAAAGATTATTCTTCTTTCTACACCATGCTAACCGAGAAAAGCATTAGCAGAATGTACTTATTACTCAGTAGAAGGGAACTAAGGGAATGCATTATGCTAAACCGATAGTCAAGTGTTTTTAAACCTCGATATGCGATTGTCATTGCAAAGCACCTCTTTGATTGAAGGAGTAGAACAAAAGAATAACAGACACTTTGAAGGCAATAACTAGGAATATCTCAGAAACGCTTACCTCTACGACAAAAATGTAAGGGACATAAATTGTGTTTTGACGAGATCCACATATTTTGTGTAGTAAGCTTTTGCCTATGTCTTACGATTTACCAGTTATGCAAAATTGGGCAAAATTCATCTAGAATGAAGAGGCCTTAAGAAACTATTCATCGAAAATTCAAGATATACATTTTATTTGTGATGTAAATAGCTTTAATATATGGTATTTTAATCAAAATCATTAGAGCCATTTTGAGAAAATTAAAATTTCATAAGTTTTTCCATGTAATGGGTATTTTGATTTGAAAACCTTCGGATCGAATTCTAGGAAGGTACCATAATTAAATGCCAAGTTTGCTATTTAGCTCTCTTTTAGTTTTTGAGCTATGCTGTCTAAAGACACGCACAGAATCGCGGACATTTTTTTATAAATACTTTTTTGGACTCAGGAGACCTCAAAACATATATTTCCGTTGAAATCTCGACATCGAATTTTGGATGCAATACAAACTAAACATGTGCATCCATTGTTGAGGATATTATATCTGTGTATTAGGCTTATCTTGAACGTCGTGTAAGGGCTAATTTGCGTAATATTTAATAGAGGAGGGATATATAACCCAGTGCATAAGTGTTTTACAGCGCAGAAAATAATCTTTATGTGTGCCGATTACAAAACGACATACCGTGACATAAGGAGCAACACCGTGAGTTTTAGCCAGTTTTACAAACAATGTTTACACTCTGGCGTACATTCTTGCACACCTATGAAGACTCCACTGAAGCAGCCTACCTTAAATCTGTGACAACATTATTTGATAACGATATGGTAGTTCTACTCACTGAGAAAGGCTTTGACCAGTCCAAGGTAGCTAGCTATTCGTAACCTCTGTGGAAACTCCCATTGAATGAGCAACCTACTAGTGCAGTATTTGACAAAAGTATTTGAAAATAAAATGACAGAACTACGCAATGCAGCCATTTGCGGGTAAGCTTTCAGCCAACCAATGGGCATCGTACAGCCACGTCAATAATGCTAAATATTAGATAGGTTATTTTTATCCTGGCACTACACCAAGTGGATTAGGCGGAATGACAAATGCAATCCAATTCTTTTGGTTAAAACTATTAGTAGGAGCTCAAAGGTTCCTAAGGAGCTGCAAAACGTGTGTAAAGTTTCAACGTGAGGTCTATTTTCTCTCGTTACTTACCCTACATAGGAGCAATAGCTTAAAAGTTACACAATAATCGTCCAGTGGAGTTATGATGGTACTTACGTCACTATGCCGCTTCAGTCTGGGTTCAGAGCCATTGTACACTGCCGTTTGTGCAAACTGCAAAACCAAGAAGGAAACTCATGAATGCAATGAATTTAATACCACAGATTAGGTACATGACAAGTAATAAGTGACAAGCTTTTCAAATCTATACGTGACCTTTGAGTCTTCATATTCAGCATTTGGTTTGGCCTCCATGCGCTGAATTGGAGCTGCTATACGCCATGGCAGAGACTCAGAAAGGCTCTGAATAGGTTCTGAGGAATCTCCCACCAGGCCGTCTGTATTCTGTCGCTCTTCGAAAAAGGCTTATGTATTCCTCGCTATATGTGGTCGTGCATCCTCCTGCTGAAATGTGATCTGAGGAGATGCCTGAAGCAGTGGGACTACCTGAGGCTCTACAACCACCTGTAGGTACCGGTTGCAGTTCTAAGTGGCCTCAATTCGTAAGAGGTGAGATCGGTTGTTGTCACCAATAGCGTCCCAAACCATCACACCTGGTGTTTGTCCGCTATGCATCTCAACAATGCAGCCCTCTCCAGGTGTAGCTCGCCACGGTACAGCCGGACACGTATGTAGCTACCACTGCAGTACACGTTGAAGCGGGACTCGTCCAAGAAGACTACATTTTGCCACTCAGAACACCAGTGACCGTGTTTACGTGCCAATTGCAGTCGAAGGAGCTTGTGGTTTTTGGACAATGGAAGCCGACGTAATGGCATGTGTGCAACCAGTCCAACCTGCAGCAGACGGAGACCAACCGTTGATGCAGACAAGGACATACCAGTTGCAGTGTTCCAGTCTCGAACCAATACTGTGGCTGAAGTGTTGGTCAAGCGGTCAAGATGGCGGTCATCCCGTGTTGTGGTTATCTTCCGTGGTACAATACCCACTATTCGCTGCGTAGGACCTTCATCTATCCACTGCTTCCACACATGCATCTCTGTCGTAGCAGCATGTTCTGTGCGAGCCCAAATGTCACGATATGACAAACTCGCTTCCCGGAGACCGACCATTCTGCCCCGTTCGAACTCACATGCCGATATGGCCTTTGACTTCGACGAGGCATACTGACACTCACTTTATTGTTTCTATCTTGTTTGACAGCTCTGAACTGACTACACTTGGTGCATCACTGACCTAGTTGGACCCACACGACAGGGCTCTGCTCGGACTAACGTGTACCCCATCTCTCTGCAAACCTAATCCTTATAGCTTGCACACTGTTCTACACTTCCACTAAGCTTGGAGTTATTCGGGAAATCCTTTCTTGGATTTGCAATTTTCACAAACAGCAGTGTATTAAGTTGAACTTTTGGTTACGATTTCCTTGATTATTTGCACTCATAATTTGATATCACGAAACAAAGCAGCATTGCGATAACATTATTAATATAATTGTACACAATAGCTATTTGTGATGTAAGAGCACAACATTGTGGGTTTTTTATTAGAGCGGGAATATTGTGCAACGAGACGCAATCGAGTTTTACAACCACGTGAGAATCAAACAGAAATTTTACGCTCGTGTATCATATAATTTTTTTCTACGAGAATATTCTGATATTAAAAGAAAAGCAACGAAAAGATTATATAAATTTGAGGTTAAGTTTGAGCCATTCACTAAGGGTTATTTCGTTACTTTGTTTCTTTTTTGTTGGTTTTTTTACTCAGACCTAATCTCCATTATTTTTTATTTCTTTCTTTCTCTACTACTTTTTATTCGTTTTTTTTCTTCTGTTTTCTTGCTTAGTAGCCGAAGGGAAGGGATGCAAGGAACTGAGAGTATTTTTGTTTTTGTTTTTTGTTTTGCTTTGTTTTTTTAATAGGAGAGGGGTAATTGCAGACCCTGTCACAGTTTGGCACTGGAGTCCCTTTAAATGCGGTATAGCCAACAGCAGAATGGTTCGTTTTTCCAACTACCAGCGTTCTTTCCGGGTAATGGTCTGGAAGTCTGGAAGTTGTTCTACGTCTCCAACTAGCAGAATCCAATAATATGTGTCAAATATTATCTATATCACTCTTATCAGACAGCTACCGCGTTGCCTGTTGGAATTCCAAGGTCAACTATTTTTATCGTTTTTCTTGTACTCTACAGCATATGACACAGGTGCTGCCTTATTAGTAGAATTAGAATTAGCCCGCAGAATCTGCGTAGGGCAAGGGCCTCTTGGATGGCAAGGAGGCTGTTCTGGAAATCCTGGTAGCCAATTCGGGAAATATCCTCATTCCTGTAATGCTGCCTCTATCATAAGTCTCCATTCTCTGCGATCCTTGGCCGCTGTAGTCCAGTTGTATCCAAAGTGAAGTTTCAGATCGTCTCCCTTTTTTTTTTCTTTTTTTTTTTTTTTTTTTTGTGCCGGCCTATGCTCTTTTGGCCGGTTCTTGGATCACCGGCTATCGCCTTTTCTGCACATCTTTTATAGTCTATGGTCATGACGTGGCCCGCCCATTTCCATTTGATGTAGGTTACTGATGTTGCGTCTTTGTGGCCGTCAGCTTCTTCGGTTCTTTGTAGCGGATTTTGACACGGTGCCTGACGTCTAGAATCTCTCTCTCCAACTTCCTTTGGAATGTTCCCAACGTTTTGCTTTCTCTGTTTGTTAGGGCCCAGGTTTGAGCTGCATATATTAAGAGAAAAACGATGAAGCTACCCAGTATGTTGTTTTTCATTCCTATACTCTATTCTTTGCTTGTGTGAATAAACTTCAAGCTCCAGAATTTTGACCATGTTGCCGAGATGCGTTGCTGGACTTCTTTGCGGGTAGTGGTTGAATATCAGTGTTTGTCCTAGGTATGTGTATTCGGTGACGTATTTTAGTTTTGGGTTGTTTATTTGGACAATGTCTTCGATGCAGGTGGTCAATAGTTTTGTTTTTTGGAGATTTATGTAGTTCCAGGCCAGCTTTCTTGCTCTGCTGGGTTAATTCTTGTATTCTGGATTTCTGATATATACCCAGTCCCAAATAGAGCGCACGGTGGCGCAATCCACTAATTTATAGAGCAGTGCTTCCATCTCAGTACAGCGGGCGCAGAGATTAGAAGTTGATCTGCCATGCCGCCATAATTTATCCGCTGTGTGTACATCATTGAGACAAGGTATATTCTAATCTTCCAGTCTATGGGAATTTTCGGGTTCGTAAATTTCTTCCAGATCGTACTCCATTGGCGCAATGGATAATTCTTTTGCGCCCGGGGTAGAGCTCTGGCAGAAGTTATTAGGTATATTTTATTTAAAGGGTAGACGTTGAGGATCTATTTGGGGCAGAGTTTCAAAAGTCTATCACTAGCTTCGAAATGCGGGCAGGTGCTTACCTGAGTGACGCAGTTGTTTTGCCCAAAGAGTTTGCTGAAGCGGGAGGCCTTCACCATCCAAAACACGCAGTGTGGTCTTCCCAAGTAGTGTCAAACACTTCGCATCAATTATCAATCCATAACCACCAGGGCTGAAAGAAGCAATCTTGAAATAGGAACGGTAGCAAGAACACCTTCAGCTCGCGATGCTCCAGTTACCTCTGGAAACAATGAAAAAGTTGTGCGGAGCACAGTAGAAAACAATCCAAATACCTGCTCCAGGGCCATTACACACGATCTCATTATCGGTCATACAGCAGAGAGGACTATATTGCACCGCAATAAATTTCATCCACACCATGTACAGCTGCATCAGGCTCTCCGCCGATGCGATTATCTAGCGCGAGGAACTGGATGCAGAGGTTTTAGGAAATCTGCTCTTCAGCGATGAAGCCACATTCCACAACAGAACTATTAACAGTCACACCATGAGATATGTCTTGCTGAGCGTTTTAATAGGCTGAATACAATGAATGAATTAGTGTGTTTATTGAAATTCTAGTATGCATTAATTCCATAGGTCCACAGACCGTACGTGCTTTTGCAATACACAAAACAGCAAGCAATAATAAAAACAAAACAATTAAAAGAATAAATATGAAAATAATAGGACAAATATATTCAAATATAGCAACATAAATTTAAAACAAAAAATAAACTTATTTCCGATGTATTAATATGGCCTATTATAGTAAACGAATACACTTAAGAGAAATATATACGCACGATACTAACACCACTACAAAGCAATGACTGAAAAGTATGACATAAAATATATATAAAACATTATAATCACTTTCATCATCCCCCCTCCTCTTCCCTATTGTTAATTAACCTTCTCAGATCTCAGCTATCTCACCTTAAGTAAGAATTTGCCTATTCCGTTCGCGTCTTCTGTGCCTGCTAGTAGCGTCCAACATGCTTCTATCTCTACATTCGCGGTGGTAACGGATTGAGGTAAATACTTTTCTCTACATTCCTCCGTACCTCTAAATCTTGCCTACATAAGGGTCCATGATTCTTCCTCCTCACAAATGGGGCAGATTCTCATACTATTCTCGTCAGTAATTTTTATCATCCGCCATGCTCCTAGTCTAATCCACGCGAGCCCCTCTCTAATGAGTTTGGTACTGTTTTGATGTGTTGCTCCATACACCACTCCGATTTTAGCCCAGACTGTACTTCCAATGAAACCCTCTCTGCACATTGTGCAATTATTTACTACCAGTATCACAGAGGCGGCTTTTAATTTTTCTCCAAATACTCCGTTTGTTTGCCTGCCCCGCCATCTGAATGTATCTCATCCCAATGGTTTCCAAACCTTTGTTTAATTTTGATGCCCAAGTCGAATTATCTTCCATTCTCAAATGTTCACGGTAAAAGACTGCCCTAATTGGAGATTAGTTTCCGTGAATAACTCTCATTCAACACTTCACTGCAAAGGTAATATCAACATTAGATCCAGAAGGGGTTATGACCTCTAAAATATCTTTCTCGTTGCGGGATGAAAATGGTCATGACACAATATATGGAACAGGAATGCGCTGAAAACTTCTGTACCAGGAGGCTCAACTGCCCGTATTTGAGGTGTAGAGTTATCCCGCCGTGCGTTAAAACAGTTGAAGAACTCAACGGGACTATTTCAAGTTAAAACTCCTCAGGGGAGAACTGGCCTGATCGACCTTCGTTCTGCACCTATTGTTTATCAGCGGGATGTTGATCAGGTCGACCTCGTTCTGAGGTGTAACAAGAAGGTCGCTCATGCAGGTTCCCCACTGGCCGACTTTAAATTGGAATAGCCCTGCCGAGTTCTGCAGCTCTTTACCCGCACACAGGGTTATCTGTACACTCAAATACGGAGTAGATGGACCACCAGGTAAGTTAAAACGTTTCACATATAATGTAGATTTTATGAAATTTTGGTAGACATATCGCTTTGAAATTTGCAGCACTATTAATTACATTATTATGCATATTTTAACATAAGAGATTTAAGAAATTATTTCAAGGATTGTACAAAAATATATTTAAAAATAAAGATAAAGCAGACATTGATAAAACATTTAATTATAAAAATCAGATGCGCTGCACTCACATGACTTCCTCTGCCCGTTCTTCAAACAAAGGAATATTCTTTTATCCAAATCATGCTAATCCAGACACACATTAGCAAAAATAGTTCGATTCTCAGTTCCTTGTCAGAAGGAAGGAGATTGGGGAATCACTAGGCTAAAGTGATGTTCAAATCCTTTATATTTGCCGCTTTACGATTGACACAGAAAATCGGTTCTGTTTTTATGGGCAGGAATAAAACAAAATAGATATGAAACGGATTAGGACCTCCCGTATGGGAAAAGTTTAGGTATTTAAATTGAAACCAATAAGTGGGAATACCTCGGAAACGGGTAGCTAAAAAAAGTGTAAAAGTGTTTTTGGCTATTTCACTACGGTTACCAGTTGCACAAGGGTTACTCAAAACAAAGAGCACTTCAGGGACTATTTTATTTGCCATGTATATATTTATAATACACAAAATTTTAATAAAATTCGTTAGGAGATATTTTTAGAAAATCGAAATATCGAAAGACGTTCCATTTCATGGGTAATTAGGGATGAGGGATTTTCCTATCCTTGGAAGATACAAGCCTAAACATTATGTTTGGTGTTTAACTGATTTGTTGTTTTGATAGAGTTTAACTCCCGCTTTTACTCCGCAGTTGAAGACGCTGATGATGCATGGAATGAAGATGGGGCACCAGTGGAATGTGATGGCGGAGGAAACCGGAAAACTCGGAGAAAACCCATTCCTGCGCCACTTTGTGTACCACAAATCTTACATGTAGTCGCTTGGGATCGAACCCGGGGTATTAACTGACTTTTCGTTTTTGAGTTATGCTGTCCAAAGACACACATAAATACATTGCACCTTGACTATGAATGCTTTCTTTTATTTATTGCTCCTCAAAATACATATTTCCGGTGAAATTTCAGTATCCATTTTGGGTGGAATATATGAGAATATCTTCTCTATCTACTATGCGACTGTACATAGGTACAAATAAAATACTTTAAAACGCCTGATAAAGTTTAGTCAAAACACGATGTTACTGCTGAAAGAACTCTGTTCTCTATTTACGGCGCATTCAGAGGAAAGTTACATTGATTATGTGTGCCTTCCTTGGTATGTCTCACTCAAACTTAATACACAATCACAAAAATTCGTTATTTTAATGTCATAAAATAATGTAGGCTTTCCTGAACATAAAAAAGTACAATTGGCCACCAGCAGCCATTTTTAAATATCTTAACTGCAGCTACAGCAAAACATTAGGGATGAATCTGTACTGGACTCAGCAAGAAAAACTTCACTTCGACCAGATCTCACTCGCATCGTGCAAAGTAACAGCACCAACGCAAAAAGAAAAGGGCAGAAAAGTCAAGAGGAGAGGAAAAGGAGAGCTTCCAACCGGCCCATCGGGTGGATTTTAATGTGAGCTATGCATTCATTCGTTCCTTCCTCGTTTTCTCGCTATTGATATTTTCAGCATTTTTCTTCCTGTAAAATGTTCCTTGTGGAGTAGTTTTTCTCTTACGCAAATAACATTTGCTGTACATGCTTACAGAAGGACAATGAATGAGAACGTGTAACTGTCACATGTATTTAAGCATATGTTTTCAATTTTCAAGCATAATCATTATATGTTTATGACAAGAAAGCACATTCATAAGTTTAAAAATTTTTGGAGACTAAACCGAAAATGTAACAGAGAAACCTAGGGCAATTACAAAAAGTGGATGTATTGAGAACCTAAGGTTAAAATACTATACCAACACTTCATTTATTTATTGTTGTCGTAAGGGCTATTTTGGTAACTTGACAAAAACAAACACATTTGACCATAACCTTCAAACCTCCGAGTAAAATGGATGGCATTGCACTGTAACTCATTTGCATTAAATTACATCGGTGGCATAAATTTAAAAAATCCTATGTGTTACACACACACAAGACGTTCTCTAGCTGGTCTACAAACATCTTGCAAAAGATTATACTTCTTTTTAAACAATGCTAATCGAGATAAATATCAGCAGAATGTTCTTATTTCTCAGTTCCTTATAAGTAGAAGGAAACTAAGGGAATGCACTAGGCTAAAATGATAGTCAAATGTTGTAAAAGCTATTGTTATGCGATTGGCATTGCAAATCGCTTCCTTGCTTGGCCAGGAGCAGAACTAAAGCAAAACGGATACTTGCTGTCTGGTACTTCATAACTGAAACCAATAACAAGGAATATCTCGCAAACGGCTACCTCGATAACTAAACATAATTTGTGTGTTTTGACGAGACCAACAATTTTTTGTTCAGTAAGTTTTTGTCTATCCCTTACGACTTACCAGTTAAGTAAAATTCGGCAAAATCCATCCAGAATAAAGAGGTCTTCAGAGGTTATTCCCTGAAAATTCAAGATACACATTTATTTGGGATGTAAATGGCTTTGATATATACGATTTTAATCAAAATCGATAGCATTTTGAGACACTCAACATTTTCTAAAATGTTTATATGTAAAGGGTAGTTTGTGGTGCGTGGATTTTCTTGAAAATCGTGTCGCATCCTTGAAGGATACTAAATCTAAATACCAAGTTTGGAATTTAACGGTCTTTTCGTTTTTGCTTTCCACAGTCAAACACACGGACCGTTTTCTGAAAACGCTTTTTCGGACTCAGGGGACCCTAAAACATATATTTTCAGTGAAATCTTGACATGGAATTTTTGGGTGGAATACAATACCTTCTCTATCCACTATGTACATGCCGGCTATAGAAAGTAAAAAGTTACATTATTAGTTTGGATTTTCACACTTTCAGTGATACGCTGTTTTTGCTACTTGTGGAATGAGTCGAGTATAACACGTGATTGTCTCAGGCAACGCGAGCTGGTTACAGTAATAGAACTCCATCACATATCAAAAGATATCACAGAAAACGATAAATGTGCGTCGCTTCGTTTGGCGTTGCTTTAGAAAAACAGGTTGGGACACCCAGGTTTTACTCCTCCAGCCGTTGATGCGCTATCGTGCCAGTCCGAGTTTGATTTATGTTTCTTGCTCTGTAGCAACAAAAGCACTTCCTGTTTACCTAGTCTACCCTGTACTAGCTCGATCCTATGCGACTGCATGTGGGCTTTGTGGTGGACAAGTGCCCTTGAGGGTGTTAATGAGCTACACCGAAATTTGCGAGATTGTGCACGTGACTGATACAAGTAGTTTGAGATCGGCGATGCATGGTCCCCAGATAAACATAACGCAACTACATAGCGGTAAACGTGTGGGTATCAGGTACTGATAAGTCGGTGTTAAAGCAAAGCAGGCTGAAAAAATGGCTTAGAATGTCTTTAAAACTGCTGTCCGAGTATAGAAACATTGATTTTTAGCAGCTCGTTACTAGCGATCTCAAGAATTAATGTCGCAAAAATCTGTAAAATCTCGAACTAATTACTTGACAGTGCGACACTGAGCATTCATTAACTACGTTCTTGAGACGTACTTTGGAGGCGTTTTTTCAACTGCTCTGGTGGCTTAATACATAACGCGGGAAGCTGCTGTCCTAACGAGTTCGATTCCTGTCATATAAGTGTTTTTTATTAGTATTATTTTCATTCCAGACGAAGTACCGCGATACGTGGCGTACTGGCACTTCAGAAACTTATAGCCGTTACTTCGAAATTTCAATAAACAGCCCATTAGTCTCCTAATCTATTTAAGTAATCTACATAGTCTATGTAAACTATTTCGGTATGGTTCATAAACATCCTGTATAGCTAGAAGGAGATGATTTCATTGGTAATTCTTGTGCATTAATCTCTCTCTCTCTCACACACACGCACACTATTTAAAAATCAGATGTGTTAAACTCACATAACTTTCTCTGGCTGTTCTACAAACTTCCTACAAAAGAGCATTCTTATTTCTACACCATGCTAATCGACATAAACATTAGCAGAATGTTCTTATTATTTAGTTCCTTATAAGAAGAAGGGAACTAAAGGAATGTGCTGTGATAAAGTGGCAGTCAAATGTTTTAAAACTTTGAAATGCGAATGCCATTGTAATTCGCTTTTTTGCTTGGCTAGGAGTAGAACAAAAGAAAACGACACTTCCTGTCTGAAAAAAGTATAAGTTTTTCAAATTTGAAACCAACAACAAAGAATACCTCAGAAACGATTACCATCACTACAAAAGGCAAAGAACATAGATTGTGTAATCTGATGAAATCTGCATTTGTTGTGTAGTAAGTTTTTGGTATTTCTTATAATTTACTATGTAAAAGTGGGCAAAAGTCATCCAGAATAAAGAAGTCTTCAGAGGCTATTACCTCAAAATTCAAGGTATGCATTTTATGTGTGAGGTAAATTTCTTTACTACGGTATTTTAATCAAACTCGTTAAAGCCATTTCTGAGAAAATCAAAACTTTAAAAAAAAATGCAATTCTTTTTTTTTTGGTGTGATTTTCTTGAAAATCGTGTCGCATACTTGAAAGATTGAATAACAAAACGTGTATATTCGTTGAAATTTCGACATCGAATTTTTGGGTGCATTACAATACTTTCTCTACAGACTATGTAACGGCCAGGATTCAATTCCAAGCGACCACAAGCGAGATTTGTGGTGGACAAAGAGGCCCAGGGGCAGGTTTTCTTCGTAATCTCCGGTTTACCCCGCCATCGCATTCCACCGGTGCTCCATCTTCATTTCATGTATCACCACTGGCAGCGCCTGCGGTGCCATAAGTAGTAAAAGCGGACGTGAAACACTACCCAAAAAGAGGTACATTCTATGTACACAGTACGTGTGGAGAAAGTAAAAATACACCGCTTTGATATATTGTCTTAAGATGGAGGAATAAAGTAATTCGTTTCTATTTCGTTTACTTTGATTAAAAAGGAAGCGGCAAAATTCGACAATATTCATGTTAAAGTTTACTCTTACAAAATGTAAAAACTGTATTAGACATACAATACAAAGAGGCATTAACCCTTCTACTGCTATGCGGGGTCCAGCCGGACCATTGTGTTAATTTTTTTTGCTTTTATTTTTTATATATGCAAGCTAGAGTTTCGAAATGTTTGTAAAATGTTACAAATTTAATCCGATTTAAGGGCATAATATATTTCCGGAAATATTTTATTAACTCCAATGGCTAAAAAATAAAATGGGACTGGGGTCCACCCTCAACCAGATGATATATTTTTATGTTATTACTTCAAAGCATCCCTATGTTTAGAGCATTATGTTTGCTGCCCTGCAATTTCAGAACTAAAACTTTAATTTAACTGATCATTGTTGTAGTCTGATAATAGTAGTTGTATTTAAATTTTATGTAGATTGTTAGTACCCTGCTAGTTGCTAAAGTAAAGTGCAGACAAGTTGAGGCGGAAAGGCGAAATATACGAATCTAAACAGTCCCAAAGACCAAGAGAAAGTTATGCGAATGATAAACGATAGTGAGATGAAAGCGAAATGGGTTTTGAAGCTTTATCGGAATCAGAGAACGAGGCTTCTTTAGATGTGGAGATGAAACTTCCTGACGGACGGGACTGTTATGGAAATTCAAACACAACATCAGGGGCAGTAAAATCTGGTAAAGATAACAGTGACAGTCAAAATGTTGAAAATTTCATTGTTAAGGATGGTATGGTATGGTACGGTATGGTGTGAAATGGTATGGTACGGTATGGTATGGTACGGTATGGTGTGAAATGGTATGGTATGGTGTGAAATGGTATGATATGGTGTGAAATGGTATGGTATGGTGTGAAATGGTATGGTATGGTGTGGTGTGAAATGGTATGGTATGGTACTGTATGGTGTGAAATGGTATGGTATGGTATGGTATGGTACGGTATGGTGTGAAATGGTATGGTATGGTACGGTACGGTATGGTTGGCTGACCCACCAGAGTCATTTCGACGTACTGTGCATGATATAATTGTTGTACCTTCTGGTTTGACCGCCTCACCTCAAACTGTCCAATCGGTGAGTGTTACCTTTCAAATTATTTATTGATGAATCTACGGTACAAATGATTGTAGATTTCACTAATACAAAAGCCCAGAGTTTTTATAATGAGTGGAATGAAAGAAGTCCCAATAAACAAAATAAGTGGCTTGCGAGTAATACTGATGAAACGACGCATTTTTAGGGATTTTTATAAGAATGACTGCATTGAAAGCAAAGAGGGGGCCGGTAGAATTTTTGTGGATTACAAATCTTCCTTTCATAATGTCTAAGAGTTCAACAATTGTCATCCTTTATTCGATTCGATGGTATAAATACAAGAAGCGAACGTAGAGAAACACACAAACTAGCTGCAGTAAGATATATTTTTGAATTATTTGTCACTTACTGGAAGCCAAATTATAATCTAGGTCCACATGTAGAGAACAACTGTTTCCTTCAGAGGGTGCTGACCTTTCAGGGTTTACATGAAGTCTAAGCCGGTAAAGTACGGTATCAAGTATATGTCAAATTGACACGTGCTATGAATCTACAGCTTTTAACCGGAAAAGAGGGAAATAGCAGCGAAAAGCAACACTGACAGAAAGAGTAGTACCTGACCTAGCACATTCTCTTGGAGCGGGTCATGGTGTTACAACTGATAATTTCTTTACTTCTATTCCCGTAACAAGAGAATTTTATAACAGGAATCTGGTATTATGTAGTAACTTGAGACCAAATGAGGCAGATATTCCCCAATCCACCCAAGCCAGTTGAATCTTCTATGTTTGTCTTCAAAGATGAATTTAACATGGTTTCCTATGTCCCCATAAGTAGAAAGCCGTAGTTTTGCTAAGTACTGAACAACATGACAAGAGAATTGGGAATGAAAGCGAAAACCACAAAACCAGCAATTATTCTCCATTATGACCAAACAAAATGTGCTGTAGATACAATGGATAAAATGGTTAAGTAACTCGCACAACAAAGAGATGGGCGTATGTTCTTTTTATGAACTTGCTTCATGTAGGAGCCCTAAATCCATTCATAATTCGGAGGACCAAAATCTAAGCCTTTAGAGCGTAGTAAATGTTTTCTTTTGGAACTGGGAAAGGAGCTAGTAACCCCACACGTGAAGAAGAGAACGCCGACTCCAGATAGTCTACAAATACTGATTACGGACTCACTAAAACATCTAATCTCTGAAGAGCAAGATTCAGAAGTTTCAGAAGAACAACAAAACTGAAAGACCCGTGGTAAAACGATAGAAAAACAAGAACAAAGTGTGAGAAATGCCATACATTTGTTTGTGAAACCCATTGCAAGAAAACACAGAGAGTAAAGTGTCGTGGATGTTACAAGAACTGAATATGAATTTCTAGAACTCAAGATAATAGTGTATATGGATGTCAAAAACAGATTCCTCATACCTAACTTAGGAAAATAACAAATAAAAAGAAACATTGGACAGTAGAACTGGAATTGTTAAAACGAATTTCATAATTCTAATTTTGAACTTTATTGTTGTTTTTAATTTTATGGTTTCAGACTGTTGTTTTAAAATGATATGGCATTTTCCACTTAAATATGTAATAATATGGCAATATAAAAGCTAATTTTTTATGGGGTCCACTCGGAGCCCTCTTAGTAGCTTAAAAACTTTAGCAGTACAAAGGTTGTCCGCAGATATACAATACGTCACCATTATTCACATTTCTCTGAATTTGTTGTTTCGAAAACATATCTGCCACTTATGAGACATAAAATTATAGCTTTTTTATTATTATTTTTTGGCGGAATCAATAATCTGGTGATTATTACTCTGTTATTATTTGTAATTAAAATATGAATATGCACCACAACTGAAGTGACTTGAATAGTTTGTTAGTGCGATACGAAGTGAACTGGCCATCCATTCAAAGTCCAGTCCCAGCGACTGCCGTCAAACGTGCCTGTGGTAAAGGATGGGCAGGGCCCAAGTAAAATAACCGGTAAGGTGGCACACTTGGATGCTGATGGGGTTACATTTGACTGCACTTGCATAGATTTTGCTCCTTCCTATTAAAAACACAAGTTTTATTGCAAAAAATTAATATTGCTACAAGGTAATACAGCTATATGTAGTTTAATTTCATTGTTGAAGGTTAATGTAATAAGAAATTAGAAAAAAGTCCCCTGAAAATTGTAAAAGCTTTGATTCATCATGTTTGTTGTATATATGCAACACCATGCAATAAATGTTATGCGGTAAAAGTATATGTACTTTAATTGACAGTAGTAAAAATACAATTCAAATAAAATGTAGCACATTTAGTTTTGTACTCGTAGATTAAGTGATATTTTTGGCAAAAATATTGACTACGCCTTATAAAAGGATAAATAAATAAAAAGTGACCGTGGTCGTCTAGAGTCGAAATAAAGCGAAACAACAGCAACAGGTGGCTGGACCCTTCAGGAGCAACTTGGCAAACTGTGTAACGATTACTGCATCTTGGAAATTGCTAAGAGCTGAGAAGTAGCATTCTTGACCCCTCGTGTCACCGCCTGCCAAGCGACTACCACCTACCCTTCTGATTTAATGTTTGCAACACTCAAACAAGCGTTGCACCCAGTGGCGTAACACTGCTGTGTATAACTACGAGATGCTTTTCACAATAGTTGGTCAAACATACAGGGACGAATGTGTGTGTGTGTGTGACAAAAGTTCTGCTTTTCTGTAACAACTTTCTATTTCTTCCACAAAATGATTGCAACCAAAATCTGCTCACAGATAACGTTCTCCAATGCTCTTGTACATTTCTGTTGTACAGTTTCTTTTCGACGTTCACTGCGGCAACATTACTGCTCTCTACGAAATTCCCGTCGAACCAACTTTACATCCAGAAGCACTTGTACGGTCAGCCACTCCGCCCTCACCTGTCTGTTGAGCTTCAGGAACCTGGAGGGCCAGCCACCTCGTAGGATCCAGAGATTCCAGGAGTACAACTTCACATTAGAGCATAGAAAAGGAAAGAACCTTAACAATGCGGATGCAATGTCATGACGACCCTATCCAAACGAGTGCGACCACTGCACCAACGAGGAGGGGAAAGAGCCCACCGCAGCTGTCCAAGTCATTTCGGCGGTGTCTGCTACTGGATGGGATAGCACAGGACAGGAGAAGGAGCAGCTGGTAGTCGCTGGCTTGGAGCTACTCATTAGAGAAGTGGAGGCCATGACTAGACCGATCTCTGTAGATATCGTACCCAAGAGTTGTGTGTACAAGTCCTCCTGGGCCCAATGGCACAAGACCAAGGAAGGAGTGCTGTTTAGTGAATGGGTCACCTGGTGGGAAGACCTAGAGAGAGCAGCTGTTTCCCCTCCGGAGTAAGGTTGCTGAAGTCCTGGAGGAATACATATAGGGTCTTTGGGAGTAAAACTGGAACATAATCGAACATACGACATGCTCCGACAACGGTACTACCAGCTGAGACTGCGAGTAGATGCTGAGTGATGGTGCTGCCGCCAATGTGTCAGTGTGTTCGGAAAGTTACGGCCCACAGAACAGGAGCCGGAGACGCATGCAGCAAAATAACATTGGAGTACCTTTTGACGCATAGCCGTTGATGTAGCTGGGCCATTTCCTGTGTCAGACAGCAAACAGGAGACAGAAAGTGTCTGTTGGTCCCCATGGATTACTTCACCAAGCGGCCGGAGGTATACTCCATCCCCAACTAGGAGGCCAAGACTATCGCAAACTATCTCGTACAAAAGCTTTTGTCGCTATGTGCTACAGTTGGAGCTGCGCAGTAATCACGGCATCCATTTCGAGTCTAACCTGACAAGACATTTAAGCGACCTGGAATTCACAAGACACGCACAACTGCCCATCCACAGTCAGACAGCATGGAAGCACATCGGTACATCAATACTTTAGAAGAGCATTTGGGGAAGATTGTGGCCAATTAGGGAGAGATTGAGATGTGGAGGTGCCACTTTTCTTGCTGGCCGACACTTTTCAACACACAACACCACAGGTTTGACATCATCCAGTTTGGTATTTTGCAGATAACTGCGTCTACCATGCCACCTGATGTTTGGAAGTCCTCCTGGGATAAAGCAGCCAGCTTGGAGAAGCTCGTAGACCAGTTCCTCGACATGCAAGAGATGACGCTCTAGTTCGATGGAAAATCCCCTTTCAAAGCCTTACGTCGACAGTTCGCCGTCAACACCCACAACTGATGTTCAGCAGAGGGGGGAGCTGCTAAACTGGTAGAAAGACTACAGGGACGGGGGCGGCAGAAGTAGTGAATGGGTGATGTCCGTCGGGATTTGGGAGTTCCTCGAGGATCGCTTCCGTGGCCATTGGAATCAAGTTACATAAAAAGCAGGGTAGACGGTGCAGGAGTTTACCATGGCGATTCAGCAATTTATGAAGAAGACCCTGATGCACTTACCACCTAGTCACGTATCACAGGACGCCGTCTACACCTTTATCCACTGGGTGCGTGACACCCAGATACGAGAGCGCCTTGTGCTCGGCGACTACAACGTCATTTGCGAGGTTTTAACGGCAGCATCAGGATGGAGCCGGCCAAGAAAATAGCTGGTGCTGACCCCCTGCGACCAGCTGACTTAAGGAATGGGTGAAAGTTTATGAAAGCAGTCCTAAGCAAAGGTGTGAATGTCACTACTGATAGCTACTTTACTTCGCTAAGCTTGCAAATCCTCTAAGAGGAGTATCTGAACTTAATCGAAGGGAAGTACCTTCTAGAGCAAAACCCGGAAAACAACAACTCCATTGTACTATTGTTATAAAAAGGATGATGGCATAACCATTACAGTTCATCAGGGGAAAGCAAATGTTTTGTTAAAGATTTCACCTCACCCTTCGATAATGGTTAATTCTACAAAAACAGTTTATATGACATAAATTGCGTGTTTTGATGAGATATACATTTTTTATTTAGTAAGTTTTTATATATCTCTTACGGTTTGCCAGCTATATAAAACCCACCCAGAATGAAGAGGTCTTCAGAGGCTATTCCGAAAATTCAAGATATACATTTCGTTTGTCATAAAAATATTTTATACTTAGGGTATGTTAATCCAAATCCTTAGAGCCATTTCTAGGATAATGAAAATTTTCGAAAAATGTTCCCTGTGAAGGCTAGTTTGTGGTGGAGGAATTTCCTTGAAAATGTTCGTGTCGCATCCTTGGAAGATAAACTTAAATTCCAAGTTTGGTATTTAACGGTCTTTTTTTTAGCTACGCTGCCCACAGACAAATCCCAGACACACACACACACACTCACTTTTTTCTTAAAATACTTTTTTTTTGGACTCAGGGGCCTTGAAAACATTTCCGGGGAAATCTCGACATAGAATTTTTGGGTGGAATACAATAATTGCTCCATACACTATGTACATAGTACGTGTAGAGAAAGTAATAAACTTCCTTCTATTAGGTCACTTGCCAGTCACTTCCTTATATAACACCGAGGCATGTATAGCGGCCAAATCACGAATGTTGTAGAATACATTCATTGACCAACTTCTTGCACCGGATCTAAGTGGTGCATATTCTTGCCATCTGGTCCACAACGTCGATCCCAAATGTTGTTTTATTGTATAACTGCACTGTTTCAGTAGTCCTCCTCTGACTCTCAAATTGCCATCCAAACCTGCTACAATTAAAACACAACAAATAACATTTACTTTCCCCCATTATATCAAGCAACTATTATTCAAGAAGTTTCTTTCTACAACGCTTAATTTTGGAGATATTCTAGTCTCAAATTTAATGGTCTATCCTGTATATATAAAACAAACATGAGGCGAAATTGGCCTCGGCAGTCCTGCATTCGGTGCTTCCAGTATTAAGTTCTTTTCATAACAAACGAAATTGTATATATCTTATATCTTGAATTATTTTCTGGGAAAAGATTCCCAAGATCTCTTCAATCTTGATGAATTTTGTTTAACTGGTGAACTGTAAGAGTTAGACAGAAACTTACTATAGAAAAATAGAGATCTCGTTAGAAACACGCAATTTATGTCACATACATTTTTGTTTGTAGAGTTAACCATTTGTGACATATTTCTTGATGTTGGTTTAACTTTTAAACTCTTAAAACGGTTGACTATGGAGTTAGTTTGGCGCAACCATTTATTTCCCTTCTACTTATAAGCAAGCAAGTAAAAAGACCAATTGTGGAAACTTTTATATATTTAGCATGATGTAGATAAAATAACAATGTTTTGTAAGAACAGCTGGAGTAAGTCATGTGAATGGAACACATTAGAATTTGTTGTTATTGTATGTTTATTATCTTCTTCTCCAGTTGCTTAACTGACCTATAAGCAGGGCTTGCACCGCCCCCCCCCCCCACAGCAGCTTCAAGCTAACGTCTGGGATTAGAGCCTCTTGAGGAACAGGCGAGATATATAACAGATAAGGGACCAGCCCAATGCCTGGCCGCGCCGTGGCCGAGTGATTAGATCACTCGCCTCTCACCAAGCGAGCGCATGTGGGATTTTTGGTGGACAAAGCGGCGCAGGGGCGGGTTTTCTCTGGGTTCTCCGGTTTCTCCTACCATTGCATTCCTCCGGTGCTCCATCTTCATTCCACGTACTATTAGTGTCATCGCCTGCGGTGCCATAGTGGTAAAAGCGGGCTAAACAAAAAGTTGCCAATGCCTACTATGAACGCGGTGAAGTAGATGATATGAAATGAATTGGTAACAGATGATAGGAAGCGTGATGTTGGAGAAATTGGTGGAATGGAGGGAGAGGCAACTAGAGAAAACACGCCTAGACGACGTTTCCTCCAACATGCGGTCCCCTGCACCGTCTAGATGGGAGGCGGGCATCTAACCACTCTGCCACGCGCCACCTAACACAACAAATTAACCTCGTTTATTCAACTTCCATGTTTACATGATTACATTCTTTCTCTTTGGATGTGTTTATTACGAGATTGCAAAGTTATAATTACTAACAGAGGTGTGTTTTATTCTGCTAGCAGTTTGAAAATATGTCAATCATATACTCTGAATTATATAATTTGTAAGTTGGTGCTCGCAAAAACACTGCAAGCATAATTGAGAAAAAGTGATGAAACTCCCAGAGATAGTTGTCCATAGTGGTTACATTGAAAACGCTGGAAACATAAGTAATTGACAAAAGGTGGCATAAATTCCCAGAGTGGATACACTGAAAACAACCAACGCAACTTTGCCCCATAATAAGCAAAGAATTACAATTTTAATAAACTGGAGTACCCAGTTTTATTCTCCATTTATGAAGGGAACTCTTTTGGAACAATTTGGAAAAATGAATTTTCATATTTGATGTATTGTTGTTTATGGATAACAGGAGTAACAGACATACTCAAAAATGTTAGAAAAAAAGTATTTAGAAAGCATGTGATACCTACATTACATGCTAAAAATCCAAATCATGGTTAAAAACTCAGTAATATTGCAGAAAATCTTCTGGATGAGCCAAGAGCCTACACTTTTCTTAAAATTGTTGGAACTCATATTTAAAATGCACGGTGGAAATGTGTTAACAAGGTTTGTTTTCTCTAGCACGTATGAACAATGTACATAATAAGTAAAGAAGGTATTGCAGTCACTCAAAAACTTCGATACTGAGACTTTATCGGAAATACATGCCTTGAGGACCTCTGAAACCAGAAAGCATTTTCACAAAAAGGACCATATATATGCTTGTGGATAGAATAAGTGAAAAACGATATGTCGGTTAAATACTAAACTTAGTACCAAAGATGCAACACAAAGATTTTCAGCAAAATCCCGGGTCCCCAAACTACTCTAAAAAAGTAATATTTTTCAATATTTTCGGTTCTCTCAAAAATTGTTGTAATGATTTTAATTAAAATGTCATACTATAAGATAAATAAATTGAAAATAAAATACACAGTCTGAGTTTCTTGGAAATAGCCCCTGAGGTTCTCTTCATTCTGAATGACTTGCTTAACTAATAGAGCGTCATAGATATACAAAAGCTTATTCTCGAAGAAATGCAGATCTCGTTAAAACACAGAATTTAGGCCATATACAGGTATTTTTTTTTTTTAAAAATAGCCATTTCCCAGACATTCCCTGTTATTCATTTAAATTTTAAAGTACTCCAACTTTTCTTAATCGGAAACTGATCATCAGTATTTTTTTACTGCTATCCATGGAAAGATAGTTGAATTTTAATGTCAATCACTTAATGATACAATTAAAAAAAATACCATCAACTAGTGTGTTTTCTTATTTCCCATGTACATTCAAGGAAGCACGTAGTAAGACCACTTTGGATAATGCTGATCTCCATCAGTAGGATATAGATAATAGAATAATGTTTTGTAAGACTATTTCATTTGCAGAGGAACTCGTGGAAGTGCAGCATATCAGATTTATTGTGTAGAGTTAACCATTTTCTCGACATTCGCTGTAGTTGGTTTCAATATTAAAATACTGAGATTGGTTGTTGCCAATAGGTAGAAAAAGTCGTGTAAATGGAACACGTCAGATTTTGAAACAAATAATTGTAGGGTTTGTTTTTCTTTTAGTCAGTTACATGTCGAACAAACCGTGCTGTCGAGTTATGTGTGAATGGACATGTAAAATTGTTTTTTTTTTCAGTAAAACTCCATTAACATGAATGAGGAATAAGTGTATTTATTGAAATAGCAATATGGACACATTGATTGTCATTATTCGCACGGGTTCACAGACCGTAAGTGCTTTTGCAATACACAAAATAGAAATCAATATTAAGAACATAAACTTAAGAGTAGATACGAAAACAAAGAACAAAGATAATCAAATACAGCAGCTTAAATTGTCAACACAAAATAAATCGTATTCGATGTACTACTGTACTCTATTATAGTAGACCAATACACTTAAGAGAAATATATACGCGCAACACTAAAACAATGACCGAAAAGTATGACAAAGTATATTATGCAAGGCATTATAATTACTTGTTTTTTTTTTTTTTTTTTTTTTTTTTGGCTCTTCTTATCGCCCACCTCGCAGATTTCAGCTGCCTCGCGTGAAATATAAATATACCTAGCCCGTCCGCGTCTTCCGTGCCTGCCAGTAGCATCCCACATGCTTCTAACTCTCTATTGCTGATATCTAGGGATAGCATCTTGGGAGCAGATAGCGGGAGGCATGCGAATACCTACCCAGTAGACACCGACCTGCCTTGGGTAAACAAACTGTAGTAGCGCGTTGTTTATGCAGGAGTAAACTATGCTGTGTATTACACTACTGCTTTACAGGTAATTAATGCCTTTGATAATAGTCACGATTTTAAAATCTCTTGCTTCAGTGGATTGCATGAAGATTTGCAATTCATACAGAAGAACTTTATTGATACATCTACAACAATAACACATATTTGGAAACATTGAAATGCCTCGAGCCCTAAAAGCTGTCAATGAACTTGTGTAAGCAATTAATTAGACACCCGGACAGATATATTAGACCGTGTGAAAAGGAAAGTGAAAACAATGTTTGGGGAAAATGTCGGATTTTCAATAATGTGTTAAATACGACAAGTGCTACGAGGTGCTGCTTCAGAAACAATTTCTGATGGAATATCTTACCCAATAGTGTCCTATTTCCATCTTGCTTTAATTACATCTTGTGATGTAGATCGAAGTTTTTCCCAATATTTAAAGCCGGTTTACGTGCCAATCGGAGACGATTCACATTTAAGACGTTACGAATCTATGTTTTTGTTCATTGTAATTTATTTATCTTGAGATAAAATGAGACGGAAAATGGTGATGACATTGCACAATAACAATTATATGTATGTAAATATTAAAATTGTTACTTTCCGTAAACAAGTGGTATTTATGTTTGCCACCCATCCAACCTCAATCGCCTTCCGCTGCTAGTGGACACATCACACTCTATCACCCACTGGCCCATTTTCCTTCTATTACTACCACTACATACACACTGCATTGTCAACACATCACAACTATATACCATGCTGCGCTAACTTCGATTCTGTCCAGCTATCGGTCTCCAGATCCTATTCCTAGTGATATCGCATCAGGAATGGAATTAGCCAAACGAAACTGTCTTCTTGAATGTCGAGTAACTTTAAGTTAGAGTCCGAATAATTGAATAAGGAAACCCCCAAAAATCCTTATCCGTTTAAATCACCTTAAGCGAAATTTGACCTAGGGAGTCAAACATGCTGTCCTTACTCTACAGAAGCGGGCTGTAAAATTTTAAAGTTCTATATATTGTAGAAATAGTATGTGGGGATATAGATCATAGCTACTATTGAGATTATGTGCGGATTTCTTTTGTAATTTTTGGTAATTTTTACATTTTCGGAAGTTGTAATTTACAAAATAATAATGTAAATATTTAATATATTCTTACTTATAATTACTAACTTACTAATATTTGGTAAAACTATAATATTAATTAGAATAAAGTTGCAGAAATGTATTAATTTGGAAATGAAATAGAATTAAGTTATAGAAAAGTATTATTTTGTTAAAAACCTGTTAATTCCAAAATGTGAAAAGTACTAAAAATTACAAAAGAAATCCGCAAATAATCTCAAAAGTAGTTATGATCTATATCCCCCCCACATACTACTTGTAGAAAACAGTAAACAATATAACACGGGCAGATGCTGTAGGAGATTTGACCTCATGTAAATAGGCTAATGATCCTGTTTGAAAATATAGAAAGCCAACACGTGTGAGAAATACGTGCACGTCTCTCAAAGGAAGCGTCTCCTTTGATTGTAAGAGAAAAATGTGTGCATCGACCTTGTTACAGCTGGAAGACGAAAATTAAATTGCTCTGTTGCTTCGCTTGTTCCATTCGACGGAAATAACAAATTGTGCTGTGTTGTTTAACGTTGACGGCGGCGACCTCTTTTTCTTTAACGAGGCGGTTCATAAGTTTCTCTCAACACACCACCGGGTGGACGGGAACTTCCTACTTCCCTTCTAGTATTGCTTCAACAAAAATGTCTAATTGCATTTTGTTCACTGATCAGCCGATTTCGAAACAATAAATGGTTTTTGTTCCAAATTGGATGCATATAGTTTTTTTCCAAAACATGATGGCCCTTAAACGCGACCCTTCCCTCCTACCACTGGGCAGTAACCATTAGCAAACAAAAGGCAACTCTGCAGTTAACTAGTAAAATCTGTTTCCTGGAGACACTGCTTGCAAGTCGAGAATTGCGCCTCAGTAAAGGGACCAGTAAGTTTAAGACTTGGCAAAAGCGAGGATTGGTTTCCAGCCGTACACACCCTAACCACTAAACAGAAAAACAGGAAACCCTAACTTCAAAGTCTTTGGAAGAAGAGTGGGGCAGGGTCATCATGTTCTGAAAAATACTGTAATTCCACAAGAATGTATGAAGATAATAGTTTGTTACTTGTAAGATGAGTAGAGTAACGTATTTCTGACATTAGTTTCGGTAGGAATTGTGGGAGATCAAATTGAGTTTCGAAATAATTAATCATCTAAAAGAATTAAAGAAACATTCCGAGCAGCTGTATCAGTAACTCGGCAACCTTGTGTTGAGGTTAGTCAGGTTTCTGAACCGGCTTCTGGATGTAAACACGTCGGTCGCTTGCAACCACGACGCAGGTTGGTGTAATGTTTTGGCAGATAACGAGTGAAACTGGTATTCTGATTGGTCTACGCTGTCACAGTAGAAACGGTAGGAATTCCTTCAACGTTCTAGTGAGGCGTATTTACGTACTGACCTAGTGCAAGTGACACCCACACAACTTGCAGCATTGCTAGCTTGTTTTCGACATTACTAAAATATCTCCGTAGGAAATGGTCATTGACAAAACAGAAGATACAAAACTGTTTCAAGTACCGAGATATATCACTGGTTTAATTTAATTTACTAACTTCCCTTCCACCCGGTAGAGTTAGGGCAAGTCATAGTGTGTTGTTTTCTCTGCTTGTTGAGCTTGGAATTCATGCTCTGTTTTCACAATATTCTGGTGTAGCCAATATCCTCAAAAACATAAGACATGCTTGAGGGGATGACTTCAGAAAACAATGTAATGGCTCAAACAAGTTTCAATTATTTGCAAGCATTCTGTGCAGCTACTAACAAAACCAAGACATTCGTCTGAAATTTACCGCCCTTGTTCCGAGCTATAGAGAAATAAAAATAGAACCTTGCCTTTGATTTCGTGGCAAATAAATAAAAAACCTTGTATCTTGACTTTGGCTTCCAAACACAAGGAAGTTTTTATAAACTTAGTCTAGATGCTAGCATGAAAATCGCGTGTACAGTTTGTTTTAAGCAAGAAATACATCTATACGCATCTTTGATCCCCGTTGACCGCGTAATCTGACTTGCCGTTTATCAAGATTCCGCTTTGCCACTTAAGCAAATATGCATTGATTATTCTCCACAATTTCCTTTCCATCACTCCGTTTCATTTCATGTCCTTCATTGTCCTCTGTGATTTAGGGGTAACATGCTGGCCTCTGGTTCCCAAGGTCGTGAGTTCAAATTCAGTGGAGAGCGAATGACTGTTTTCGGGCGTAAAATTCCTTACTCTGGCTTCGTTCGGCAAGGAAAAAAAAAAAAAGCTCTAGGACGCTTGTCGTATATTTACGGCACTTGAAAGAATTTCATTCCTGATAAAGAGGTCTCTGAGCAAAATAAAGCGTCTTTCACGTACACAGTAGAATGGGACGCTAAAACTGTAGCATTTAAAACGCCCATAAATAAAACTCTTTTTCAATTTCCTTATCATCTTCAAGGTGGTTTCTATGTCCATGGTGTGTGGGAGCGCTGGCAGATGGCGAGGATGTATACGCACAGTAAATTGAGCTCTCAGCGTTGAGGAGGGTTGTGGTCGCTGTCCTCACATGGGCTGGGACGTTTAACGAGAACCAGAAACTGTGTTGTTGGCGACTGGATGACAAATCCTGGTGTCGGGATAAATAGCTTTCAGCCACTGAGTTAGGAGCCTTCACGTGTCACTGTAGTCTGTCCGCCTGTGGTTCCGTCTCTCTATCCCTTCCTCCTGAGCGAGCTAGTGGTGTCAGGCACAATCTACTTCACAGAGAACATAATGACAACTCAAAAACTGATACGTGCACCACAAACCATCATATTCTTGGAAAGCAGGGGAACAAAAGCAAAAGACACAGACCAAGGAATGCTCACAGAAGTCATGATAAACAGTGAATGGAAGGAAGCAAACTCTCACCTGCGCCATATACCAGAATCACTGAGACCTGAAATATTGGCGACCCTTGGGGAAAGCACTATTACTCAAAATAGCTACCTCATCTATAACGCCTTGGTGGCAGGTAGAGCATTGTTTCGTTAGCCAGTTTCCTTCATTTCATATTTGAAGTCTGCAAAGTGTGGACGTTGTTGCAAATGCAATCGAAATTCAGTTAGAACATTTTCGTGCAATAATCTTATACGGCTAAATGTGGTTTAAATGAAGCGCAGACATTAGAGCGTTTGTAGGCGACTCTTTGGGACCATTCTCCGTCATATGTCACTGTGTCCCGCTGGTTTTGAGAACTCAAGATGGGGTGGTAATCTCTTAAAGACGAAAAGAAGTGTAACAGACCATCAGCAGAGGCAACTGCGAAAAAATCAGCACTACGGAAACAATGATTAGGAAAGATTTAAGACAGGCTAACCTACAGGGACGATAATCTGACATTAACGATTAGTTCGCCGAGTGTTTAAACTACCCTTCATGATCACCTTCATTTTTCAAAATGTTTGACCCATAATTTATATGCAGCACGGAAGCTCAATAGGGCCAAGAAATGCTGCGAAGATGATGTTACATGTATGTATATCAACCAGTCTGACCTAGGAAGAAAAACGTCAGTCCTCTGATTGGGTGTTTCCAGATGACCAACAACCCTCAAGGTCAAGAGATGCCGGAAAGAAAATGTTTGTTTCTTACCTCTGTACAAGTGGTCACTTGGCAAAAGTTGTGCTCATAAATCAGTCAATTTTTACTCAAAATGGTACACAGAATTTGGTCTTCCGAAAGAGTTTAAATAAATCCAAGAAAAGCATCCTTATGCAGGATTAAAATACATTTTGTTACGCCATGACAATATATCAGCTCATACCGTTAATGTAACAACGGACTTCAAGGAACTGAAGAAAAAGTATTGACTAAAGTCGGAGAGATCCATAGTGATCCCTGACAGTTGTCCTATACCCTGGCCGTTCCGTCACACTGTTGCCACTTCGTCCCATCTACGCCTGCAGCAGGAAGATGAGCCATTTTCAAACAAACAAACTAAAACACTATCACACATCACTTTACATTACAACACGTAAAAACGTCTATTGCAAAGCAAACAAGCGCAGTTAACGCGGATTCACGCGTCAGCTGAAACTGCATTGAACAAGGATGCCATCATTGCTTACGTGGCATGAATCTGTTGGCTGAGAGGCAGACACACCTCTTATCAGCCGATACAGTGCGCTGGCTGGCAGGGATCACTACGGGTCTCCTCAACTTTACTTCAGCCAAAAGTCGCGATCAGGCACCATGTGTTTCTTCTTGTTCCCTACAATGAAGACCGTCTTGAGGCCACACAAGAAAGAGGCCTGCCTCTTGTATGTCAAGAAAAATATTAATGCTTTTGATACCTGTGACAATATACATAATTATTCAACACCTAAGAATTCAAACATTTATATACCTAAAAGTAAGTACAATGTAAGTGTAAATGATTTATTTTATGCCTCATTAAAAGTTTTTAACACCTTATCTACCCATATAAGAAATCTTTCACTTCGATGCTGCAGCAGAAGGGTCAGGTCAATATTGATGGCTAATCCTGTATATAATTTTGATGAGTTTTATAATGTAAATAAATGATTGAATTATTGTGTGATTATATATGACGTAATGAATACTTGTATTTAATAGACTAATAAACGATCTATCTATATATCTATCTATTACTGATTTTCTAGCACTGAAGAAGCTGTTGCAGTGTACGAAGAGAAGTTATCTGCAATGCCGGAAACTGAGTGGCGTGGAAGAAATGGTTCCAGAAGACGGAACTCAGCCCAGTGCCAGGAAAAATATTTTGAGAAGCAGGGATTTTCAAAATATTTCTATGAGAATTCATTATTTTTAGTCTCAGCATTACCCAGTGATCCTCATATACACGAGAGTAGCAGCCCACGGACATTGCCAAATGTGCCTAACCAAGGGATATCACCAACAGATGTCAGTGCTGCATGTGGGGAGATCCTGCAGTCCATCGAGTGCAAAGATATCATATTGACTTTATCCCACTATGCAGAGGATGATGACTTTTTATTAGGGTTGGAGCATAACTCATGGCAGAATGTGTGAGTGCGCGCGCGTATGGAAAATGTGAAATATACACATAATAGGGGAGACTGTGAACACTAGGGATACTGAACAACACCTCAAAAATTTTATTTACTATTTATTAAGTTAGTCGATGGCATTATTGGCTTCATGGTTCACGCTCATTACAGCACATCTTATGTATCTGCTCTAAAGGCTCTCATAGTAGTCACCACCAACATTCCCAACACGCTGCCAACGTTGTGGCGTTGAATACAATGTGCAGCACAATTTTCCTTCCATTTGGAAACCTGGTCATCTGTAGTTGGCAAGCATTATTCCCAACACAAATACCTTGTGATCTCTGCCAGTTCTCTCACGGAGAATGATTACTTTGAATGTACGAGCGCTGCCCAATACGAGTTACATTAATCTGGCACGGCGGTTGCCGGACAACCACTCTCACACTGCTCATTATGCTTCCAAAGGCCAGCTTAAGATCGTTAACACACATTAAAACTGCCTCTGTTTCCTGCGACAAATACCATTTGGTCCTCCGACAACAGTTCGTCACATAATAAAATATTTACCATCAATTATGTCCCAACCCTCTTATTGCAAATAAGTTTATACATAATGTGTTTAATAAAACTCATAAACAATCTAACATGTTTCATTTGCAATACTTTACCTATCTGTTCCAAAAATTATTCCAACAAAAGACTATTCTTTTATCTACAACATGCTAATCCAGATAGAAATTAGCAGAATTGGTCTTATTACTTGCTTCCGTGTAAGTGGAATGGAAACAACGGAATACACTAGGCTAAAGCGAGAGTAAAAACCTTCAAAAGCTGGTCGCTGCGCGAAATATCTGATATCTGGTTCCCTTAATATGGATTGGAGTAAAACAAGAGAGATGTGAAACAAAAGATGGCTTCCCGTTTGAGAAAAGTTCTAAGACTTATATCTCGGAAACGCTTAAATGAACAAAAAAGAGGTATATAACATAGATATTATGTTTTAACGAGACCTACTTTTTTATATCGCACGTTTTTGTCTACCGCTTATGGTTTACCGGTTATCCAAAAGGCATTCAGAATGAACAGGTCTTCAGGGACAATTCCCAGAATATTCAGGATATACATTTGTTTGTCATAAGGATATCCTAAACAAAGTATTTTAATAAAATCGTAAAAGCCATTTCTGAGAAGAAAATAAAACTAAACAAAATGTATATAAAAGGTGGTTACTGTGGGGAATTGCCTGAAAACTTTCGTGTCTCATTCCTGAAAAATACTGAATTTATACACGAAATTTGGTATTTAACCTGTGCATTTAACTCCTTTATGGCTACTGTGCACCGCGTGACCAACTATCGGGAAATCAGGAACTGATAATACTTTGATTTATTTGTTTTTTCACACAAGCTGTGTGTAGGGCTGAAGATGAATGGATAGAGTCAGACTGAAAAATTCAATGCTACATCCGGATTTGAACCACGGTTCTCCCGGTCTCTAGCCGATTTATTCTACCTCTGAGGTACCATGGCAATATGCCAGTACCGCATTAAATTTTTGAACTGACACACATGTTTCCCGGTAAACCATTGCAGTGGCTACATACAACAGTTTGCGTTTGAAATACGAAATCCATCTTTCGTAGTCTGATTTAACTTGACTACGGTGGTGATAGGGTTGGACTGTACTGGCCATTTACACTGAAACCTTAGGGTTTGATTTATTAACTTCTACAACTGATGTTTAGTAAAAATGTTGTGTCCCCTTATTTAGGGATAACAGTTAATAAACTATATTTTCTTGAGAAAGATCATCATTTAGGATTATCAAACGATTTCATAGGTTAATATATCTTTTATATGTTCATGATTGGTAAAAAAATGTACCTTTTAGATTAGTATTTCTTCTTCTGATATGAATATCTACGGTGGGAAGTGAATAAGTGTAAATAGTTTTATATTTATTAGAGAATAATGCAATTAACACATAAGTGTGCCTCATTGTGTGCACTTACTAAGACCATTGTCATAAATGAAGCACAAATTCAACGGTATAATGTGTTTTGAACGCTCTGAGTTAGGTCTATGCTGTGTTTACACGCATCGCACCACCTTTAGCCTGGCGCGGCAAAGGGGGGAGGGGAGGGTCGTCCGCGTGACCTGTTACGTCAATAACTGAAGTGGCTGGGTAGTGTTTAACGCCCGCTTTAACTACTAATGGCACCGCAGGCGGTGACACTGATGATACATGAATGATGATGGAGCACCGGTGGAATGCGATGGCGGGGGAAACCGGAGTACCCGGAGAAAACCCGCCCCAGCGCCGCTTTGTCCACCACAAATCTCACATGCAGTCGCTTGGGATCGAACCCCGGCCGTCTAGGTGAGAGTCCGGTGGTCTAACCACTCGGCCACGGCGCGGGCTACCAATCAATAACTGAAGGTCTGAGTTAGGGAGTAATAGCCGTCATAAGAACATTGTGAGCTTAACTGCAAATGAAGAATTACAATATCTTAACGCTGATTCAGATATTTACACTTGTTCACCTTCCAGCACTTTTATTTATTTATTTCATAGGTTTGGACGTAATTGGTAGTTGTAACACAAATAATTGCAAAAGATAATAAATGACAATTGTTATAGTATAAGCATAGTAGTAGTAGTAGTAGTAGTAGTAGTAGTAGTAGTAGTAGTAGCAGCAGCAGCAGCAGCAGTAGTGGTGGTGTTTGTTGGTGGTGGTAGCAGTGCTGGTGGTGGTGGTGGCGGTAGTGGCAGTAGTGGTGGTGGTAGTGCTAATAGTGGTAATACTGGTGGTAGTGGTAATAGTGGTGGAAGTGGTGGTAGTGGTGGTAGGGCTAATAGTGGCGGTGGTGGTAATAGCGGTGGTAGTGGTAATAGTGGTGGTAGTGGTGGTAATAGTGGTGGTAGTGGTAATAGTGGTGGTAGGGGTGGTAGGGCTAATAGTGGTGGTAGTGATAATAGTGGTGGTAGTGGTGGTAATAGTGGTAATAGTGGTGGTAGTGGTGGTAGTGGTGGTAGTGGTAGTAGTGGCGGTAGGGGTAATAGTGGTGGTAGTTGTGGTAGTGGTAATAGTGGTGGTAATGGTTGTTGGTGGTAATACTGGTGGTAGTGGTAATAGTGGTGGTAGTGATGGTAGTGATGGTAGTATTGGTAGTGGTAATAGTGGTGGTAGTGATGGTAGTGTTGGTAGTGACAACAGTGGTGTTAGTGGCAATAGTGGTGGTAGTGGTAACAGTGGAGGTAGTGGTAATAGTGGTGGTAGTGGTAACAGTGGTGGTAGTGGTAACAGTGGTGGTAGTGGTAATAGTGGTGGTAGTGGTAATAGTGGTGGTAGTGGTAATAGTGGTGGTATTGGTAATAGTGGTGGTAGTGGTAATAGTGGTGGTGGTAACAGTGGTAGTAGTGGTAACAGTGGTGGTTGTGGTAATAGTGGTGGTAGTGGTAATAGTGGTGGTAGTGGTAACAGTGGTGGTAGTGGTAATAGTGGTGGTAGTGGTAATAGTGGTGGTAGTGGTAACAGTGGTAATGGTGGTGGTAGTGGTAACAGTGGTGGTAGTAGTAATAGTGGTGGTAGTGGTAATAGTGGTGGTAGTGATAACAGTGGTGGTAGTGGTAATAGTGGTGGTAGTGGTAATAGTGGTGGTAGTGGTAACAGTGGTAATAGTGGTGGTAATGGTAACAGTGATGGTAGTGGTAACAGTGGTAATAGTGGCGGTAGTGGTAACAGTGGTGGTAGTGGTAACAGTGGTGGTAGTGGTAATAGTGGTGGTAGTGGTAACAGTGGTAATAGTGGTAACAGTGGTGGTAGTGGTAACAGCGGTGGTGGTGGTGGTAACAGTGGTGGTAGTGGTAATAGTGGTGGTAGTGGTAACAGTGGTGGTAGTGGTAATAGTGGTGGTAGTGGTAACAGTGGTAATGGTGGTGGTGATAGTATAAGTAGTAGTAGTAGTAGTAGTAGTAGTAGTAGTAGTAGTAGTAGTATTTATTAAGTTTATAATAATACAATATTTGCATCGCATAGTCGCATGAATCGGGTGACCGTACACTCTGTCTAAATATACTTAGATTTAAAATATTACCTAAATATCTATTTTACGTACACACACACACACACACACACACACACACACACACACCCGCGCGCGCTACAAGAACAGCAGAACAGTCCAGCAAAAGAAAGAAATCGAAACACTGCTTAACTCGGTGAATACCATTGAAATAGCATTGTTAACACTAATAGTATGAGAACTAATTTTAAAGAAAAACTTTCACAATTATAGCAGTGAATATGAACAGGTATTTTGATAATTAATTTGCATCAAGTACAATTTAAAAAAAATCGGATGTTTTCCATTCACAAAATCTCTCTAGCTGTTCCTTGTACAAGAAATTCTTAGAAAAGAATATTCTTTCATTTGCATCATGCTAATTGAGATAAACATTAACAATATTGGTCTTAAGTATTACTTGCCTCCTTTTAGTAAAAAGAGGAATAGGGTAATACATATTCAAATCTTTTAAAAACCGGAACTATGAGAAAATATTGAGGCTCGGTTCGCTTAGCACGGTCCCGTCTCAAAAATTAAGTAGCTTAAAATGAAACCAATATAAAATATTTCAAAAATAGCCAATTGACAAGAAAAACATTAATGGCATAAATTAAGTGTTTTTTCAAGATACACACTTTTGCGTAGTAAGCTTTTGTCTATCTCTTACGGTTTAACCGTAACACAAAATTTAGCAAAACTCGACCAGAGTAAAGAGCTCTTCAGAGGCTATTTCCAGAAAATTAAAAATATACAATTTATTTGTCATGTAAGTACCTTTCATGTACGGTATTTTAATACAAATCATTAGTCATTTTCAGAAATTCATAATTTTCGAAAAACGTTTCATATAAAGAGTAGTTGGGTGTGGGGGAATTTTCTTGAAAATCTTCGTGTCGCATCCTTGGAAGATACTGAACCTAAATACCAAGTTTGGTGTTTAGCAGACACTTGTTTTTGAGTTGTGCTGTCCACAGACAGACATACACAGGGAGCTTTTTCTAAAAAAGCTTTTTGTCGTACTCAGGGAACCTCAAGGTATATCCGAGCTACCATGTTTTGACCAAACGCCACAGATGTATTTCCGGTAAAATCTCGGAATCAGAATTCTGGGTGGAATATATTACTGTCTTTATCCACTATGTACATGCGGGATAGGGAAAATAAAAATGTTATAAAGGATTATTATTAACAAAATTTGAGAATTTAATCGTCACGCCTGACGTTGAGCAAAGCAGCACTGAGGATTGTTAACAGCCAGTCTGCACCGCAATAAAACACACTCGCCCAGTCACTAAGCTTCCAATTAAAACCTCAGATGACTGTCGCTAGCTCGTGTCCTTGCACATTTCATGAAAACCTTCATATTCTGTACAGCGCGTTCGTTATTCTGCACCCTATCATGAGAAGTGGCTCAAATGTCACACATTTCCAGCCAAAATTTACCTTTTCATGGTAAAAACTACACACACGGTAATGTGTACCTATGCAAATTCTCAAAATCCTTGACATCTGCAAGCTGCGGTAATTCCATCGTACGCACAATTACATGTCCTTTGTTGCCTGTCGGTACCTATAAGTTCCGCTTGTTTTAAGCGCAACTATACAAATAGGGTTGTATTCTAGGATTAATTTCATGTTACACTAACCTTCAACCACAAGACAAGTAATCAAGACCGTTTTATATCGTAAAAATATATACAATTTTTGCCTTAAAATTGCAGTGATTGTTTAAAATAAATAAAATAGTGAAATTCACATAACTAGAGTCAAATGTAAATCAATTAGCTCCCAAGCATCACACCGAATATTTTACTTGGGCTCTCCCCGTCCTTTACTACAATCACTGGGATTTGAACTTGCAACATTGGACTTTGAATGGATCGCCAGTCCATTACCTATCAGCTAACACTCATGGCCATTTGAACCACTTTTTGGTAGTGTCTTTGGCAGGATTATGAAAACTGTTTTAGAAGAATTTAAACGTTTAATTTGGAATAAAAAAGTCAATAAAGGATCTACATATATGTTCATTTCTATTATATTTTCTATTATTTTATATAATAATTTTATAGGTTTATTCCCATATATTTTTACCTTTAAATTTGAATTAAAGTAAAAACGGCATATGTGGTGTACTAATGCAGGCAACTCATACTTCCAGAGGGTGTGAGAGTAATATTTGCCGAAACATTTTAACTTTGAGTTACTCAAACTTTTTCCTTAAGTATTGAATTTCAATAATTTCTTTAAAATGTAAATATTTGTAATTTTTTTCTATTGGCTTTTAGCGCGAGAGAATGAGCTGCGCCAGCAGGAAATTATAGAAACTATTTTGTGGTGTGGTCACCCTGCCTGAGTTTAGGACTGACACCCCTCTAGGACTTACAAGTGGATGTCTTGGGGTCAGAAGTCTGTCGGGGAGCCAACGGCACGTAACCACAGTATGAGAACCAGGCCCGTAGCCAGCTATGAGCGTGAGTAAGTAGATGATACTATAAAGTGAAAGCGAAAGGGATAAGAGGAAAGGTGGTGATGAAGCAATTGGCGGAATAAGTTGCGGGGGAAACCGGATAACCTAGAGAAAACCCGCCCAGACGCCGCTTCGTCCACCACAGCTCCCACATGCGGGCATTTGGGATCGAACCCGAGTCACTTAGGTGGGAGGCGGGCGGTCTAACCACTCATTCACATTGCCGCCACAATTATGGAAATTGTACATACAACTAGGGCTTATTAAAATTTCCCCCCATACATTAGACACTTCTGATGATGATGATGATGATGAGTCTTCAGGCCCAGGTTTGTCATGTCAGCTGTATGTGTGCTGTGTTGTCATTCTTTTGCACCGTGAAGGCCATATTGTCCTGTATACTACCGTAATAAATATTCAGTGCTATTCATTGTCCACACATGTTGCTAACACCTTCTTTGTCGTCTGTATATGTCACATTTTCCAACCGGACTGCTGTCTTCAAGAAAATAAATGGTTGTCTTGACTTTTGCCCCAATCCTCATATATATTGTAGATTTAACCGTTTCCGAAATATTCCCTGTTATTCGTTTCAATTTTAAAATACTCAAACTTTTCTCAAAGGGTAAGTAATCTTTTATTTCATGCATGTTTTGTTTTACTCCTGGTAATGCAAAAGGAAACGAATTTCAATTCTTTCACGTGTCGGCTAGCTTTAAAGTTATTTGGCTGTCGCTTTATCCTAGTGTATTCCCTTGTTACATTTCCACTTATTAGGAAACAAGTAATAAAACAACTTCAGCTCATGTTAACGTTTAGCATGATGTAGATAACATAATTAATTTTATAGCTATAGTTTGTTTTCGGTTAAGGCAGAGAAAGTGGTGTGAATGGAACACATCACCTTTTTACTTCATTATATTTAGCAATGCGAGACTTGGTGAGGCAAAAGAAACCACTCGGCCTTCACCTAGACGGCCCAGACGACAAGCAAGCTTTGTGGTGGACAAAGCGGCGCAGGGACGGGTTTTCTCTGGATTTTCCGGTTTCCCCCTCCATCAAATTCCATGTATCAGCAGTGGCATTGCCTGCGGTGCCTTAGTATTAAAAGAGGGCGTTAAACAGTTTCAACAAAAAATGAGAGATTGATTAGTTAAGAAAGAAAGACAAATTCAATAATATGATTTTAATAATCTGTTTTACTCCAACAAAATGAAGAAAAAGAACAATAATACCATAACCTACAAACACTATTAGAATATACATAAAAATTGTGATGTGTGTCGTTCACATGACTTTCTCTACGTGCTCTTCAAGCAAATTATTCCTACAAAAGCTCATGTTCTTCCTACATAAGACTAGTCCAGATAAACGTTACCGGAAATGGACTTATTACTTAGTTCCTTAGAAACAAAAGGGAAATAAGGGAAAATCCTGGGCTGAAACCAGTGCTCCCAACAGTTCCTTCTCCTTAGGTACTTTTGCTGTTCCCCTCATAACGCTTACTTGGTCGTTTCGCCAAGACAAATTTGCTCATCCCTCAGAACATTTTGTTTGAACAGCTTGCTACAGGCCCAAATTTTGAATTATATATACAGGTTATTAAAAATTACGTTCACAAGGATTGGGGGCTGGTTCCTTACATCAATACCAGAAAAAATGTTTGTATAATCATGTGTCCGAAAACCCTGCGTTTTTGATTTATTGAAGTTGCAAATGCTATTAATCGAAACGACGCATTATTCTACTTTTGACGTTGTCAGCGTGTTAGATGTTGCACCCAAACACCACTTATAGCAAATGATCCAAATGTCCCCCTGTTGCTTCTGGACACGCATTCACTCTTCGAAGCATGGGATGTCAAACACTCCCAGTTGGTGTTGTATGAAATTGCAGGCTCCCATGACACGTAGATTAAGAGTTTCTTCATTAAGGATGATTGCTGCATAAATCAGTGGCTTAAGGTGCCCCCAAAACATAAAAATCCAAAGGATTGAGGTTGGGGGAACGCGCAGGCCATCAAACTGGTCCCCCACTACCTATCCATTTGGCATGCTAGATACCAGCCACTGCATCTAGAATAATAGGACTAACAATGCTAGAGCATCATGCGTAAACCTCATGTTTTTTCATATTTGCAGAGGCACATTTTCTAATAAGTCTGGGAGAGTGTTCTGAATGAAGTCCCTGTAGACAGCACTTGTAAGGCGTGCTTGGGGAATGTATTACATATCTGATAAATGACACATGTTATTTAGCAGCTATGGCAACACATGACCAACTGTTCAGTGTAAAATTGGTCAAAGCTTCTATGAACGAGTGCAGAAAACATGAAGCCATTGGGTTGGACGTGGGAAGGCGCTGAAGATGACTTCCTTTAATAAATTGATAACACGCTTTTTAGAGCATATATTATGTAAATCTACATGTCAGGAATCCATTCCCAAACGTTTTACAAAATATTTTTGAATCAGTCTGTATAACTTGGAATCGGAACCTCTAAGACTTTTCTTTTAACGCTCTCCATTCGCATCAATTTAATCCACATTTATGAAACACAGTTACGGCTTTAGGATAAAAAAATAAACAGTTTAAGACCGGCATTTATAAGCAATGACACGTTTTAACGTTTAAGATCTGTATTTCGGCTGCATTAATAAATCGTCAGCAAATTCATTTCTCCCAAAATTTTCTCTTAAAGCTCGCTAAATGCCTATTACAATATAGTTTTAGGGGGAGTCGAATTGCCCTAGCTTGCCAAAGATAAAGTTTGACCCATTATCTCAGCAACTATTTAAGATAATGAGCTAAATTTTTCTAGGTATATTCAGCAATACCACTGTTGATTAATGAAAAATAGAACACTTCTGTTGATTAGAAGGAATGCTATATTATGTTTTAAACAAAGCTCTTAAAATTTTATTAAAATGACGATTTTTAAAATTTTAAAATAATAACATCCATATATATAGAATCTTTTACGTAAATATAAAGCCTATTTAGGTGAAAATGTGTGATTTAAATTTCAGCCTCTAGTGTGAATTAGTGTGTGAGATAATAGAAAATTTGTACAGACAAGTTTACTTCTTCAGAAATTGCTTTCAAACATAAACTTAAAAAAGAATGTAGCCTAACATTCCAAAAGCAACTCTGACATGAAGGAAATATGAGCGGGATACCAATGCTGCCAATAGCAAAAGTAAAACTTTCCGATCAAAATAACAAAGGATATCTTCTAGTATTTATAAAGTTATTCATATAAGTTTTTATCGTTTTTTCACATAAGCCGTGTGTAGGACAGGAGTTGAATAGGTAGAGTCAGACTGAAAAATGAATTGCCATAGCCGGGATTTGAACCACGGATCTCCGGGTATCTAGCCGGTTGCTCTGCCACTGAGCTACCATGGCAACATACCGACATAGCATTGAATTTGGTATTGGTTTTAATTGGTTTTCACACAAGCCGAGTGTTTTTTGTTTTTTTTTTCCAATCTGACTCTACCTATCCAACTCCTGTCCTAAACCCACTACCAAATGAATTGACCATAATAGTTGGCTATACTATGAATCCTGGGACTTAAAGTACTTACAGCATTGTGGGTCGCCATTGAGGTTGACATCTCAAAATAATTTGAGATCACCTTGTGGTTTAACGGGAAACATGCGAGTCAGTTGAGAAATTCAATGCTATGACGGCATGTTGCCATGGTAGCTCAGTGGCAGAGCAATCGGCTAGAAATCGGGGGATCCGTGGTTCAAATCTCAGTTATGGCGTTGAATTTTTCAGTCTGACTCTACCTATCCAAAGTTATTGATGTTGTTATTGATATTTTAGTGAGTATGCCAGAATATTCTAAAAGACCACTGCGCAGAATTATTTTCAACAATATTTTAAACTATTTACAATCAGCGTACCTCTATGAAAATTATACCAAAATGAGCGGGAGATTTGAAATATTTAAATTCAATTAAAATATGAAAATGGAAAAATACGCTATGAAAATCCCATTTCGACTCCCTTTAAAACAGGTAATAAACGCAAACCGCGTGACAAAAACCTTTTTGTTTATCAAGGCAGCAGCTGCACCAACCGCTTTGATAATCCTCTTTCCTCACTTTATTGGGGAGTATTGCACTCTTAACCGAGGGTAAACTTAGTTCACTATGCATTGCTGCGGCGAGATTGTGGAGGGAGCTCTAATTGCTCCTTAACACAAAACCACATCTGAAAGCGCCCGGAGGGCCCCTTTATTTTCCTTAGGTATTTTGGGGGACTCAAAATCGATAGGGGCGAACTGTTATATCAAAGATTTTCGTTGCTTAAACTTACATATAGACGAAATATTGAAAAAAATTGTTTTCTTTTTCGATAAAATGCTATACGCCAAAAATAAAATCTCTTACTATATAAGAAGTGTAAAATCAGTAACCACTGGAGAAGCAATTAGATAAGAAAATTATTGTGACGAAAGTAATGAAGTTCCGAGAAACTTAGAAATTAGAAGCTCCAATAAGACTAAGGTTCCATTCTGAACTGTGAGTCTCCAAAAACCTAAGAGACATGCACGTAAGCCATTTATAAAAATTATAAAGTGGAATAAAACTTGAGATTGAGCACTCAAAGATAATGGAAAAGTTTAGATGGTAATATAAAGCATGAAATTTGGCAACGTAGAACATAGGAAGCATGATAGGGATAGTCAGTAGTAGGCAACTCTTAGATAGGTTCAAGAGCATGTTTTTTAAACATTAGTTACTCTAGTGCCTCTTTCGCTTCAACTGACGTATTCTTGTGCTTCAGGTAGCATAGTGCTAGGCTCATCAATCGTTTAGCGGAGATCGCAAAATAATTCGTTGATTACAATTTAGTAAGTCACGTAATTTAAATTCCTTGCTCTACTACGGAAAGTAATTGTGCCTATAACGTATAGTTCTTAATTGTGGAAGGTTTATTAAATAAAGCTCCTATAATTTTAGAAAAATGACAATTTTTAATTTTTTTAAAAATTAACTAATACATATACATAGAACCTTTTTCGTTAAAATAAAGCCTATTTAGACTCAAATGTATGGTAAAGATTTCAGCTTTTGGTGTCAATTAGTGTTTGAGATAATAAGAAATATGTATACACAATTTTACATCTTCAGACATTGCTTTCAAACTAACAATAAAAAAGAATAAAACCTAACATCCCAAATACAACTTCGCTGCGTTTCGAAACTCTCACATGAAGGAAATATGAACGGGATGGCATTGCTGCCAATAACCAAAGCAGAGCTCTCCGATCAAAATAATAAAAGATCTCTTCTAATATTTATAAAGTTATTGATGTTTTACCAAGTGAGTGTACCAGAATATTCTAAAAGGACTACTGTGCAGAATTGTTTTCAGCAATATTTTGAACTATTTACAATCAGTGATTGCACTAAGCAGCAACTGAAACTGACTTGAACTCTGTAGGGACTAGGGTTAAATAAACTCGAATTCTAATTTCGAGACATAAACATGTGATAGCTGACGCAGCATTCTACAGCTAACAGAAGTGTGTTCGCTCTCTGTCTCTCGAATTTAACTGATTGCTAAGCGTATTATGTGTAATAATTCCTTTAGTACCGTCATGGCAATAGCTTAGACTCCATTTCTGTGTAATTACGCATGGATGGTCATTACAGTGCTTGTGCGATTCTAGCTATGATATAATCGATGAGTATGCTTACTCGTGTGTATTATGAAAACTATTTGATCTACAAATCTGTGGTTTTTACGGTTCTGCTACAAACATTACTCTATCTTCATCGTGAATTATTTTTTGCAAAATTTGAATATTTTGTCTTAGCGCAGGTAGTATCTATGAGAGACAGAATCACTTAGCACGTTACTCCTCAGTTAGGTGGGAATGCAATATGTCAACACAGCAGCGCTCCGATTGGCTGCCGGCCGGATGGCGCTCCAGGGCAAACCTCATCCCATTTGAAAGCCACTGTAGCTCCCTTCTATTTATAAGGAACTAAGTAATAAGAACATTCTTCTAATGTTTATCGCGATTAGCATGGTGTAGAAAGAAGAATAATCTTATATAAGAACTTTGTAGAACAGCTAGACAAAGTCATTGAGAGTAGCACATGAAATGTTTAAAATATAAGATTATGAGTTTAGGAATATTAGCGGGAGACCGTATTGCCGAGATCTTTAAATTGAAAAACCAAGAGAATATTAGCTGTCTATCTAACTAACAGCCGCACGTTAGAGAACATAGGGACGGCAGAACAATAAGAGAGAAATTACAAGTGGGAAGGATTTATAAACAGACCAGAGCGCGTCAAATTAAATGGAAGCCGAGCACAGAATGGCTCGGGGGGGGGGATGCAGAGATAAAACGCCAAGCATTTCATTGCAGTACGGGACATATTTGGAGCTGGGTCCTGGCAATGACCCGCTGATTTCGCAGGATATTGTAGTGTAAGGAAAAAATAACAAAAACGCTCGAGAATCTCCTAGCACAAAAGGGCCACAAAGGACAACGCTACCGCCCAGTAAATCTCTTCAAGTGTGCACACCGCTGATAGTGCTGTCGTTTGAATAATCCCAGGCTTTTCCAAGTAGAAAATACCATTAGCGCTCAGTAAGAATATTAAGCGAGGAATTCTATACAGCGCTTCCTCGGAACCACAAAACGGAATAACTTACGTCACTTAAACAGTCCTCGGATGTTGCCAGTATTTGAACAGTCTAAAATTACACATAGCTGTAAGCTGTAAGGGTATGTATGACTGATTTTTTTCAAAATTTTCGTGTCTCAACTTTGGAAGATACTAAACCTAAATACCAAGTTTGGTATTTAACGGTTTTTTCGGGTTTTTTGTTGTTTTTTGTTTTTTTGTGTGACACACAAACGGACCTTTTTCTAAAAATGCTTTTATCGGACTCAGGAACCCCCAGAACATATATTTCCGGTGAAATCTTGAAATCAAATTCTTGGATGAAACACAACACCTACTTGATCTACTTGTACATTGTATATACGGGGATAGAGGAAGTAAAACTATGTAACATGGAATAGAAACAAAATTGGAGAAAGGAGTTGACTCGCTTGGATAACTATTTGTATTGGTATGAAACTTTTATGGTTTGCACTGCATACAGATTTAGAGCCAGAAGTAAAACATATTAAATTGCACAGAAAACTATTTCATCAAGCTAAACATCCAAGCAACATTGTTTCAAATCGTATTATATTAAAAAAAAAAAAGTAGGGAATAAGTAAACTAAATGGTACGGTTAACCTGGGGAACTTGTTACAAATTGTAGAATGTGAAGTTATTGTGTTTTAGAGCTTACTTATAGAAATATCAAAAAGTGAAATTAGTTTGCAACTATATTCTTCAAATTTACGATAATGTGTTAAGAGTTAATATGCTTGGTTCAATAATAATTGATAAAATTTAAAAATAAAGTAATTAATAAGGTAAATACATAATTAACCAATTATTTTGTTATTACTATATAAGAATATTATCTGTTAATACAAAATATAATACCTTTTAGTACATATTTTGTTGTACAGAATGGTCATAACGTCTTGACTTTAACAGGATTTAGTATCAAATTAACATGTTATTATTGAAAACCATGCCATTACAGAACAAGTGTTCACATTAAGGTAAATTAGCTGTGAAGTTTAAAACATCTGCAGTCTAGAAGATATGTTTTTTAAATTCATATAGGTTATTATATGTAATAATAGTGAAATTATTGCCATGTATCAAAATTCTAACTTGCATATTATTTAAATAATACAACTTTTTACTGTCTAATTTCATTGTTCTACAAAAATGGAACAAGTGGTGCATTTTTAAAAATATTCACACAAATAATTCAGTTTTACAGCAAAAGGGTTTACAAAGAGATCTGTCATATTATTTTTATATTACCATTAATTAACGTAAAAGCATGTTACTTTTCAAAACTCTTGATTTTTCAAAATTTAATAATTTATTTCTAAACAACCAAGAACTTTCATTTGATGTCATTTAATGAACATATCAAAGACATTTGTACATGAAATTTAGATCTGAACTGCTTATGTGTTAAACTTGAGGATTTCACATTGAACAATAAAAACAAATTTAAACGCTTAGTGGAAAGCACATGTGCTAGCGTTATAGTTACCAGAACAACATATTATTGATACGAGCAAATGCCCAGGGGACGGAGGGGACACCTTGCACATCGGCCGAACACAGATCTACCTTACCACCCCCGGGAGGAGCAGTTGAGGCAAAAGAACTGCAGGCGGCCTTAGGCATGCGACTGACATGCGCAGAAGTTCCTTATTTTTTTTTTTTTTTGGAAAGGGGAGACAGTAAGAGAGTTGGAAGGTAGAAAGAATGGCTTATCTTGCCATTGGGTGAAGATTCGTGAGGAAATAGTAAAGGAAGAATGAGATAGGGAAGGAAGAGTGAGTGGGGTATGGTGGAGTTCTGCAATAGCACCTCCGTGATTAGCGGTGAAGTTGATGTTGCTGCAGCCTGAGGCATGGCTTGACTAGTCTATAAACATGGCCCGAGGGCCCTGAGTATAGCGCTAGGGAGTCTTGGTGTGTTTTCAGTAGTGATGTCTGGTGTTTCGGGTGTGTGTGTAAGGGCATGAGTTTTTGGCGGAAAGGTCCTGAAGAATCTGTTGGTGACTGCCTGCAATTTGCTCTGCTACATTGTTGACTGTCAGTGTAGAATTTCTTGATCTCGTTGAGGTTTCCTTTGAGCAGGTCTTCCAGGTGTGAAAGGCGTGTCGGTAGTTTCGCTTGTTCAGCATAGAGGTCCTGGTTGGCCTCCAAGATCCTGGCGTTGACGTCATGAATTTCCTGTAGCAGAGTGTAGAGGACATCGAGCTCCAAGAGGAGCTCAGACGTGGCCTGCGTTTGTTTCTGGGATTTGGCATCTGTGTCTTGAAGGTTGACTGTAGGAGTGGTGTGGGAGTCTGTGAAGGCTGCGGTGATGGCAGTCAGCGCTTCTTCCAACGTATTCAGCCGGCCGCTGATGAGCAGGACCTCTGAGTGCGGGTCCTGCACGGCGTCCTTAACGGTGCTGTCGGATGGCGCTGCTGGTGCTGGTGGCTGTGGAGTGGTAGTGGCGGCAGGCAGGTGATGGATAATGTTGGAGTCTTCAGTCTACGTCGAGGTGGTGGTTGTTGAGATCCTCGCAGTTTCGGCTAAGGGCGTGGCGGCGGAGGCTGGTGTCAAGTGTTGGTGGCGGCGGCTGCGAGGGTAATAAGGGCACTGCGCCTGTCCTGTGAAGTGGCCAAGGCCATCACAGGTGGCGCAATACCGGCATCGGGTCCTTAGGTCATGGGCTGCGCATTCAGCTGTCATTCGCGTCGCCCCACAGTAGTGGCACCGTGGGGGCTCGGCGCAGGTGGCGGCGGTGTGGCCGAATGCGCAGCAGCGGCGGCATGGTGTCGGTCGGGGTTCTCGGCTAGCCTCGATGCTTAGGCGCCGCCCAAACATGGGCAGGCCCTCGCCCAAGGCAGCATTGAGATCCCCGGCCACGGCGAATACAATCCGTACTAAAGGGGACATCCCCCTAGCGGACATTATCCTTGTGGCCCTCTTTACTGAGGGCCATCTCTGGCGTGCTGCAGTGGTGATGAACCTAGTGGATAGGTCTCGAGGTACGCCTCTAATCACAGCACTGTACCTCTCGAGGAGTAGCGGTGGCGGCAGACACTGTGGAGGCGTCGGTGCTGCGTTGGAAGGTGCGTCGGAGATGGCTGGAAGCACTGGTGCTGAGGTGGTGTCGGGAGTAGAAGCCGGCATTTGCCGGGCTTCCTTGGCGGTGGCTGGATGGTTGGCCGGCAGGTGCGGCTGCATCTGCCGGCATTCTGCGGCGGCTGGAGGTGGAAGGATGACACTGCACTCAGACTAGAAGGCCGGCTGGCACTCGGCTGTGGTTTCGGCGTTGTGAGAGGTGGTTCCATTTCGGCGTTTCTTCTTGGTCATGATGATCTGCGGCGAGTTGACCACCGTAATCTCTCAGAAGTTCCTTATGATTCCATGCTTCATAATCCACTCTCACCGGCGGACTGCTTAGAGAACGCTTCCGGGAACCGGGGAGAACTCGACCCCCGGAGGCGACTCAGAAAAAATCGAGAGTATCTTTGCAACGAGCAAGTGTCTGCGTCATCTGTCCGACACCGACTGACATTGCACAGCTCCTTAGCCTGCTCGAAAGTGGAAGAGAAAATATAGGAAATAAAGGCGAGCAATTTGCGGTAGAAGAGAAGCAGTCCTAGAATTTACCTAGCCAACTAGGGAAAACTTATACTAAGAGTGGCCAGCCTGTGGCATTGAACCCATGACTTCTGATTGTGAGCCACGCACGTTAATGTGGAGCTGCTTTGCTTGGTGAATGTTTTAACCGTATTAAATATGGTGATTAGTGGAGCCCAGATGTGCATGCAAAATGCATGTTCCTTTCTTATATTTAAAAGTATGCTTACTTATGAATTTTGATAAACACATTTTCCGGACAATTTGACAATAATTTCCCCTTTATATAATAATTTCTGGTAATTATTAAGGTCTGCCAAAGCAATCAATACATATTTAAATATGCATAGGTAGAGTCAGATAGAAAAATTCAATGCCATTATCGGGATTTGAACCAGGATCTACATGTCTATAGCCGGTTGCTCTGCCACAGAACTACCATAACAAAATGCCGGTACGGCATTACATTTCTCAACCGACTCGCATGTTTCCCGGTAAACTACAAGTGGAATTATTTTCAAATGACAACCCCAATGGCGTCTTACAATGTCGTAAGTCTTACGATTCATAGTATAGCCAACTATCATGGTCAATTAGTATTGAGTTAATTGTTTTTTCACACGCGCCGTGTATAGGACAGGAGTTGCCATAGCCGGGATTTGAACCACGGGTCTCCCGAAAATGGAGTAGAGCAACCAGCTAGAGGTTGGCAGATCCGTGGTTCTAATCCCGGCTATGGAATTGAATTTTTCAGTCTGACTTTACCTATCCAACTACGAGAGGAAATGTCTTGAAATAAATGAAGTTTGAATTCCTTTTGTGCTCAGAATATACGTTCTAAGAGGTACTGAAGTCGTTTATGAGACAGTTAAAAGTAATGCTTGTAAGGATTTGTTTCAACTAATTTCCCCAATATAGTGTCTCTAAATTAAAATATATGCATTAAGCTGATTCATATTTAAAATAAATTCAGAAGTTTCCCAAAGTGCCTTCTCCTATTGGTAATTAAATATGGACACTTGAGTAAAACTGCTAAACCTGGTGGCGATATTTAATCTTTTGCTTCACTGTTAATTATAATTAAAACTGTAATTGTTTTGCACTCCGATCCTACTTGTTCTAATTAGATTCCGGGTCGCGGCGCTGTCATCACCAGCAGTCTGAAATGGAGATGGGCAAGTCACGTGATGGGGTTGAATTGCTGTCGGTGGAACCAGAGAATAACAGCATGGGATCCAAAAATCGGCCACAGGAGAATACAAAACGAAGAAGCGTAAGGTCAGACGACTTAAAGAAGAACTCCGGTAAGGAATGAGAAGTTTCTTGTTGAATAAAGAATAAAAATATGCGTGCACTCTGTATTAAATACATATTTGGTGATTCAAATGGTCCTCAACCTTCGTTCACTACCATGAATGTCTCTTTAATATCTCTACTTAAAAAACTGAAGTGTTTCATTCACATGGCTTCCTCTATCTCTTCTATAAACAAACATCTTGCATCTTCTCTCTACCCCACGCTAATCGGGATAAGCATTAGCAGAATGTTCTTATAACTTTGCTCCTTATAGGTAGAAGGGAACTAAAGGAATGCACTATGCTAAAGCGTTAGTAAACTGGTTTAAAGGCCATCGCTTTGACACCGAAATTCGCGTCCCTGCATGACCAAAAGTAAAACAAAAGAAACACGCGTGACTTCCTGTTTCAAAATAGAACTGTTTTAAAATTGAAACTAATAACAAGGAATACCTCGGAAATGGTTAGTTCCTCAACAAAATTTAAACGACAAAAATTGTGTGTTTTGACAGGTTCTATATATTTTGTGCAGTAAAGGGTTGTCTATTTCTTGCGGTTTACCAGTTATTTAAAGGTATCTCAGAATAAAGAGGAGTTTAGAAGCTATTTCCAGGAAATTGAAGATTTCTATTTTATCTGTCGTGTAAATATCTTTAATATACGATATTGTAATAAAAATGTTAGCCATTTTTTATAAAACCAACGTTTTTAAAATGTTCTCCATGTAAAGCGCAATTTAGAGTGGGGGGATTTTCTTGAAAATCATCTTGTTGGATTCTTGGAAAATATTAAACTCAAATGCTAAGTTAGGTATTTATCGGACTTTTCGTTTTTGAATTATGCTGTCCACAGGTGCACACACTGGTCTTTTAAAACATATACTTCCGGTAAAATCTCGGTATCAAAATTATGGGTGGAATACAATATCTTCTTTACGTACTATGTACAGTGTACATTCGTGCTAGAGAAAGTAAAAAGAAAACTACCTAAAAATTACTTTTTGGGATACTCACATATTTTAAAAAAAGGGATTTGAAGTTTTTAGCTATGTTTTATGTGCTCAACTTGCAAATTTCAGTAACATTGAAGGAAAATTGATTGGCGTGAATAATTTCTTGTTCTGAAAAATGTAGACAATTTTGTTTCATGGAAAATCTGCTTTGATGACGCAGATATCTTTATTTTGTGTTTCTGACTTTGATATGTGGTCAACATTCCCCTGCACAAATGTTGCAATATGTGCTTACATAGACCAGGCAAACGTGTTTACTGGTTTACGAACCAGAAGTGTTTCTAGATAAGCCGGCGTACAACAGAAGATGTTGCGGAAGTAGAAAGCGACACATGCATTGGCATAACTAAAAATTAACGAAAGTTATCAAGACAGAACTGTATTTACAAAGGTACAATACCTCACTCCATTTTACGACGTATTCGTCATTACCATCAGGGTATTCATTGTCACGTGGACCAGTTTGTCAACGCAAATGTACTCCTTCACCGCTAAAGATATGTGCCAAGATGTCAGTGCCACTTTCAAGTCTTCATAGCTGGGAAATCTTTTCCATCCAAAAAGTCATCTACGACGTCCAAAGTGAAACACCGGTTTTTCTGAATTCTTTTATCTACATTGGATTTCAACTCCTCCATAACGATTGCTGAACTTCCACTCATTAAAAAAATGATGGTAGAAAAGTATAACATCGGCTTTGAAAATCTGGTACCACGTAACAATAAATATCTTGACAGAATGGAGATTGCATTGACGAATAGATTAAGGTACTGTAACTTTTTGTGTTAATGACCTTCGTTATTCTTTAGTTATCCAAATCGCGTGTCACTTTACGGATGGCCATCGTATAGGCCCACGGATGGCATAGCCAACTGCCAGCAGAGCCTGGTCCCGACAGAGTATCAAAAACTGTACGATGTGCTTCCAACCTTTGTAATGCAACTGCAATTTTGAAAGAGGTAGTTACAAGAGGGCAAGTTCTTCGCTCTGCGATTCCTACAAATTGAAAATGCGAAGCGGAATTTAATAAAATACACTACGTTACATCTGAAGGCAAAGCAGGATTTGTGGGTACAGTTATTATCCATAAAAATAATAATTTGTAAAATATTGATGCCACGGTAAACATGATATTAATCTGTATTGGATTAATTGTTTTTTCACAAAAGCCGTGTGTAGGACATAAGTTCGATAGGTACAGTCACACTGAAAAATTCAGTGCTATAGCCGGGATTTGAACCACGGATTTCCTGGTCTCCAACCGGTTGTTGTACTACTGAGCTACCATAGCAAGATGCCGGCACGGCGTTAAATCACTCAACTGACTCTGATGCTTCAGTCTGACTATCTATCCAGCTCCTGTCCTACACACGGCTTGAGAGACAAAATACTAATTCAAAATAAATCAATACTAATTCGCCATAGTAGTTGGCTAAACTATGAATTCTGGGACTTAAAGTACTTATGACATTATAAGTCCCCACTAGGATATGTCATCTCAAAATAATTTGATATCACCCTGTGCTTTACCGGGAAAAATGCGGGTCAGTTCAGAAATTTAGTGCCGTGCCTGCATGTTGCCTTGACGCTCAGTGGTAGAGCAACCAGCTTGAGACCGGGACATCCGTGATTCAGATCCCGGCTATGCATTGAATTTTTCAGTCTGACTCTACCTATCCATGATATTAATCTATTTAAACAGTTAACAGTTGCAACACGCAATTAAGATTTTAGCAACTAACATTTTGGTTATATTTGGTTCTACATATTTATGTGAGCAACTGTTTTTCATAAATGAATTATTCCAAGTTCAAATTCAGATCTAGTTTACTTGACAAACACCTGTGGTGGAAGTGAACATACCTCTGTCAAAGGTAGCGCAGATTTTAACGAAATAATTGCAAATGTTAAAGAAACCAATTAAAAATTAATTATTATTTTACTGTAGTCGAGAAATCAGTACTGGTTACACAAGAATCTACGACCCCCACTGCACTCATTGTCTGCTTGTTCCTCTATCCTTTTAAACGTTCAGGTGTTAGCCGAATTTGCGGGTTGCGTGACAAGTAGTTTTTTTTAAATACGGTACCGGAGTCTGATCGGGACTCCGGCACTGTATACCGACCTTTTATTTTAACCTTGTTTTTCTGTATTATTACTGGATTGCTGTTTTCTTACTTTTTTACAACACACACATAAACACAAACATATAACACCCATGCCCAAGGCGGGACTCGAACCCACGATCCTCAGCGCTACGAAGCACCAAAGCGGGACGCCTTGGCGAGCGCGGCCATGGGGACCGGCAGTAGTTCGGGGTATGCACATGCCTGCTATACGTTAGATTATTACGAAATGGCAACCACAAAATGTTACAATTATTTCAAATCTATTGGACATCCTGTTCATTTTGTTGGACTTCATCGTAATATTCCTATAAATGTCGTTTGGCATTAATGATATTAGGTTAAAGAGCAATTAACCAGAAACTACTAAAGCAGTTATGGGGGGGGGGCGGCTCCAAGGTGCCATTGCAGTCAAACGCCCTTTTGCATATCATTGGTGGGAAATTACCTTGTGATTGTCATTCCTGCCTCACGTTGCTATGTCGGTAAACTGTTGCCATATTTACTCGCTGCCCGTCTGCAACGCCACATGTTCCACTGCTTCCTCGAAAACGCCTTCCTTTCACGCAATTTTATGCCATTTCTCGTTGTTGAACTATTTTTCCCAATTTCTCACTAGCTACTTCATCTACTCCTTTCAACATTGGCTCATGTACTGCATTAAAAGTAAAAGTTCTATTAATACGGCCAACGTAACACTAACTCGTTTATCACGGCTCTAAGACATTTTATAGCCACATTGTCACTCGTAGCTACTAGGATGAAAAAAGAGCAATGGCGGCGATATACAGGTGTTCATGAACTACACCGAAATAATTTGCGAGATTGTGCACGTGACTGAGATAAGTAATTTGAGATGGGCGATGCATGGTCCCGTGATAAACAGAACGCAACTACATAGCGTTAAACGTGTGGATATCAGGTGCTGATAAGACGGTGTTAAAGCAAAGCAGGTTGAAAAAATGACAAGAGTATCTTTAAAACTGCTGCCCGAGTATAGAAATATCGACTTTTAGCAGCTTGTTACTAGCGTTCTCAAGATTTAATGTCGCAAAAATCTGTAAAATCTCCAACTAATTACTTGATTGTGCGACACTGAGCTTTAATTATTTTTTTCAACTGTTCTGGTGGCTTAAGGCGTATTGCCGTAAGCTGCTATCCCAAAGGTCGCGTATTCGATTCCGGTCATAGAATAAATATTTTCTATTGCTTTCATTCCAGACGAAGTGCCGCGATACGTGGCGTACTGACACTTCAGAAACTAATATCTTTACTTCGAAATTTCAATAAACAGCCCATAAGTCTCCTATTTCAAATTACTTATTCAAGTAATCTGTGAAAATATTTCCGTGTAGTTCATTAACACTGTGTATATAAAAGGTAGTAAAGACCATAAATGCAAATGCTTACGGAATCAGTATGTGTAACACATCAGATGAAAGAATGCCCCTGAACCCGTAGGTGTTGCAACATGACGGTTAAGTATTCCTATACTCTGATTGGGCAGCAGACAACACATCTCTCACCGACTGTAGTGCATTCCCTTAATTCGCTTCTACGTTATAAGACCATTTTGCTAATGCATCTCATTAGCACGGAGTATATTGAAGAAGAATATTTTGTAAAACGCATGTCTTCGGAATAGGTAGAGAAAGTCATATGAATGGGACACAGCAGATCTTTTAATAAAATCAGTCCCATTCATATTTGAACTGTCTTGTACCATACAAAGTTTTTAACTTTTTCTTCGCCTTCCGCCTCACGAATATGCTTCACCATAGTCTGGTGTGCATTATTTAGCTGAAGCAAGTTTGTGGTTTTATTAAGTTGTCCTTCTAGGACGGAGCATCACACGACTGCTATATGCATTCTTTTACTTCTGCCCGGATGACGTCATTTTCAGCGACATTAATACTACACAAATATTTGGCAAGTGACAGAAATAACGTAAACATTGTGCTACTTGATGAAAAGACAAGCACTTCTTACTTTCTCTAGCCCGTAAGTACAAAGTACATAGTGCATAAAGAAGGTATTGTATTCCATCCAAAATTCGATACGGAGATTTCGCGAAATATACTTTTTGAGGTGCCCTGAGTACGAAAAAAGCATTTTTAGAAGAAAGGTCCCTGTGTGTGTGTGTGTGTCTGGACAGAATAGCTGAAAAACGAAAAGTCGGTTAAAAACCAAATCTGCTGTTTAAGTTCAGTATCTTTCAAGGATGTACGCGAAGATTTTAAAGAAAATCCCCACCCCAAATGCCCTTTACATGGAATATTTTTTTTAAAATTTGGATTTTCTAAAAATGCATCTTAACTATTAGGATTAAAATTCTTAACATTAAAAATATTCACATCAAAAATAAAATATACGTTTTGAATTTTCTGGGAACAGGCTCTTTATTCTGGTTTTCCAAATTTACATAACGGTTGAACCGTAAGAGATACCCAAAAACTTACTGCACAAAGAATATAAATCACATTAAAATATACAGTTTATGTCACATAGTTTTTCTTGTAGAGTTGACCGTATTCGAGATTTTCATTGTTGTTGGTTTCAATTTTAAACTTATTAAATTTTCTCAAACGGGACCATGAAAAGCGAACCAAACCTCAATTGTTTCACATAGTGACCAATTTTTTTTTAAATATTTGACTATCGCTTTGGCCTAATGAATTCACTTATTTCCTTTCTACTAACAAGGAAGCAAATTATACGATAAATTCTGCTAATTGTGTATAAATTAGCATGACTTAGATAAAAGAATAACATTTTGAAGCAAAATGTGTGTAATGAACAGCTGTAGAAAGTTCTGTGAATGGAACACATCAGACCTTATTTTCCCCACTCAAAATAATCTCCGCTTCAACCTGACCAAACTGAAAATTCCACACTAAACCTAATTTACAAGCTGTTAATGAACTATAACAAATTATTTTCACAGGATATGTAGATTACTCAAATAAGTAATTTGAGATAGAAGACTTATTACATGTTTATTGAAATTTCGAAGTAATGGCTATTAGTTTCTAAAGTGCGGTTCTTCGTCTGGAATGAATAATATAATAATAAAAAGCATTTACTTTAAGACAGGAATCAAACTCATGACCTTTAGGATAACAGCTTCCCGTGTTACGCATTAAGCTTCCAGAGTAGGCTACATAATTCAAGAACGTAGTTAATGAATGCTTAGTGTCATACTGTAAAGTGATTAGTTCGAGATTTTACAGATTTTTGCGACATTAAATCTTGAGAACGCTAGTAACGAGCTGCTAAAAATCGATATTTCTATATTCATGCAGCAGTTTTAAAGAATTCTAAGCCATTTTCACACCTATTTTGCATTAACATTGACCTATCAGCACCTGATACCCACACGTAGCTGTGTTATGTTTATTCGGGGACCATGCATCGCCGGCATCAAATTACTTATATCAATCACGTGCACAATCTCGCAAATTATTTACGTGTAGTTCATTAACATCCTGTATATATTTTCTTTGGTCATCTATCATCGGACTGGTTTGAAGTAATTATTAATTAATGCATTTGTATTTTTGCTCTTCATTTGCTATTTATCAATTCAATACTTTCAATAGGGATTTTCAAAATACTCGTATTTCGGTGTCCTGTGTGTTTTGTTCGGCTCCAAATTCTCTCTCACAAATGTTTTCATTGGTAGTTTTACCAATGCGACTAATATTCAGCATTGTCCTACATCACCAGATGTGTTTTGTCACTATGTGACATTCTCCGTGGTCAAGGAGTAACGCGCTGGTTTCTGTTCCCAAGGTCGCGGGTTGGAACCCCGCGGGGGGCGATGGATTTTTCGGTCCTAAGAACCCTGAAGATCCTTCGGAAGCGAAGTAAAGCCATTGGTTTTGTGTGTTAGATCTATGGCATGTAAAAGAAAGTCAAACATGATAAAGAGGCCTCTAAGCAAAATTAAGCAGTTTTTTATGCCCAATCTATAATTTATATGTATATAAATATAAAAAATATAATTTTGCTACTACAGAAATTACCAATAAGATAATTATTTTTGAGCAAAAGTTAATAGAAACAATCGTGGTGTATCACTGAGAGTAAATCGGTTTGTTTAATTTGACTCCCTGCGCGCATTACATTGTATCGTACTGTTTGTGTCAGCTGACTGCGTTTAGGGGCACTAAAAGGTCTAGTTTACCGCATTTGGTTAACAATGCAGAATGTGTGTAAAAACCGTCAGGTTGGAACTTTTAAATTGGTCATCGATTACTTATAAAATGCTCGCTCATTAGTAGGTATAATCAAGAACTGTTTTTGCTGTTTTTTTCACTTTGTGACATAACAACTGTATTATGTAAGAGCGTAAAGTTATGCTTATGGATTCTCACTCGAATTAAAAAGAAACTTTACGCTCGCGTATGATACAATGTTTTTTCTACGAGAATTTTCTGATATGAAAAGAAAATTCACAAAAGATGAAATAAATTTGAGGTTAAGTTTGAGTCACTCACTCTTTTCTAAACGCCACTTAATAAATTTCTCATATTGTGTCTCATAACATTTTCGGGATTTAGCAGGTACGGAATTTGATTCTGCTTCTTTCGCAGCTCTAAGAATATCATAATTCTCAAAATTAGCCTTTCCTTAAAATATATCAGAGAATACAAAAGTACTTTACGATTGTTGCACTTCTTTGCAAGTGGATGTCGCAAAAATCAAGTCTGCTATCTGAAATGTGCTCGTAAACTACTCAATTACGCACGGTCGTAGAAAAAATTATTTAAAAAAACACAATGCACTACAGAGAATTTTCAACAAGAAAATGGATTAAGGCGTTGTTAAGAAATGTGGTTTTAAAGGATGTGATGAGTTCCACTCTCACGACTTTCTCTACAAACTATTGTTACAATTTATCTAATCGTGGTAAACATGGTTGTATTATTTCCTTCTAAATAAAAGAGAAATAAGGCGTAACAGTATCCTAAAACGATAGTAAAACCTTATAAAATCCCGTCACTCTGTGAAGCAATTGACATTTCGAATTTTGTTGTACAATACAATACCTTCTTTGCATACTGCGTACATAGTACGTGTAGAGGAAGTAAAATTTACAGCTCTAATGTTACCACTTGTATCACTTTGAGGATCCCCTTAAGAGTTGAGGGAGATTTTAAGGAAGAGCTAGCTGTGTCTTATGCTCACAGTCCTCAAGTATATTCATACTTTTAAGCAAGCTTGTAAAAGCCACAATCGATGCGTTTCCACATTATACCTTTTGCATGCAATTACTAAATAATTCCGCGTAGCCGGTTAAACAACAAGTTTAATTTGCTCCAATAACACACTACATTTGAAGCATGTTCTGTATGTGCATAGCCGAAGCAAACTACTTCTATTTCGGCATACACCGCTACTGTAAATATTTGATTTAGCCGTTAAAACATTGTTATAGTAATGAACCACGCCACGCAGCGAGAAACCAGCTTCAGATCCCACTCATACACGCCGCCGATCAAAAGAGCTGTAAATATTAGCCTAACCGAGGCCCTGGATTTCACAAACAATGGCAAAGTTGCACAACGCTGGCAAATTAAAACTGTCTTTTATTTCATCAGAAGTAGCACCTAGAGTTGATTCTTTATTTGCAGTTAAGGGGAGTCAAAATGCCCTAACTTGCCAATGTTAAACTGACCCATTAACTCAGCAACTGTTTATGTGGTAGTAGTATTTTATTATTAAGTTTACAATAATACAATATTTGCGTCACACAGTCACATGGGTTGGGTGACCGTACATGCTGTCTATAAATACTTGAATTTAGAATATTAGCTACATATCTATTGTATGTGTCTTAACAACATTAGAAATACACACACAAACACATACGCACATACATATGCTCGCGCGCTAGGACAACAGAACCATAGAACAATAAAAGAAAGAACACTCTGATATCACACGCACACAAACACACACACACACACACACACACACACACTTGCACTCACTACTACACAACGTATTCATACATATAGATTACTCAAACACCAAATAAGTCTAGTGCACGAACTTCCATTAAGTATTTGCCCAGGCTTGGCCAGTTTTGGCTGTTTAGTATCAAATCCCAGAATGCTGTCCTTCGTCTGAAGCTAAAAATACTTACGGCAGTATTTTTTCTTAATATCCTCCTTCTGCACGCAATCTGCCAAAAATATGCGTCCAGTCTTCCTGATATCCGTATAATGGACAAATCCTCCTACCAGCTTCATCAACTACCTTACGTGTTTTCCATCCTCCAAACCTCAGCCACGCTATTCCCGACCTTTGTTTCATACTCAATTTTAACCCCACCCACATTTTATTTCGTTTTGTAAGTGCAGTGACGAGGTTTTTCTACATTCATATTTTATTTCCTACCTGTTTATATCGCATAGTCGTATGTTTACTTTATTCACGACTATTTAAAATAATGAACTAAATTGTTCAAGCTATATTCAGCAACGTCCCGTCTTTACAGTTGATGAAAAGTGGTATACTTCTGTTCATTAGAAGTAAAGTGATGACTACTTATTTTCTCTACACGTACTATATAAATAGTGTATAGAAAAGGAATGTATTGCACCCTAAAATTTGATACCAAAATTTCACCGGAAGTATATTTTTAGGGCCCCTGAATCCAAGAAAGGACATTTTTAGAAAAAGTTCATGTGTGTGTGCGTCATAGCTAAAAAACAAGTCCGTTAAATACCAAACTTTTCCAAAGATGCGACAAAAAGACTTTCCAGAAAATTTCCTCAGCCCCAACTACCCTTTACATGGAAGATTTTTCAAAAATTTTGATTTTCTCAAAAATGGCTCTAACGATTTTGATTAAAATGCCTTAATCTTATGACAAACGAAATGTATATCTTCAATTTTCTGGGAATAGCCTCTCAAGACCTCTCCATTCTGGGTGACTTTTGTATAACCGGCAAACCGTAAGAGATATACAAAAACTTGCTACACAAAAAACGCAAATCTCTTTAAAACACACTATTTATGCCATACACATTTTTTGTTGTTGTTTTAGAGTTAACCGCTTTCGAGATATTCCGAATTATTGGTTTAAATTTTAGCCATCTAAACTTTTCTCAAACGGGAAGGCATCCTTGTTATCGTTTTTCGTTTGTTTACTCTTGGTAGCAAAGAGATTGTAATTTAATTTGTTTCACTTAGCGAACAGCTTTTAAAGTACGAGACTATCGCTTTAGCCTGTGCATTTTCTTATTTCCCTCCTAATTACAAGGAAGCTAGGAGACTAATTCTGCTTAAATTTATCTTGATTAGCATGATGTAGATACCAGATTAATGTTTTGAATAAAAGGTTCGTTTACCGAACAGCTAGAGGACATCATGTGAATGAAACGCATTAGATTTTTTCCCTTCTACTTACAAGAGACCAAATGATAAGGACAATTTCTGCTAATGTTTATCTTAAGATTTTATTGAAAAATAATGATTTTTAAATTTAAAAAAATAACTAATCCAGATACATAAACACTTTCGTTACAATGCAGCCTATTTAGGTACAAATGTGTCTAAAATATCATTCATTACTATCAATTAGTTTGAGAGATAATGGGGCATTTGTATAGAAATGTTCTGTCTTCAGAAATTGCTTTCAAACATAAACTTTTTTAAAATAATCTATATGTGTTCCATTTACAATGTCATTCTAACAAATGATTGTTAATAAGCTTATTCTTCCAGCTACTTGATGCTAATCGAGATAAACATTAGCAGAAATGGTCCTAATTATTACTCGTACATGGGAAATTAGGGAATACACTAGGCTTAACCAACAATGTGGTTGCAATGGGATTGAAGCCCGTTACTTTGTGTGACGTACAGTTGACAAGTTCCCGTATAAGTGTTTTAAAACTGAAACAAATAACAAGAAAATGGTCAACCTACGAAAACAGTGTATAAGACCAAAAATTGTGTAGTTTAACGAGATTTACAATGTTGTAAGTTTTTGTCTATCACTTACGGTTCATCAGTTATGCACAATTCAGAACATTTCATCCAGAAAAAAGATGTCTTCCGAGGTTCTTCCAGAAAATTCCAAATATACAGTTTATTTGGCACACAAATATCTTAAATGTAAGACATTTTAATCAAAATCGTTTGACCCATTGCCGAAAAAATGAAAATGTTTGACATTTTTGTAAGTAAAAGGTATTTGGTGGTGGGCGGGGATTTTCTTGAAAATCTTTCTTAGAGAATGCTGACATAAATACCTACTTTGCTATTTAATAGTCTTAGTTTTTGGGCTATGCTGTCCTCAGACATACCTACACGGGCCTTTTTTAAAAGTGCTCCTTACGAACACACTGGACCTCAAAATATACATTTTCGGTGAAATCTCTACATAGAATTTTTTGTTGGAATACAATATGTTTTCTGTCCACTATTAACATCGTACATACGGGCTAGAGAAAGTAAAGATCAGTCGGCTCAATGAGTATTTTGAACGGAACCTAAGCCCACAAATTTCCGAAGAATTTGCATTGCTAGTCGGAAGATGGTTACTGGTCTTCTTTAACGGGCCATTTTGCTAAAATAGCTTTAGATGATAGACGTACCTACCGTTACTACCAACTGGTATACAAATCTCTTTAATGCAGATCTTTGAAAAGGTTTGTCTTACATTATGACAGCACATTGGTGTAGTAAGCAACACTAACAGCTATCTGGAAGGTCCAAAGTCAGCCCAGAACTAGCAGCTTTTGAATTATATTTGGTCGCAAAAATTAAAGATAGAGTGCTTTTAAAGAGGTAATTATCGGTTTTACTTGTGTATTCCTCTCTACTTATAAGGATCTAAGTAAACAGGCATTCTGCTAATGTTTAACCCGATTAGCATGGTGTTGAAAGAAGATTAATCTGTTTTGAAAAGTTTGTTCGTAGAACAATAGATATCTTGACAGAATGGAGATTGCGTTGAGAAATAGAGTAAGGTAGTGTAATTTTGTAAATAGAGTTTTGTGTTGATAACTTTCGTTATTATTTAGTTATGCCAAATCGCCTGTCACTTTCTGGATGACCCTCAAAAGTGCATTAAAATACTCTGTAAAAGTATTAATTAATCATATGGTACTTTAGCTTCCTGTAAAACCCTGAATATTAAATAATTCAATTCTGATATAATCAACAATGTTTAAAAACTGCTTCACTTAAGCTCCGATTTTTCCAAAAATGGAAAAGGATAATATCAGAACCATATGACGCCTTATAATCTAAACGCGCCCTAGTAAACAGAGGCTAAGATACCTAAAACACCAATATACATCCATATGGTTCAGTTTTCTTTCTTTTTTAATTTTTTTCAGTATTTAAAACATTCCTTTGCAAGCATTTCCACTAAAAATATAATTGTATACGCTCATTCACTTCAACTCTGGAATGAGCTTGCACCTGCAAAAACTTCTTGCTCTATGCAGAAAGAGCACAGTGGGTAAGCTGTTGGCTTAACTGTCTTCATGAACCCTACTGTCTTCAGTATCTTCATGAAGAACACGTTGTCTTCGCACGGACTGAGCTGTGGTCTTCACCAAATTTAACTACCAGGTGACTCAACTGCCCCGTATTTGACGTATGCACACATTTCTTCGTGCGTTAAAACAGTTGCAGAACTGAAAGGGGCTATTTCAAGTTTTTTTTTGTTTATTTTTTTTTTTAAATGCAGCTCCGGAGGCTTGTCAGGACTCCGGCGCTGTATTCCTTTCTTCTCCATTTTTTTTTCCAGTTTCCTATATTTCCTTAGTAGACCTTATTATTCTTAACATTTTCCTTTTACATTTACAAACACAGAAACACCCATGCCCAAGGCGGGACTCGAACCCACGATCCTGTGCACCACGAAGCGCTAAAGCGAGTCACTTTAGCCTGCGCGGCCACCGGGATCGGCATAAAATCTTATCCGGGTAACTTACCCTAAGCGAGATTCGAACTCACGACCTTTTGAATCTGAAGCAGACATGCTACCACCACACTACCCAGGCGGGCGTAAGTTAAAACCCATCAGTGAAGAACTGGCCGGAGCGACCTTCTTTTTGCTCTTCAGTGGAGACGGTGAGTACGTCGCGGTCATTTCAAGCGGTAAAACGAAGGTCGCTCTCACCAGTTCTGAACTGGAGGACTTTAACTTTAAGTAACCCCACGAGTTCTGCAACACTTTTAATATACGAAGAATTATAATATTAGAGAAAGTACCTTCTCTTTATTTGGACCAGAAGGATCTGTCTTATCTATTCGCAGCATTGGCATCCCTCTCATATTTTCTTCATTTAAGAGTTTCCAAGTATTGCGAAGCTCGATTTCGAAATTTAGATTACATTTTTTTAAATTTATGTTTTAAAGCAATTTCAGAAGAGGAAGAAATGTGTATACAAATTCCCCATTATCTCAAAAAATACGGCTGAAATTTTTACCTCACATACTCCGAAATATGTTTTATTTTAATGACAAGGTTTTTATGTAAGCTGATTAGTTTTTTTTTTTTTTTTTCAATTTTAAAATCGTCCTTTTTTAATAAACCTCTAAGAGCTTTCTTTAGAAAATCATACCTTTCCTTCTAATGAACACAAGTATTCTATGTTTCACAGATCAATAGTAAAGATATTGCTGAATATACCGTGAAAAATGTATCTTATTATCTTAAATAGTTGCTCAGATTTTAACATTGGCAAGAAAGGGAATTTCGACTCCCCTTATAATAAATAATTTAGAACTAGTTTGGGAAAAATAATAAAAACAAAAACAAGTAATATGCTATGAAGTTTGGGATAATAGGATAAAAGAATATAAAGCTTAAAAAAACTATTTTAATTTTAAACGTAGCCAGTCAAAATAAACAAAGAGGTATAATCTTAAGGCAAGACAGCTGGGTTCTAAGAAGACTGATAAATAGGGTAGAGGGGTGATGATAAGAAGAGCTGAAACAAGTGAATATAATGTTTTACATGTATTTTATGTCATACTTTTCGGTCATTGTTTTATTAGTATTGTGTGTATAAATTTCTCTTATATGTATTTGTCTACTTTAAATACGGAACCCCATGGCACGCAGTCCAGAACAGGCCTTGGCCTACCGCCCGGCCGCTGCATCCACCTTCTCGGCCCAAAGGCGTCATGAATGGGGTGCAGTGCTGGAGGGTGAGATGTGATCAGCGCCTCGAGTCCCTCCCGGCCGGTTGATACGGTCTTCTCCATCTGGAATTTTCAATCAAGTAGCTCCTCAATGGGCACCCCTAGGGACCTCACGAGGCTGAGTGCACCCCGGACTAGATCTCCCAGTGGGGAAAAATTCCCCACGCTGGTACCGAGAATCGAACCCACGTCTCAGGCCTAGCAAGCAGCCTCGCTACAACCGCGCTAAGGAAACGACCAGTCTACTATAATAGTGTGCATTAATACATTGGAAAACGGTTTATTCTGTGTTGTTAAGTTGCTGTATTTGTATATCTTTGTCCTTTTATTTTCGTGTTTATTCTTTTAATTTGTTGTTTTTTAACTTTCCTTACTATTTTGTGTATTACAAGAGCAAGTACGGTCTGCGGATCGTGCGACTGATGAAGCTCAATGAATGTATGTAAATACACTTCATTCATTCATATTTTCGTTTGTTAGCGGAATCGTTTCCAGTTGATCCTGCCTGAAGTTGAAATGACGGTATTAATAAGACACTCCCTCCCTCCCTCACGTGAATAATGTAACATGAATTAAGCTATGACGTACGCCATCGAGTTTTAATCATATGTAGCGTGCAAGTGCTGTGCTGTGCCATATCATAACATGACCGCACAGATAATGGACATCCCGCCGAGCAAGATTGCTGCCCAAGTGGGACCAGAGCCATATTTTATGCAGCATAAACGTGTGTTTAGACTGGCACCGAGTTTTACAGATGTCCAACCCCATGATTAAGCTACAGTTTAAATGAGCCTCTAGTAAATATGTCTAGAAGGCAATTCCGTTCAACCATTGATAAAACCCAGGTCCTTGGAAAGAAGAACCAAGTGAGAAACTCATATCAATTATTAAATTTCCAGGACGATCGAGCGAGGTGGCGTCGCGGTAACATGTGAGTCGCATTCGGGAAGTACCTGTTCCATTCCTGGTGACTACCCACTGACTCATGGCTTTTTCGTGGGTTTTCCTGCATCGCCAAGCAAATGCTGCATTGGCTTTTCATATAAAACTGTTTTCTTTCCATCAGTTTCCCTTCGTTTCGTCTTCCTTTACGCCTTCAGGAACGCCCCAGCATAATCAAATGTATTCATTGACATAAACAGAAAAAGGTATAAAGAGATCTAGTTGAAAATATATTTATTAAACAAGATATACTACATGCATTACATCATGTATTACCCGTCTATTACATGCGGGTCTGTTTTGGATGATAAAACTATATAACCTTACAATGCATGCTACATCATATGCATTACATGGCATTACAACATGATATCCCTAGGCGCCACTTTGAGATTTGGGTTGAGGTGCTTTGCGGCTAGAAACCAAACCTTGCTGTTGCCAAGTCTTCCGCTTACTGCTCCCTTAACTGGGGTGCAAATCTCGGCTTGCAAGCAGAGTCTTCGAGTCTCCAGGAAATAGAGATTTTACTACGTTGTCAGTACGGGGCTGTCTTTTGTTTGCTAATGGTTATTGCCCAGTGGGGGGAAGCGGTCCCGTTTGTAAGCCATCATGTTTTGGAGAAAACTATCGCCACATTACACACACATAATAAAACATGCTAACCTTTGGCATCCAAGGTCGCGGGCTCAAACCCGGAGGAGCGCGATATATTTTTTTCATATGTAAAAATCCTTAGCACGACTTCCTTCGAAAGGAAATAAAATCGTTGGTCCCGTGTCGTAGATTTACGGCACGTAACCTCAAACCTTATAAAGAGTACTCTGAGTAAACTTAAGCGGTCTTTCACGCCCAATATAGAATGGGACGTTAAGACCAGAGTAATTTAAGAGCGTCCATAGATAAAACAAAATTTAATTTAATGAATGGATACATACATTTGAGGCAATAAGATACATTTCTGTACCTCATATATAGTTTAGCAAGTGCTGGACACCGGTGCAAATTTGCTGACTTTACAGTAATATTGTTGTTAATAATAGCCTATATTATTTCATTTCAATTACACCTGCTTAATTTAGACTGTAGTTTAGTTAAACTCCTGAAAAAATTTATACTACATACATACTTTGTAAAAGTTTGAGTATGTGCCACGCTATAGTGACCTAAATGCCCAGTGTTAGACTGCTTGCCTCATACCCAGGCACCCCGGGTTCGGACCCACGGGACGACATATGGGATTTGTGGTGCGGAAAGTGAAGTCTCGGTACTTCGGTTCCCCCACCAATAATTGCTTCATAATTTTATTTTCGGTCATCCAAATCAAAGCCATTTCATATCTCCCACTTCCTCACTTGCATACAAGGCATCGGGCTGATCACCCATCCTGGATTCTCTCTGATCCAGAACCTCTGTCCCTCAACCAAAAGGCATCTAACCCCAGGCGCTGGCTTTGTTGTCCTAGGGGGAGTAAGTCATACATACGAGGAGGGTAAACAGAAAGAAGAAAATGTATTTGTCCTTCCAGGTTCGTGATGTGGCAGTCCGGGCAGATGGCAAGAGGAAGAGTTACTCCGTGTACATTAGGTAGCTTGCACTCTCTCTCTCTCTCTCTCTCTCCCTCTCTCTCTGGCAGCTGCATCAGAGAGATTGGACATCAGATTTCCGCGCATTTCTGGAGGCGCCTGACTGCCAACAGCCTGCGACATCCTTTGTTTCCTTTACCTCTTCCCATTCTCCTGGAGAGAGTTAGATCAATAGATCTGTATAGGTTACAGTGCATTATGTGTCTGATCTGCAGAGATCGCAGTGCACGAAGCGTCTCCGTAGGTTCCTATTGCTCCTTCACCTCATCCCATCCTCTTGGAGTGTGTTGCTACAATAGATCTGTATAGGCTGCAGTGCGCTATGTGTCTGATCTGCAGAGATCGCAGTGCACGAAGCGTCTCCGTAGGTTCCTATTACTCCTTCACCTCATCGCATCCTCCTGGAGAGTGTTGCTATAATAGTTCTGTATAGGCTGCAGCGCACGAGGTGTCTCTGTAGCTTCCTATTGTTCCTTCACCTCATCCCATCCTCCTGGAGAGTTTTGCTACAATAGATCTGTATAGGCTGCAGTGCACTATGTGTCTGATCTGCAGAGATCGCAGTGCACGAAGCGTCTCCGTAGGTTCCTATTACTCCTTCACCTCTTCCCATCCTCCTGGAGAGTGTTGCTACAATAGTTCTGTATAGGCTACAGCGCACGAGGGGTCTCTGTAGCTTCCTATTGTTCTTTCACCTTATCTCATCCTCCTGAAGAGGGTTGCTACAATAGTTCTGTATATGCTGCAGCGTACGAGAGGTCTTTGTAGCTTCCTAGTGCTCCTTCACCTCATCCCATCCTCCTGGAGAGTGTTGCTACAATAGTCCTGTATATGCTGCAGCGTACGAGGGGTCTCTGTAGCTTCCTATTGCTCCTTCACCCCATCCCATCCTCCTGGAGAGTGTTGCTACAATAGTCCTGTATATGCTGCAGCGTACGAGGGGTCTCTGTAGCTTCATATTGCTCCTTCACCCCATCCCATCCTCCTGGAGAGTGTTGCTACAATAGTCCTGTATATGCTGCAGCGTACGAGGGGTCTCTGTAGCTTCCTATTGCTCCTTCACCTCATCCCAATCCTCCTGGAGAGTGTTGCTACAATAGTTCTGTATAGGTTGCAGTGCATGATGTGTCTCTGTAGCTTCCTATTGTTCTTTCACCTCATCTCATCCTCCTGAAGAGGGTTGCTACAATAGACCGCAGTACGCGAGGTGTCTCTGTGACCCCCTATACTTCCTTCACCTCATCCCATCCTCCTGAAGAGGGGTGCTACAATAGATCTGCATAGACCGCAGTACGCGGGGTGTCTCTGTGACCCCTATACTTCCTTCACCTCATCCCATCCTCCTGAAGAGGGTTGCTACAATAGACCGCAGTACGCGAGGTGTCTCTGTGACCCCCTATACTTCCTTCACCTCATCCCATCCTCCTGAAGAGGGTTGCTACAATAGATCTGCATAGACCGCAGTACGCGAGGTGTCTCTGTGACCCCCTATACTTCCTTCACCTCATCCCATCCCCCTGGAGAGTGTTAGTCACAATGGATCTGCGTAGATCACAGTACTCAAGGTGCGTTTGTGACCTCCTTAAGTTTCTTCAACTCGTCCTATCCTCTAAAGGCAGCTAGCCACAATGGATCTCGATAGATCGGAGTGCGAGAGGTATTCTTCTCCATTGCTTGCCGTTAACCGTTTAAGACGACATCTATCCGTGGCATTCCTGATGTATATTGAATTGTCTACATGTAATAATAGCTAGGAAACATCGCAAATTCCTTTGAAAATAAAGTAATTTACAAGTGGCTCCCACTCCAGATATCAAAGCATTTCGTGTGTAAGTGGCCTAATTGGATGCTCTACACTAATTGACTCACGGAAATTTTCAGTGTAACGAGAACAATAAGGCAGAGGAAGTTCCCAAATGAGTATCAATTTGTTGTTAGAGTAAATAGAAGATAAACCGACTTTGCAATCGAACTCTGGTTTTAAATTCACATATCACGAAATTACAGCTAAAGATTATCCTTATCAAGCAAGATAGCTCCGGAGTAACGTGAAAAGATTGCACTCTGGAGGTCCTGGCCTCGATTACTGGGGTCAGATATCCAGTTCATCGGTTTCGTGGTTTTCTCTGGCTGTTAAGGCGAACACAGGGATGTTTTATCTAATATCACAAATATGATATGCTATAATTTCGCTTCCCTTTACGTAATATTTGTGGGTTTTTCAGAGATTGTTATCGTCAGACAGATAGAGGAGATATTGGCTGGTTGGAAAGCTCTTCTCGGTCCTTTAGATTAGACCTTCTCTGAGCCACATTAGATGGGTACGCAAGAGGGACGTCTTCTCAGGGCAGCTCACCGGTGTGACGGGTCATCAAGTTTGGAATCGTTAGAGATCTCCGTGTTTTCTGTCAGCGGGCCAGCGGGCCTATAGTCTCCTGAGGTTACTTCACCTCGCCCGTTCTTCCTGGAGGTGGTAAGCACCAAAGATCCGCTTTGGGTCAAAGTGTGGCGCATCCCCTCCGTTTCCCGGCCATACTCTGCACATGACCTCCTTCTTTAGAAAACCCTTCAGTAATTTAGAGCAAATTTATTCTTTATTCTATCACCTTTAATATGAATATCATTTACGTTTCCTGTACATTCTGGTCATACGGTGCCATCTCGTACTGTAAAAGGATTAAGGATTATCGTGGATAAGATCCTCAGTCACTGGAGCAGACCATTGTACGTAACTCCAGGGAGGGAGGTGAGAGACCAGAAGGACGATCAGATCAGGATGACGATGGATATAACATGTACGAGTCCTTAACGCCCCGACGCCGCACGTTCATTGCATATGGGCTCCGAGTTTCGATACCTCATACGCCCGATAGAGTCAGGGCACAAAGGTCCCAAAGACTCGTTTCTATCGGCGGTACTACGATGGTTCCAGAATAAACCCTTTACAGTGCGCAAGCCACTATCCAACATCAACCCGTCAAACACTGACGCCAACTCCTTCAACCCTGAAACTGTTTGCAAATAAATTATGGGAACAGGAACTTATGGACATATAAATTCGGAAGTTGTAATGAAGTCACCGAACAGTCTCTTGGCAACTCGCGAAAATCCCCGACAAAATTTAACGCTAATTATATGTCACTGGAAGGCACAGTGAGATCGATGGTGGTGTACATGCAATCTTCCAAGTATCCTGCCAATGAAGATACTTAACATTCTGCAGTAAGACCGGATACTTGGCATGCAGTCCTTTGCTTTAAAACAACAAAATACAGTTTTCGTAGAACCGGATTTTCCTATCCGCCATAATTAAGTAATTTGGTCGGTGACAAATAGTTTCTGGGTTCGAAAACTTCCGCTCGGGGTGGTACTATCGTTCCTCTGGATAGTCAGCTAACTTTCAGGAAAATAGTGTTTTAGGGCCGTACTATAGCCGTCAGGCTGGTCGAATGGTCTTTGTGAGCATCTCCAAAACTTCGATTATCTACTAATGTAATTCACTTTAGCCATCATGAGGTGAGTCTAAGTTAGCTTAATCGGAAGTTTAATTAGACAAGCACTTACCGTAAATGCAATGTGTAATTTATCATTTTTGTAATTAGAGTTTACATTTGTTATTCCCGGTATTTAACATCTGAAGCTGTTATATACATATGTATCTGGCCAAGTTATTCACACAGTGATATAGGTGAAATATTGTGAGAGTTCCTTCCTGGCCTGTGTTCATTGTGAAGGTTAATAATACGTGATGCGACTAAAAAGACATTGCAGACCACAACTGTACCAGGCAACTACCATAATAAAATGACGATATAAACAATTGTTATTTATTTATTTTTGCAAGCGTTTGGCTATACACAAAAATGCATCTGAAATATACCGGAAATACAGTTTTCAACGCCAATAAAAGTACATAAATAAAGCGTTTCAAAATAAGCATGCGTTAGGCAGTTAAGAGTTTTCTCCAAAACCATGATGGCCCCAAACGGGACGGCTCCTACCTGCCACTCACCAATGACCATTAGCAAACAAAATCAACCTGTACTAGGGGCGAGAAGCAACGTAGTAAAACCTGTTTCCTGGAGACACTGCTTGCAAGTCCAGAATCCGCCTCGTTAAGGGACCGGTAAGTGGAAGACTTGGTAACAGCGATGGTTGATTTCCAACCGCACACACCCTCTCCACACTCTTTAAGAACATTGGTAGAAGAGTGGGACAGTGCCATCACGTTCTGAAAAATACTGTTAAGTCTATTCCAATTCTTTTCGGCCAGCAGGTGAGAAAGAGGGGGGAATATAGGTTCCTGCATCCAGCGGCAACCTCCCCCCCCCTCCTACAGCCCCCATCCGAAAAGAATATGAACAAAGCTGCGATTGCAGATTCTAGATTGAGCCTGTCTTATTGGTTACGGAGACAGGTGAACGACAGGTTTCGAGATTTCATTAGGTTAGGTTACTTTAGGTTGTTTAGGTGCATATAGATAGAAATAAGGGGTAAAAATGAAATTTCTGAAAATTGGCTCTTCTTTTCAAAGCGAAATGCACAGTCTTCGGCTCGTTCTAAAAATAAAATAGAAGGTAGCACAATAACATTTAAAGTAACAAAAACTTGTGGCTGGATTTGGATGCAAAAAAGCTGGGACGTTTGTTCCAGGAAAAAGAAACAAAAAAGAACTAAGAGGTCCGGACCACAGGCACTTATGACGTCAAGTCAAACTTCCAAAGGAGCTGCAGCGCAGTGTCCTGCTGCTGATGAGAATAATGTGCAATATAACATTAACAACAAAATTAATGGCAAAATATAAACAAAACTGCTTATTGTAATATTTATAACAAAAATAGGACAGCTTGGTAGCACTCGCCAAAAGACTGGGTAGAGTGTTGCAAATCCATTGTCCTCAGTGACCTTGGGAACCGGAGAATAGCAAAGCACACGGAAGACGCGGAAAGGGCAACAGGAGGGGCAGGAGAGTTTAATGGCATCCTATGCGGTGAGGTTGCAACCGAGACTATCATTTGTTCATTGTGACAATAGCAAACCGGTGGTCAGGGGCAAAAGTGAACAAGTATAAAATAAGTTTCATTTATGGACGCCCTTTAACTGCTATGGTTCATAGCATCCCATTCTATATTGGGCGTGAAAGATAACTTAATTTTCCTCAAAGGTCCTTTTATCAGGCTTGAAGTTCATTTACGAGCTGTAAATCTACGACACCGGACAAACGGTTTTACCTTCCTCCCTTATGTCCGAAAACAATCCACTACCCTCCACAGGGTTTGACCTTGGGAACCAGAGGCTGGCAAGTCACCCCTAGACTAAGGAGTACAACAATGATGGAGCACTTATTGAAATGATGTAGGTGGGTTTACAGCCGAGGGAAGTGTGCCGAAGTTTTTGGATCAGAAATGCCTTGTGTTAGTCTGTTGTAAAGAGATCAGTAATCCGGATAGATCACTTCCCAATACTATATGTAACGTTTGCAGAATTATAGCTCTAATTTTTCGCTGGCGGCAGCGATCTCGAAAGTGAATGGTTTCACCACAGTAGACGTCTGCTAGAGAACGGAATGTAGCAACATTCCACTAATAATTCAATTAGAACAGAGTGGATCTTGAGATCGATCCGAACAGACCGCACACGTTTAAAGGTAGTGGAACTCGTGAAATGGGCTTATTCCTTCCTCGTTAACAAATATTAACCTTCGTAATTCAGATAGAAAATCAATGCGTTAGAATTATCCGCTTTGGCCAGGCTGCAGGCAATCAAAACTTACGACTCAAATTTCATGAAAAATCATGAAAATAATTTAAATATTCAGGAATAAAAAAAAAAAAACAACTGGCCACCAGGCGCCATTTCTAAACTTTAAGTCACTGGAGCAACAGCAAAGCATTAAAGCTGAAACTGGAACTCGGAAAGAAAATCTTCGATTCGAAGAGATCTAATTCTCATCACACAAAGTAAAAATCGAAGTTATTTAGAACTTAAGCAGCAATACAAGAAGAAAAGGACAGAAATGGCAGCAGCAAAGGAGAGGAAAAAGGAAGGATTAGAGTCCAATCTACCAACCTGGTGGATTTTAATATGAGCTATGCATTCAAATCTTTCCTTGTTTCCTAGCTATATATATTCAGCGTTTTTCTTCCTGTAAAATGTTCTTTGCGGAGTAGTTTTTCTTTTACGCCAATAAAATTTGCTGTACATGTTCACAGATGCACAAGGAATAAGAATTGCCCTTGGTTTTACTGTGAGATCTACATTAGCATATGTTTTCCATTTTCAAAGCACACCAATAACTTTAAAAATGCTTGGAGCTTAACTAAAGGAAACACAGAGAAACCCAGGACAATTTCAAAAAATAGGTGTATTGTGAACGTAGGGTTAAAATATTAGACCAAAATTTGAATTTTGTTTTCGCAAGGGACCTTTATTTTGACGTGACAAAAACAAAACAAATTTGACCACACTTCCAAACCATTACAGCAAAATTGATGAAATTTGCACTGTAACTTATTTTCACTATATTACACTGTTGGTATAACTTTAAAAAATTGATCCTTATTAGTTTGGAATTTAAAACTTTCAGTCATACATGTTCTTAAAAGTAATAGTTTTATAAATGTGGATTCTCACACATTATAAACAGGGTAGTGCCTACAAGGTGTTACACGAAAATGTTGTGATACAAAAACAAAACAACAACGACAAATCTGATGTGTTGTTTTCAAATGACCTTATCTACCTGTACTGTAAAGAAATTCCTTACAAATGATTATTCTTCATTCAACTTCATGCCAATCGAGATAAACTTTATAGAAATGGTCTTATAACTTATTACCTTATAAGTAAAGGAAACCAAGGGAATAGACTAGACTAAAGCGACAGTCAGTGTCACAAATAATTCCAGTGAAATATTGGTATCGAATTTACGGATGAATACAATAACTTCCACCTATTATATACGTTCATAATACTCGGTAGAGAAAGTAAAATGGCACATCATTGTGGTATGTTGGAGAGAAATAAAATAAATAATATTTATTCCCCGTTATCTTATTCCTTAGCTGGCATTTTATTTCTCAATAAGGGTTTTAGAATCCAAACTGTTTAGCCCATTACTCGATTCGGTGTTTTCGTTTACTATCTCTCAGAATTCGTTTAGTTTATAGCATTACACTGCGTTCGTGAGACAATACGTGTGGTTTTACGGAATTAAAAGATATTTATAAGGGAGATATAAATTACATTAAGAAAGGACAAACATACATTAAGAATGGCGTGGAAAAAATATTCTCAAACACGTCGAAAAGTGTGAAGACGGATTTTGCTAGGGTGCGAATGTGCCCAGTACACGGGTTGGCAAGCAAGCCAGGTAGACATGCACCATTACTAGCGGGATAATGAACCGAAGGTGGTTAAGAGGTCCGTTGCCCGGGGCTGTACAAGATAAAAGGTAAAACAACGGAGTTCTTGTTGGTCGAGAAAAGCGACTTCACTTGCTATTGGAGACGAGGTGAGTTAAGACGTGCTATTTGATTCAGTTGTGAAAACGAACAGGCTATATATGGCCGTTATAGAAACAGTGTTAATACACCATAATTAATGTAACAAGTAACAAGGGATGGTAAGCGTGGTCGTGTAAAGATTCCATGCTGACATACCCTGAGCTATGGCGTTCGCACTTCCACACCATTCCTTAATCTCCTGAACCATCGCGCAAGATTCGACCTCGGAACCCCTTTAAACCAACTGTAACGCAAACTGCTGAAAACAATCGTATTTTCTTAACCAAGACATTCTCTAAAATAGGTGCTCTGTATAGGTGCAGCATATACACTCGACATTACCTCAAAAAACCATGGACCATTTCGGTCCATCTGTTCGCAAACGATGCGTTTTACCCCGGAAGCTAAAAAATGCAATCATTCCATCAGCTCACAACAAACACATTACCTCAATAAATAACGCAAGAATGTAGGGTTACTTGGGTCCCTAAGTTTGTAATCGAGGCATTGTCCCAAAGCTTCCATCAGCTCAGTCTCCAAGCTCAAGGGCAGTTCAATGTTCAAGTTGACCCATTCTCTCGGCAACTATTTAAGATAATGAGACAAGGTATATTCAGCAAAAATTTACTGATGATTGATGAAAAATAGAATATTTCTTTGATTAGAAGCAAAGATATAATTATAAAGCGCTTAAAATTTTATTGAAAAACGATGATTTCTATATTTTTAAAAATTTATTAATCCATATACATAAAACTTATCAATAAAATAAAGCCTATTCGAGTGCAAATGTGTGGTAAAATTTCAGCACTAAGTGCCAATTAGTTTCCGAGTTAATGGGACATTTGTATAGAAAATCTTACTTCCTCAGAAATTGCTTTCAAACATAATATTTAAAAAAAAATGTAACCTATCATTCCAAAGACAATTCTGACATGAAGGAAACATGAGCGGTATGCCAATGCTTCGAATAGATAAAGTAGAACTTTCCGATCAAAATAAAAAGGACATCTTCTCTAACATTAATGCTTACAAACTTATTGATTAAAGATTTGAAGCTTTCTCGGTGTTGATTATTACAGAAGACTTCACGGGATAGCAACCGAGTTAGACTGGAATCAAAGAAATCCAAGCTTTCGACCATTTTGACTCTGTGATCTTCGTCAGTTCCCTTCTCACAATGTGCACAAATCTTGAGACAGTTCTGTAGTGAAACTGACATAATTGTACATTTCATCACATTGTTGCTCACAGAAATTTTACAAGAGAAAAGAATTAACAATGTACGCAGGGAAGTGAACGGCAAAACGTGTCAGTTCATAATGTACACCAGGGCCGGTAAGATAAGCTCTCGCAGTGTGAAATGCTCTATTCTATACAATTCATGTACACCAGGGCCGGTAAGATAAGCTCTCGCAGTGTGAAATGCTCTATTCTATACAATTCATGTACACCAGGGCCGGTAAGATGAGCTCTCGCAGTGTGAAATGCTCTATTCTATACAATTCATGTACACCAGGGCCGGTAAGATGAGCTCTCGCAGTGTGAAATGCTCTATTCTATACAATTCATGTACACCAGGGCCCGTAAGATGAGCTCTCGCAGTGTGAAATGCTCTATTCTATACAATTTATGTACACCAGGGCCAGTAAGATAAGCTCTCGCAGTGTGAAATGCTCTATTCTATACAATTCATGTACACCAGGGCCGGTAAGATGAGCTCTCGCAGTGTGAAATGCTCTATTCTATACAATTCATGTACACCAGGGCCGGTAAGATGAGCTCTCGCAGTGTGAAATGCTCTATTCTATACAATTCATGTACACCAGGGCCGGTAAGATGAGCTCTCGCAGTGTGAAATGCTCTATTCTATACAATTCATGTACACCAGGGCCGGTAAGATGAGCTCTCGCAGTGTGAAATGCTCTATTCTATACAATTCATGTACACCAGGGCCAGTAAGATGAGCTCTCGCAGTGTGAAATGCTCTATTCTATACAATTCATGTACACCAGGGCCAGTAAGATGAGCTCTCGCAGTGTGAAATGCTCTATTCTATACAATTCATGTATCCTAGTAGAAAAATAAAAATGAGTATTTTATTTCATCGTGAAATACAGTATAAGTAAATTATTTTCACTCCTTTGGCAGCTCCCCATTCTTTAATCAATGAAAATACTTGGTCATACAAGTCCTTCGACTTGCCGGATAACAACTTGGTCAGAATCTAAAACTTCTTCGGCAATATCAATTTTCATTCATTTATTGATTTATTTGGTGGCGTTTAAACAACCAGAATTGAAACTGTTTATTCCGGCGGGGTTACGCAGCAACGAACAACCAAAGCACTATTTACGTCACGAGTAAAATTCAATTCCTTGTAAAGACGACTCTAATAATATTAATATTAATCAATATAAGTATATTTCAGTTAATATTAGCATACTATAATATGTTGTATATTACACGTGGCTTATTAGATTATTATTTGCTTATGATAAGTTAGAACACTCCCGTTTACGCGCTCGTGTACTAAACATCGCACTCACAAATTATAGTCCATTTAAGCCACTTATAATATAAATAACTGTTATCAACAGTTTAAGGAAAGCATTTTACTTCATGGTCCTGCTGTTGGTAAGCGAGCGCTGTGCGGTGTTTAGTGTTTCATAAGGAAGAACACAGTGTTTGATCAACACTTTAAGGAAAAACACCTTTCTTTCCTGTCCTTCTGTTGATAGCAAGCGCTGTGCGGTGTTTAGTGTTTCATAAGGAAGAACACAGTGTTTTATCAGCAGTTTAAGGAAAAACACTTTTCCTCCCTGTCCTACTGTTGATAGCAAGCGCTGTGCGGTGTTTAGTGTTTCATAAGGAGGAACACAGTATTTCATCAACACTTTAAGGAAAAACACCTTTCTTTCCGGTCCTTCTGTTGATAGCGAGCGCTGTGCGGTGTTTGGTGTTTCATAAGAAAGAACACAGTGTTTTACCAGCAGTTTAAGGAAAAACACTTTTCCTCCCTGTCCTACTGTTGATAGCAAGCGCTGTGCGGTGTTTGGTGTTTCATAAGGAGGAACACAGTGTTTTATCAACACTTTAAGGAAAAACACCTTTCTTTCCTGTCCTTCTGTTGATAGCAAGCGCTGTGCGGTGTTTGGTGTTTCATAAGGAGGAACACAGTGTTTTATCAACACTTTAAGGAAAAACACCTTTCTTTCCTGTCCTTCTTTTGGTAAGCGAGCGCTGTGCGGTGTTTAGTGTTTCATAAGGAAGAACACAGTGTTTTATCAACACTTTAAGGAAAAACACCTTTCTTTCCTGTCCTTCTGTTGATAGCAAGCGCTGTGCGGTGTTTAGCTTCCTGCACACACGATCACAGGATTAGATCAGTTTTGAACACGTACACATGCATGTTGGCATTATCACGGTAACACACAAACGCTAAAGTAGTGAGCAACATGTGAAGACTCATTTAAAAGTGAAGCATGTGTTATTGGGTTTGCGAATATTATTATTCATGTCAGGTTTATCATCGCGTCCCTACTACATGTGCCTGCAAATAAATTAGCACATAACACAATATTCAGAGCTGCAGAATGATACTGCGAAAATGATGCCACCAGTGTATAATTATTGAGGCTCATTTTGTATTCCGCAACAAATGTGTGTGTGTGTGTGTATGTGTAAAACTGTTCTTGTTATTTGATAATTTTGGATGAACATAGAAACATGTATAATAACAGAGAGAGAGAAGAGATATTACATATACTCTATTGCAATAGATCGCCTAATATCTTTATACTTTCGGAAACATGATTACTCGCCTCTAATTTATGAAACGTTCACTGAAATCACTGTGAATATCCAGCAACAACAGCACGCATTTCACGGCACTCCAACAGCTACACCGAGAGAGATGGCTCTGGGGGTAACGCGGGAGGCCTTAGGTTCCAATCCCGCGGCAGACCTTCCTGATCCGTGGCTTTTTGGGGGGGGGATTTTCTCGAGTCACCAGGCGAATGCTGGGGAAGTTTCTTTCATCCCCCAAATGTCCCACCGCTTCCTTTCTTTACACTTCATATTTCAATTCGTCGCCCTCCATGGTATAATTATTACCATACATGGTTGCGGGTTCAAAACCGGTGGAGGACGATGGATGTGTCGTAAAAATATTTATTTCCCTTCCTTCCGAATAGAAGTAAAGCCGTTGGTCCCGTGACAATTTACGGCACGTAAAAGAACCTCAAGCCTCGTAAGGAGGCCTCTGAGCAAACTTAATCGGTCTTTCACGCCCAATACAGAATCGGACGCTGAGAATTACAGCAGACAAAGAGCGTCCGTAAATAAAGCTTCGTTTCATTTCATTTTATATTTCAATTAGGTTTCTCCAGTTAGAAACATTGTGTTGCGGCCAAATTCGCCTTGTAACTGCTGTTCTCTCCGCTGGGGTGTCAAGGTGGCTGTCTGTCCCCGCGGAGGGAAGTGCTGAAACTGGAAAAAAAAAACTTTAACAAAATATCGTGTAAACTCCACCCCAGAATGTTTAAAACTTTATGTTACACCTGTTATTATATATGGCCGCAATGAAACAGACTAAAGTAATGCAATAGAATAAATATTGTACCTGAAATCACAAATATTGTAAATATGCATATGTGTTAAAATATACGTTACATTGTACTGCTCTAATACAATAAATAACATCAACTATAAATACGCGTACGAATAGAATTTCGCAGTTTGTATGAATGTTTATTAGATTGTAAAATGCAATCCTAAAATATTTCGTTCTGCAAACACTATACAGGTCCCAAATGCGTTTGTTTTCTCTTCTCTGTTCAAAAACCGGTTCCTAGAGCACGCGCTGATTAAGTCTACATGTAAATGAGCAATAAAATTAAGTTTTTTACTTATTCCAAAGAGGGTCTGCACAGATGAATGTGGCCGCGCCGTGGCCTAGTGGTCAGACCACTCGCCTATCACATAAACAGCCCGGGTTCGATTCCAAGTGAGCGCATGTGAGATTTGTGGTGGACAAAGAGGCGCAGGGGCGGGTTTTCTCCACGCTCTCCGGTTTCCCCCGCCATCACATTCCACCGGGGCTCCATCTTCATTTATCACCAGTGTGATCACCTGCCGTGCCCATAGCAGTAAAAGTGGGCGTTAAACACTACCACAAAAAAAAACAGATTATTATAGGGACACTGACCGAGTAAAAACAGAGCCGTTGAGAAAGGCTTCACTCTAGCGGAATCGAGAAGAATCACCGGAGACAGTGTTTTCAATGTGATTGCAATACTATTAGGATTGCTGTACATAACACCAGGGTCATCCAGAAAGTGACCAACAATTTGGCATAACTAAACAATGACGAAAGTTGCCAACACAAAACTTTATTTATAAAGTTACAGTACCTTACTCTATTTCTCAACGTAATCGTCATTGCTATCAAGGTATCTGTCACGTGGTACAGGTTTTTGAACGCAGATGTATACTCTTCCACCGCTAAAGATATGAGCCAAGATGCACTGTCACTTTGAGGTGTTCATCGGTTGGAAAACCCTTTTTTTCTATCCAAAAAGTCATGTACGATGTCCAAAGTGAAACACAGGTTTTTATTATTTTATCACCATTTACTTTCAACTCCTCCATAACGATTGATAGACTTCCACTTCGTTCTTTTTCGTACACACTGGTTCATCCTTGATTACTCGTAAATTATGAGCGATTTCCTCACTGAAGACTCGTTTATTGCATTCTCACTATACTTTTGCTTTATTTATCTATAACATTCGATTGCTCGAACAATTTGTGCATTCAAAAAACGAATAAACTTTTGGCGGCAAAGAAGTTTAACATCTACATTGAAAAACCGGTACCACGTGACAATAAATACCTTGATAGCAATGACGATTATGTTGAAAAATAGAGTATGGTACTCTAATATTATTATTAAAGTTTTGTGTCGATAACTTTCGTTAATCATTTAGTTATGCCAAATTGCCTGTCACTTTCTGGATGACCCTCGTATTACCTGTTTTATGTGCGGATGAGACGGCCGTGCTAAATTCCAACTGAAAGTGGCCCACTTTCTACCTGATTTAAAGACGATCTCAGCTGAACTATAGGTTAATAAGTCAAAAACTATTTTCCCCCCACTTCATATGAAATTAGCCCCAATGGTGGCTTTTTTCAATGCATTGGATAAGTTCGGAGATGGTATCAAAGGCTTAGAAGAACAATGTCAGAGAATCAGTGCTGCTACGCTAAAGGAAGGCATTTTTTGTGTCGCAGATTAGAATACGGATTGAAAGTTAATTGAATCCTGTGGAACTTGAAGCTGGCGTATCAATCAAGAATAATTTAACATTTCTTTTATATATTAAGGACACATGCAAACAATTAATTGACAAATTGCTAAAAGCCTATAGAAGCCAAGCTTGCAAGACTGTCTCAAAATTCACTTCCTGCATTCCTATTTGGGTTTCTTCCGTGTAAAGCTTGAACAAGCCAATGAGGAACATGGAGAAAGATTCCACCAAAGGGTTTCAGAAATGGAGAGGAAGGTATCAACGAATATGAATATCCAACATGCTTCCAGATTACTGTTGCAAACTCCTAATTGGGAAAACTGAGGAGCCCGACAGAATAACCTTGTATGGAACGAATTCCCTCAAAGTGATATTTTCACAGAATAATGTTGTATGGAACATCCTGCAAATGATGTGCGGAAGTAGAAACTGTTTACCTGCAGTTTTAGGTGAAAATGTTACTTTGAAAATTGGCATTCCTAGCACAATGTTGCATGCCGCGTACTGGACATCGACAATGGAGCGCGTAAAGAATGTGAATATTTCTACTTCTTCCATCAAGCATTTAATTAAAGGTAGAGAAACAAACATAAATATAAATGAATGGTAGGATGCTGAAAGGAAGCGACTAAGGAACAGTACGAGAATGGGAAGCGGAATCAAGTCGATAGAAAACCCCACCCTAATGAGGTAAGCAATTTTTTTTTACTTTCTATATCCCCGTATGGACAATGTACAAGTGGATAGTAAAGGTATTGTATTCCACCCAAAAATTCGATACCGAGATTTTACCGAAAATACACGTTTTGACACCCTGAATCCAAAAAGCATTTTCAGAGAATGTTCCGTGTGTGTCTGTCTGTCTGTCTCTGGGCAGCATCTCTCAAGAATGAAAAGACGGTTAAATACCAAACTTGGTATTTAAGTTTGGTATCTTCCAAGGATGTGACACGAAGATTTTCAAGAAAATCCCCTCCACCCCTAACTACCCTTTAGATGGAAAAGTTTTCAAACATTTTGTTTTTCTTAAAAATGGCTCTTAAGAATTTTGATTAAAATACAACATATTAAAGCAATTTCCATCACAAAATGTATATCTTGAATTTTCTGGGAATAGCTCCTGAAGACATGTTTATTCTGGGTGAATTTTGCTGAGTTTTGCATAACTAGTAAACGGTAAAAGATAGACAAAAACTTACTACACAAACAATGTAGATCTCGTTAAAAGAGATAATTTTTTGTCATGTATTTTTTTTTTCGTGTAGTTTACCACTTTCGAGATATTCCCTGGTATTAGTAGTAAAATACTTATACTCTGCTCGGACAGGAAGTGTGCGTTTTCTTTTGTTCTACTCCTGACGAAGTAAAAAGCGATTTGCAATGACGATCGCATAACGACAGCTTTTAAAACTTCTACTTATGAGGAACTAAGTAATAACATTCTGCTAGTGTTTATCTCGATTAGCATTGTGTAGAAAGAAGAATGATCTTTTTGTAAGAAGTTTATAGAGCAGCTAGAGAAAGGCATGTGAGTGTGACACATCAGATTTTCTTATCGTACTAACTTATTATGGTAAACTGTAAATCTAACACTGCTTCTAATATTGCAGAAATGTTATTCATTTTATTCATTCTTCTATACGAGCCTGTGTGCTCAGCTGAAACCAGTCCTAAACGAGGATGTGGTCTGTTGACCTGGGAGCAAACATTAGAAGTCTTCAATCAATGTTATGATATGCACTACCATGAACAGTCAGCATTTTTAACGGAGTGCGTTGAAGTTCAAGAAGCAGCGACACGAAAGCAGGGAAAGGTGATGCAATATAACGCGTAAATGTAATTTAGGTACTTTATTATCAGTAATGTAAAACGTGAAGCCCTGTGTCTTATGCCAATATACAATTTCTTGGCAGCGACTCCTAAGCATATACAAATGCTACAACATATGATTAACACATTGAAGCCCAGACGTTTCTTTAGTTGAGAATCCAAGAATCCCAGGTTTTACACCTATTTTGAATTATTATTTACAGTACATCAAGAAAATCTACGAAACTGTCTTTGTACAATCTAAAAGTGTGCTATTCAAGGATTTCTCAACAAATAACCAAGCAGTCGTTACTTGCCTATTAATATTTTATTTTAAATTTACAACAAGTATCAAATATGACTTTGAAAAAAATCTGCGTAAAGCAGCTTACACTTCAGTTATTGGAAGCTCTAAAATCTCTCCTTCGGAATAGGAATTTTCCAGAACTTCATTTATTACAACCTGAATTTCACCTTTAGCTTCAGTTTGCAGAAAGCTAGGAAAATGCTGAATTTTTAACATTTAAGAACAACAAATATAACAAACAGGTCACCACCACCTTGAAGGAAAATGGCGCGACTTGCATGAGACAAACCAGTATTACCAACTCTCCTAAATATCCTAATATTCGACTAAAGTGAGGACAGATAGCAGTACAAATCAGACAACTATAGATAACTGATGCATGATCTATGCTGCATATCCCATGATCGAGTTACGGTCGTGGAATTGCATTAAAAACCTTAGAAATGCCTGCTGTAACAGCACTTCGCACGGCCCGAGCTATATTCCGACTTGGGCTTCAATGTGTTAAGGTAGACAAATCTGTTTACGATGATGGTGGCACACCCCAAGACCTCCTGCATCGCTACGTAAGCCATTACACGCATGCTAACACATCTAAAGAGTACCTTGATTCAAATTTAAGGACAAGTATGACTCAAAGTTTCAAATTCCAAAATAATAATCCTAGTTTTGTGTACCACAGTTCTAATGTAATACAAATAAGTTATAGTGAAACTTTTATTAGCTTTGCTCTAATGGTTTGGGAGTAGTGGTTAACTTTGTTCATGTCTTTGTCACTAAAAAGTCACGCCACGAAAAAGTCCCTTGCGAAAAAGGAATTAAATTGTGCCATGCCGGCATGGTAGCTCAGTGGCAGAGCAACCGGCTAGAGATCGGGAGATCCGTGGTTCAAATCGCGGCTATAGCATTGAACTTTTCAGTCTGACTCTACTATCCAACTCCTGTCCTACACAAGGCTTGTGTAAAAAAAAAAAAAAAAAAAATTAATCCAATACCAATTGACTATAATAGTTGCTATACTATGAATGCTGGGTATAAAGTACTTAACAACGTTGAAAATCTGGGGTTGATATCTCAAAATAATTTGAGATCACCTTGTGGCTTACCGGGAAACATGTGAGTCAGTTGAGAAATTTAACGTCATCCGCCATGTTGCCATGGTACCTAGGTGGCAGAGCAACCGGCTAGAGATCGGGAGATCCGTGGTTCAAATTCCGGCTCTGGTATTGAATTTTTCAGTCTAACTCTACCTTTTCAACTCCTGTACTACACACGGCTTGTGTTCGAACATTGAAAAGATAAACTTAAATACATTTGACAGTAAAGCCTAAGGCAATTACTATTCATTGTACCTCTGTGTCCATGTACAGCAAACTTTATTTGTGCAACAGAATAACTGCTCCATAAGGAGCATTTAACGGGAAGAAAAATGTTGAATATATCAATAGCGAGAAAACAGGGAAAGATTCGAATGCATGGTTGACATTGAAACCTACCAGGACCCTCAGCTTTCCTTTTCCTCTCCTCTTTTTCCTTGCGTTACTGCTTTTCTTCTCACAACTTTGTTTTTTACTTTGCATGATGCGAATGATATCTCATCGATCTAAACTTCTTCTTGCCGAGTCCAGTACAGTTGCACCTCTAATGTTTGACTTAGGGCATTTCAAAATGGCGCCTGCTGCTCAATATGCCTTTTTTTGTATTCAGGAATGCTTACATTATTTCATGGAATTAAAATAAAGAAGTAGAGTTTTGTAATTGTTCATGAATCATCACTCATACATAAGCTTAAACAACATTATGTTTTTGCACTACATCCCTTCATTGCATGCGAGATTTTCATAGTGCGGACGTTATTTAGATGGCAGAAATGCACACAAAATTACTACTACCATTATGACGAATATTATTATTGTTGTTGTTATTATTATAATGGGTGGCGCCATGACCGCTCGGCTCCCTCCTAGGCGGCCCGGGTTAAATCACCAGCGCTTGCATGTGGGATTCCTTCCCCCCCACTCATTCCACCAATTGCACCAGCATCACCTATCCTATCATCTATTTCCTTGCATTTCATATCCACTTTCTCACGCTAATGCTACGGGCCGACCACTCTTTCCAGGCTCTCCATTCTGTGGTGTGATATCGTTGGCTCCCCACCAGACTTCTGCCTCCTAGGTATCCGCCTGTAAGTCCTAGGGGATGTCAGTCCTAAAAATGGGGAGGTAGACCGACCACAAAAAATTATTATTATTTTTATCATCCGTCGTTCTTTCATTTTGATGGAATTTTCTAAGTTTCTTTTAACTGAAATTTAGTTAACCTTTTTTTTTTTTTTAATTCAGTCCGTTCTATTTATGTTATGTATTTGAGATCCTTATCACCATCTCTACTGTGAAGCAAATATTCTAAATAAATAAATATTACATTTAACAGGTTTCATTTAATTGTCTTTTCATTCTGGATATATTAGTTAGGTTATTTAATCTCCTATAGATACTGAACCTGATGTATCATTTTTAACATTACATTTTAATACTTTTAACCAATTGTCTAGTTGAAAATGTTATAGTATATTATTAATATACCAATCAAATTATCAAAAAGTGGAAAAGCGCAAAAACAGTGCATGCTTATGCAATCTAATTCCTTTTTTAAAACTATTACCGACAAAAAGTTACAACCGGACTTTATATTACCACATTCAGCAGTACTTTGGGGGAAATTGTGATGCCTACAGCTGCACTTCTGTGGGAGAAGATGGATATTTGGCTACAATTGCAAAAAACAAACACTCAGTTCTCCCACTGTGTTTTTTTTTTTTTTTTTTGCTGGCTTGACAAGTGGTCAGCGCAGCAACAAGTTACGAATAGTAAAGGAACTTCCCTTAAACTGGGTGACCACTCGTGTTTTTCCCCGGGAGATGGTGGTTTTAACACGCTTGCGTATTGGGCATTGCTATTTTACCCCTACCTGCTTAAGGGGGAACCGCCTCTCTTCTGTACGCTCTGTACAGAGGAATTGTCCGTCCATCTTATGTTTCTGGAGTGTGTTCCTTTAGCACAGATTCCAGAATCCCTGCAGCTGCCGGTCAGTCTTGAGGAGGTCCTGGCGGACGATATCAGAACGACAGAAAAGGTTTTTAAATTTTATCAGCTGTTACTTTTACATTCAGGATTTAGTTTTACATGTAGTTTTATCTTATACGTTACTAGTACGAAGCGGTAATTAGTGTTTTTAACTTTTTAACATTTGTGCATTTTACCTCAGAGCATTTAGTTTTGGTTCTAGGTTTCTAATTTCTTAAGTTTTTAGATTCAGCTTAGCTTTATTCTAGGATTTAATACCTATGTCACATGTGGCTTTTTATATGCTGTTTTTGGTTTTAGCAACGCATTGTTGTATTTTTATAGTGTTTAAGGTCCGTTTCATTATAAATGGCACCGCAGGCGATGACACTGATGATACATGGAATTCGATGGTGGGGAAACCCGAAGAAAACCCACCCCTGCTCCGCTTTGTCCACCACAAATCCCAATGCGGATGGAACCCGGGCCGCCTAGGTGAGAGGTGAGTGGTGTAATCACTCAGCCATGGCGCGGCCGTGAATAGTTTTATTTGCCCAGGATTTCATCTTGCATTTTTATCAGTCTAATTTAATTTTCTTTTTTCTTAGTGATTTTTATCTCTGGGATTCGCTGAGTTTGTTTTATCAGGATGCTAGTGGCCGAGAAGTTGAGCGTTTTTAAACCCCAATTATCATTATTATCTCACTGTGTTTCGAGATGTTCAGATACTTTGATATAATTTATTCGAAAGAAAGAAAAGGTTTAACCAAGATTTAACACGTTAGCAATAACTGGTTCATCCAACTGAAGACGCGTGCAAGAGTGATTGTAAACTGCCCGGCCATGTGTAGTGTGTAAAATAAACCCACCTTCATCTCGGAACATAGCTCTGTAAAACGAATGCCACAGTAGACATTTACGAGAGTGTTTAGAAAAAGTTTAAACTGTACCAATTATGTACCCTACAGACGTTGTGCACCCAGGCGAGATAAGAAAATTACGCTGCAGTTGAGAAAGGGACGTGAAGCGAGGAATAAAAAGAAAAAAAAAAAGAATAAAGGATAATGAGGTAGACAAAAACGCGGACATGCTTTCAAGAAGTGAAGTAAGGGGGGAAATGAAAGAGGCAGATGCGCTTGTTCTGTGTACAGGTGAAACAAGGTGGAGTAGCGTTTTAAATTATTACAGCAAGAATGCTTTTTGGTGTTCAGCAGCCGCAATGGAATCTATTACAAATTTTAAAACTGGTGTCGCAAAGAACTGCTGCTAATACCATGAAGAAAGAGGGAGAAAACAGAAAATAAAAAAAGAAAAAGATTTCGAAGTTGCATGAGCTGGTAGAAGCATCTCGCGTTTGTGGGAGAAGTAGAATTTCAAGCAACATCAAGAAAAGAAAAGAAACCGCATTTTTTGTATCGTTTTTGTTACAGAATAGCAATGGTCTCTGCTTTATATTTTGCACTTAGCTAACAAAATAAGTATTCATTGAGCGCACTAATCTCTGGCATATTCTAATCTCCTCTCTTGTAAGGGGATTTCCCTTCAAACACCATCTTTCGAGAACTAAAGGGCGTACCAAAGAAACGGGCAACGTTGTTCATTTCCGATGTACTCATGTCGATTCGACTGTTCATATTGTTATGGCGTTGTGAAATACGTAGCAGTTAGTCAGGATCAGGCACGGGGATTTCAGTAAGCAAACGGGACACTTGTGTTACCACACGGAGAAAAACTCACGTCAATATTGTAACAGATACTCTCTTCTTCGCCCTTCAAATCAGCCGGTTTCGTTGCGACTGTTCCGTTTATTCGCTGCATATACACCAATGTAAAGCTGTGACGGTATGCCTAAAGAAAGAAGAGTTTACACATAAGAACAGAATAATATTTTGTGGCGGAATGTGGCAGAGAACACTTCAGATGGTGGAACCTTCAGATGTAATGTGGAACTCGTAGAGCTGAGAAGACGTTTAAAACCATCTTAAAAAGCACTAATTTAATGAAACACGAGCAACGTGAGGCATTATCAGAAGGAAAGTATCAACAAGGTGGACTTTCAAATTTCTCAGCTCCAAACTAAGGAACGTAACTTTTAGAGGATTTGTGTGATACGCGAATATTACTTTAAAAATCTTCAGCTCCCACACTGTTCCTAGCTTCAATTTCTTTTTCTCTTTTAATACTCTTTAATCATGTCTGTTTTTGAAACAGGAAATATTTGTTTACCGAGAACACTGCAAGGTTGCAATAAACTCTGTCCTCCCTCTTCAAAAATCCAAAATGCTTTCCTCACTTAATGGTTTACGTACTAAATTCCTGGCCATGATGGAGCATCATCATGACCAGGCTCGGCTATTCTGGAATCCCAAAAGTTCAGCACGACGCCACTGTGTCCCTTGGACTATCATGCAGCCGAAACGTTCACCACGACACCACTATGTGTGTTTGAGGCTCTCAGGTGCTCCTAAACTTTCAGCGCAACGTCACTCTGTGTCCCTTGGACTATCATGCAGCCGAAACGTTCACCACGACGCCACTATGTGTGTCTGAGGCTCTCAGGTACTCCTAAACTTTCAGCGCAACGTCACTCTGTGTCCATTGGATTATCATGTAGTCCTAATCATTCACCGCGGTCCCTTGGTGTGTCACGTAGTCTTAAACGTTCAGCGCGACACAATTTCTTGTCCCTTGAACTATCATGTTGTCTTAAACGATACCGCAATGCCAATCTGTGTCCCTTGAACTATTACGTACTCCTAAAAGTTCAGCGTGACGCCAATCTGGGTACATTGAACCATCGTGTAGTTTTAAAGGTTCAGCGCAGCGCCAATCTGTGTCCCTTAAAGTATCAGGTAGTCCTAAAAGTTCAGCGCGACGCCAATCTGGGTTCCTTGAACCATCGCGTAGTTTTAAAGGTTCAGAGCGACACCATTCTGTGTCCCTTGAAACACCACGTAGCCCTAAAAGTTCAGCGCGACGCCAATCTGGGTTCCTTGAACCATCGCTTAGTTTTAAAGGTTCAGAGCGACGCCATTCTGTGTCCCTTGAACTATCAGGTAGTCCTAAAAGTTCAGCGCGACGCCAATCTGGATTCCTAAACCATCGCGTAGTTTTAAAGGTTCAGAGCGACGCCAATCTGTGTCCCTTGAACTATCAGGTAGTCCTAAAAGTTCAGCGCGACGCCAATCTGGGTTCCTTGAACCATCGCGTAGTTTTAAAGGTTCAGAGCGACGCCAATCTGAGTCCCTTGAAACACCACGTAGCCCTAAAAGTTCAGCGCAACGCTAATGCATGTCCCTTGAACTATCACATAGTCCCAACGTTCAGCGTCACGCCACTATGTCCGCTGGACTATCTGTCCCACTGTTTGAAGAAATCAGCTTAAGGATCGCAAGTTCAAACTTAACAAAACGCAGAGAAAAAGTAAACAAAAAGGAATCCATCACGAAGTATCTCAAAATCCCCATCGAATTCTTGCACTTCACGATGGGCGATTTGGAATCAAGGTACGGAGGTGTGCAGAGAAATGGATGCAATTTTCAGAACCTCTGTTATATGTGTACAAATCAAATGCTATCTAGTTTGATTTACATTTTTAAAAAATATCATTACACCAAAATCGTCGGATGCTTTGTAAGAGCTTGTACTTTTCGCCAGAAATGTTGCCCCTTTGTCACGTTCTGCAATGTACTTTTCTCTAATTGTATGTTTCAGTGTTTATTTCTTTATCCAGTACTTCGTTATTTTATATCATGCTCTGATGAACCCACGTTGCTAAATTTTCAAAATCCTACGCTCTCTAACCAGCAGTGTTAAATTAGCAACTTATCACATTAGATGTAAGTATTTTGGTAACACTAAATAACGATCGAAATAGCAATTTTTGATTCCCTGTTGAAGCTTCTTTATATGAAGTTGAGAACTTGCCTCCAAGTATCCCCCCAAATTACTCGATCAGGGTTATGCTCTTGTACTATTTAGGTGAGTGTATATAAGCTACTTTCTCTTTTGTTTTTATCGGCTACTTCCGTTTGTCACTCTCCCTAAGCAATTTCCTTGGCCAGGGAACAAGGAGACAAGTAATAAGTCAATAAGTATCATACCCCGGTACCTCATCTGTCAAGTTGGCATATACTCCAAATTGTGATACCCATTTTCTAGCTCATAATACAATCAATATGTCATTATTTAACAGAAAATTAAATTAAATATTGAACTACCAGCTACTATTGAACTATAATTTTCAAAAATATGTAATACTAATCATTACAACCAGGTCTCCGTAATAATCGTTATCATATTTAATCATATCGTTAAATTTACTTTTAAACTTATATATATTTTTACCTAATAACACATTACTATAATTTCATTGTATTTGTTTTAACTTTTCTAATAATTATAATATATAATTTCACTAATAAAAATAATATATACATATATTTATTTTCCTATTATATACTTATATATTTTATATTTATATTTGGCCTTACTATATAATATTGGTCGTCTCCTTATTGCGGTGGTAGCGCGGCTGCTTGCCAAGCGGGAGACCTGGTTTCGATTCCCGGTACCGGCGTGCAGTTTACCATGACATCGGTTTCCTGTTGCGTACGTGAAATTTGCACGCCGTTGAGCTGAACCCTGAACTCTATGCGTCAGTCAGGATGTTGTAGAACAATTGAAATACTCCTTTCTGATTAGTTAACATAACTTAAGTCTCGGGCGTGGCCTCCTCACCTTGTTTGGCATAGTATACCCATCTTGGTAAGGACATCTGTAGGCGGTGATGGCCCATATAAGAGCCATAGATCTATGTATTGGGGACCTTCGTTGCTGCAGCGCTGACCCTCGAACGGGGTAGCTGCGCTCGTCAGCAGCCACACGCCACCTCGCCGAGGTAAGAGCCCGGAAAAGGGATTTATTAGCTCTACTTATCATGTACTGGTAACGAATTATATTAGTAGCACTTGGTCCTAACAGATAGCGCTCATTTGCATATCTTGTACTCCTATTGGTGGCACTTAGCCCAAATACGGAGTAACAATTCTTATCAGGCTTTTCTTCTAATTACCATCCGATCTGTACCCCTTAGTCGTCAACCTTGGTTGCGAAACCTATGTTGTGGAAAATTTGATGATCTGTAGCAGCATTTTTATGGGAGAAGAAAAGAGAAGTTCAAAAAATGGTTTTAAAGTATGACATAGTCATATAATCAAAACGACGCTTAAAATGGCGTCCAAAACATGTGTTACATCCGCCCTAGGAGAATAAAACATTGCTAATATGTGTTTTAAAGTATGGTGAACGTATTAAATAAGCTTTCCGTACACAGTGGGTTTTAATTGTTTCTTGAAACCATAAACTCATTTCACGATATTTGGACAAAATTCACTTTCTAGAAGTTTATGTCAAATAGCTGTCACTAGTGTCGTACGAATATATACGACAGTTAGATGTAGTGACATGTATTTAAACAAATAACCGCTTGAAGATACTCTGACACGTCATGCAGTTTCACAATGAAATGACTGAGAAATAAGGTAAGTTAAAATTGCAGTGCTTCTTTCTTGAATTTACTTTCACTTCTCACGGCTCTTCTCGTACGGCACCACAGGCGGCTATATATTAAATGAAATGATAATTGGGAAAGGAAACTTATCTAGCATTCCTTTTAGGCTACGTGCTTTCCTAGCATTTACTGCAGAGAAAATCTGATGTGTTCTACTCACATCATTTTCTCTACCATTTCTACAAACAAACTAATGTTACAAAAGGTTGTTGTGCATTTTTTGAGGTAGTAGGTTTTTGTTCTTCTCGTATGATTTACCAGTCATAGAAAAGGTCATCGTGAATGAACAGGCCTTCAGAGACTACCCCAGAAAATTCAAGATATGCGCTTCGTTTATCATAAAATGTCTTAAACATATGGTAATTTAATCAAAATCGTTAGTCATTTTGAGGAAATCAAAGTTTTCGAAAGTGTTCCACATAAAGAGCTGTGGTAGTGGAGAGATTTTCCTGAAAAGCGTGTCGCATCCTTGGAGTATACCTAAGTTAGGTATTTAAGCGACTTTTCGTTTTTAGTAATGCTATCTCCCCAACCACGCACAGGGACCTTTTTATAAAAATGTTTTTTTTTAATTAATTTGACCCTGAAACATGTACTACGGAGAAAATTCAGCATCGAACTTTTGAACGGAATACAATAGCTTTTGTACGTTGTACTACTACTAGGCTACACCTATTTTTTGAGTGGAACCATATATCTCATCCTTCTAAAGCATAGCTGTAAACTGCGGCATTTCCCTCTTTGTCCGCTCTTATCACTGTCTGCAAAACTCACTCTAATTTCAAACGCTTTCCCGTCTTTGAATCAAAATTGAGATAATATAGTGACGTCGTTGCTAGAATTTCTGGAGCTATAAGTGGAAGCAATAATGTAAATACCGTGCTGTACGTAAACAATGATATTTGAATTGCTTCTTGCCAAAGCAAACTCATTTCACTATATTTGGAGAAAATACACTCCTAAAAAATGTATTTCAAAAAAGCTATCACTAGTTTTGTGTGAATATACACTTATACCAGGTGACCCAACTGCCTTAATTTTACATATGTAGGTGGAACTGGCGGGTTTTAACTTGAAATAGCCCGTTGAGTTCTGCAACTCTTTTAACGCACTATTGCTTTAGCTTGTCACGACTGAATTTGAAAAATAATGTCATCCTTAATTGAAGAACAGTAAACGAGTTGAAGTGATCGGAATTAGTGTGAATGTTCCAAGCAGTGATAAGAGCGGACAAAGAAGCAAATGTCCGGAGGTTACAGCAAGGACGAGTAATATTGTAACATGCATCATTATGTGAGGCTGGTTCATCCCGATATCCTAATCTTCATAACTACTATTCCCTGAAATAATAGAGCCGTTTTCAGAACAAGTTTGCTACTTGTGGATAGTAAGCTTCGGTAAGAAGTTATCAACGAAAGAGTTGAAAGTATAGGACAGCTGACGTTTGGAAACTAAAACAGAGGGAGGGGTGATGGATCACGCCGTCTGTTCACAACACCGTTAATCGCTGATATTGAGATTGCAAAAAGAACAGAATCGCGTCATTTCCCAATACTTTTTATGGCTAAAACTATTGGAAAGGTCAGGGGGAGGGTGAGCGCAGATTTTCCTGACTCGGAGTTTCCACTTTTAAGATATTGCTGGGGCGGAAGAACGAAGGGCAAAAGGGGAAGTGAACATTATTGACAAAATAGAACACACGTTGTCGCATGCTACATAGCTACGCCCAGAACATCTCAACTTGCGACTGTGTGTGAAGAGAAAGCCCAGGTTAGGATACTAAAGTCCTTAGCCGAGCCAGATGGCTGTGCGGTAACGCGTGTGGCCCGCATTCCAGAGACCTTAGGTTCGGTTTCTGGTGCCGACCACTTTGACCATGGATTTTCACTGGGTTTCCCTCATTAGCACCACTGGAATGATTTTCCTTCTGCCAGAAGTTCCTCTCATTTCGCATTCACCTTCATGTTTCAGGTGGGATTAGGGGCTGCGTAGGTCTGTCAGTGTCGGACAGATGACATAGATGCTTTGCTTGCTCGAAAATTCTTATCGGCCCTATCAAATGGAAGCCTTCTCTGAGCCGCCTCGAGTGCTTCGACTTCTCCCGGCTCAACCCTCTCTCAGCCATCACCGATGTGACCGAGTCTTTATGCTTGGAGCGTTTACGGATCTCTGCGCATCTATACATAGGACGTGTAGAGAAAGTAAAAATGTAAGGATTAATGTAAAAAGTATGAATCGATAATAATACTAATATAGTTCACTGTTAAATATAAAAAGAATTAATATAACGAATATGCATTGATAGAAATACTTATAATTAAAACAAAAAGTAATAATACTACCAATAATAGAGGACATTAATTTATCATAAACGTGAATAATATTATAGAACTCCAAACTTAAACTCCATGGCACGACAGTCCACGAGATACCGTGGCCTATCGCCCGGCCGCTGCATCTCCCATCTCGGCCCGAAGGCGTCATGAATAGGGTGCAGTGCTGGAGGGTGAGACGTGATCAGCGCCTCGAGTCTCTCCCGGCCGGTTGATGCGGTCTGCTCGATCTGGAACCGCTACTTCTCAACCAAGTAGTTCCTCAATTGGCCCCAGAGGGACCTCATGAAGCTGAGTGCACCCCGGACCAAGTCTCCCAACAGGGAAAAATTCTGCGAGGGGTTTCTCAGGAAGTGGTGACCCACTTTCAGTGTTCCTGTTACACATTAAATACTGCTGCAAGCCATTATCCGAGAAATAGAATTTATATAATTTAGAAAATATATAAAATAATCCAAATGCAAGAAATATTTCTCATAATATAATTCTGAATTGTAATATGTTTTTAAGCACCCCTCAACAGTCCCCGTGACACAACTTCAGAACATGTGAAATGATATTATGAATAATGAAATGATTAGCAGAACACTCTTTATTATTTGGACATGACATCAGTTATAAAGACACCGTTATTCTGTCTTCTTCCGTTAGCTACCATGCCCGCTTGCATACACAATATACAAACATAAAAATAACTTTAATGGGGCTATGCGCCTAAACAAGGTCTGAATACCAGTATTGGAAAGCAAACGAAATGGCAGAAACAAAAGCAAAACACAAGACAGCCCACCAATGCACGCGGACCAATCACAGCACAGAGTAGCAGGCTCCGCCCACCGGCCATATATAAAAGTGCGCTCTCCAACGCAAACATTCATTCTAGCTCTGACCAGCCACCGGATCATCTATGAAGATTCCATGCGCAGCTCTTGGCGAAACGTCGGGATCTTCGAGGCCCAATACACCACGGCCAACAAGCCCGGAAAATAGTTTCATTATTCAAGACGCCGGCCGTGAAAGCCTCAGTTTATACAATAATATTATGTATTATAATTTTGATATTAGTCATAGTTTAGTTTAAAAAGATAACATAATCATACACTGCAGTTTATCAGTTTTTCCGTTTATGGTATAAATATTTTTTTAAAAAAACTATCAAATATGGGAAAATTGCAATTAAGCATTTTGTTATAAATACATTAATGAATGTAGTTTTTAAGAGTGCTATTTGGGTATGATATCTGTCGGCGAAGATAACATTTTGAATTTGGTTTAAAATGTTATTTAAATTAATTAATACATCCAGAATGACGTTACATATTGTGCTGAAACTCGGTGCAGATACTTCTTAAGAGCTGGCATTGACTGTGAGCGAATCAAAGCCCTTGCTATAATACTTTAGAAAACGACTTCTAGCACTCCAGCGTTGGTTTAAGGACTATTTACTACATACGGCACCACAGGCTATGATATATTATGACACATCATCGGTAAAGGAAATTCAGGAACGAAAGGCAGGTGCTTTCTCACTATTTGACAGAGGCCTGAAGATAAAATATTAGTCCAGAAGGGTCCTGGCAAAAATTGAACTGCAGACCTCCCGTTCACGGAATCGTGTCCTAAGCAAATGCATTTGTGAAAATTAGAAAAATGCACAATTTCAGGATGATTCACTGGAAAGTTCAGTGTATCAAAACTCTAGCTACAATACTTTAGGAAACCACTTCTAGCACTTCGAGCATTAACAGCATTCACTTGTTTCGGGTGTAGTATGATTTGAAGAAAACATTGTTTTATCTAAATTAATTTATACATGCTCCTATACATGTTTACATTCTCTAGCACGTATGTATATAGTAGGTAAAGAAGATATTGTATTCCACCCAAAATTTCGGTACCGAATTTTCACCAGAAATACATATTTTGAGCCCCTTCAATCCTAAAAAGTAGTTTTAGAAAATGGTTTATGAGGGTGTGTCTGTCGATAGCATGTCTGAAAAACAAAAAAATAGGGTAAAAACCAAGTATGTAAGTTTAGTATTTTTCAAGGATATCACACGTACATTTTGGGGAAAATCCTGGAATCCCAAACTACAATTTACATGGTTCATCAGTAGAAAACTTGCCATAGCTGCTTTGATTAAAAGCCGTATATTAAAAATGCTTACATGGCAAATAAAACATGTATCCTGAATTTTTTGGAAATAGCCCCTGAAGTCCTCTTCATTCTGATATACTTTTGTATTACTGGTACACCGTAAGAGAAAGGCAAAATCTTACAACGTAAAAAAAGTTAGATCTCTTTAAAACACACACTATATACCATTGTGTACACCTAACCATTTCTGTTATAGGTTTTCAATTATAAGATACAGGAACTTTTCTCTAACGGGTAGTGTTCATCCGTTTGATCTCTCTTTTGTTTTACTCCTGGCCACAGAAAAACAACCTAATTTCGATGACACTCGCGTAGCGACAGCTTTAAAAGATATGACTGCGCTTTTAGCCTTGTGAATTCTATTATTTCCCTTCTGCGAGGGCCATCCGGAAAGTAACCATCGATTTGGCATAACTAAATAATAACGAAAGATATCAACACAAAACTTTATTTACAAAGTCACAGTGCCTTACTCTGTTTGTAAACGTAATCTTCATTCTGTCAAGATATTTACTGTCACGTTGTAGCAGTTTTTAATGCTGATATTATACTTTTCCACTACTAAAGAACTTATTCGTTATTATGAATACACAAATGTTCGGGCAATCAAATTTTATAGGCAAATAACGCAAGTGTGTTGTGACAATGCAATGAACGAGTCTTCAGTGAGGAAATGTCACATAATTTACGAGTAATCAAGGAAGAACCAGTTTGCCCAACAAAGACCAGAGTGCAAGTTCACCAATCGTGATGAAGGAATTTAAAAGCAAGCGTTCAATAAAAAATTCAGAAAACCCGGCATTTCACTTTGGTCACCATACAAGACTTTTGGGGTGGAAAAGATTTCACATCTTGGCTCAGACGTTTAGCGATGGAAGAGTATAACATAGGCATTGAAACAACGGTACCACGTGACAATAAACACCTTGATAGCAATGACGATTACATTGAGAAATAGAGTAAGTTACTGTAACGTTGTAAATAAAGTTTTGTGTTCATATCTTTCGTTATTATTTAGTTATGCCGAAACGTTCGTTGCTTTCTGGATCGCCTTTGTATTTATAAAGAAATATGTAATAAGAGCATTTGTAGTAATGTTTATGTTGATTAGCATTATGTAAGTGTCAAACAATTATCATTTTTAATCCTTTTAGTGCCAATCGCGAGAACTGTCAGTGGCAATCTATTTGTGATACCAATTTCATACGTTTTAGCAGGGAAGTCCGAGTATTTTCTACGTCATAAACATAGAGAAAGGTTTTACTAGAGCATTGCCGGGCCTTATCTTTATACTCCAAAGCGCTAAATAGCTCCAGTTTTAATTTCTCTAGCTTGTGTTTATGTTGGTTGAACAATTGTGTCAAACCGAAGAGCAAATAGGAACTGGAGTTGGCGAAATATGATAAGAGAGCGAAGCGAGATTGATGCAAGCATTTCCGACATCGACGTAAGAAAGGATAGCTCCGGCGATAAAATTCATATGATAAACAATGGTTATCGTATGAAATAGGCATGCAAATAAGCAGTGTACTTATCAAAATGAATTTACGGAGGTGCCAACAGGTGACGTCGACAGAGTGAATTATCCATTCAGCTAAATTGTACAGTAATCTACGTTACATGTGTACTGCATTGCTCTGGTTCCAATTTCTTTATAAGTTGTATTATGTGTATATGTGTGTTTTTGGTGGAATTTTTACAGGTTATATAAACTCCTGTTTTTTTTAATTAAAAAATAAAATACCAGATTAAAACAGTTTGGTGTTTTAGTAAAAAAAAATATCTGTACTTTCATGTCATTGATCTGAAATTTCCGAATAGTGGGGTCTTATATGCCCAATTATTTATTATTTGAGGATTTTAATTTTATTTTTAAGTTTTTCTTTTGTTTTTAATGTATTCAAAACATTGAAGAGACTGAAGATTGAAACTATTATCCGGGCTTGTTGGCCGTGGTCCATTGGGTTTTGAAGTTCTCGACGTTTCGCCACAGGCTGCGCTTGGCATCTTCATAGGTGATCCGGTGGCTGGTAAGAGCTCAAGTGAATTTGTGCGGCGGAGAGTGTATTTTTATATATGTCCGATGGGTGGAGCCGCGTGCATTGGTGCTGTTGTTTCTCCCATTTCGTTTGCTTTCCAACACTGGTATCCAGGCCTTGTTTAGGCGCATAGCTTCTTCCTTTCTATTGCCTCCCTATGTAAACGGGCATGGTAGCTAACGGAAGAAGACAGCATTTCGGCGACTTTATATTTGATGTCATGTCCAAATAATAAAGTGTGTTCTGCTACTGCAGATTTTTCCATTGGTCTAGTCCACTCATTCATGTTTTTTTATTCGAGTTGCCAGGAGATTTCTCATCCGTATAATATACAGTAGACAAAATGGTTTACTAGGAATAAAAAAATAATTCACCTCCCTACGTCATTTGCTAGTCATTTTACTACCAATATTTTAAAACCCTGCATTCCGCCCTAATATTGCTTGGCACTTTCCGGAGAGCTTTTTGTTTTTCGGGCTGGCACTAAAAAGGTTTGTTGCAGCATAGGTAGAGAAAGCTATGTGAATGTAGCACATGAGATTTTTATCAGTAGATCTCGTGGCACGTGAAGCGTTTCAGCAGAGCTTCGCGGTCGATCTACAATGCATCAACACGCAAAGGGAGGGAAGAGCAAGTTATACACTAAACTTTGTAGAAAGTGCAAAAGCATGCAATTACAGCGGAGAAGCATCGCTGACCCAGCTGGACCTCTCTGCAGGTTGCGGTCTGGGCCTCTACGTCAATCCGTCAGTCTCCCACCCCATCACGACATATTCAAATCAGATATGCCTCACTGCCCGCTCTACAATCTAACTACATTCACACAAATCGCTATTAAATTAAAGCTCGTGCATTGCGTTAACATGACTATCGATTTTACAAAAACGGCTATTCTTACCCAAGCTTATTCATCTGCTTCATGATAATGACGAATGGGGTTAGGGGCGCACAACAGCTAGGTCATTAGTGCCCATAAAAAGAAAACGGGTCTGCAAGCACAAATAAAACTCCCTAGAAAAACAAAAAATAAATAAGAGCCACAGTCAGGAATAAAGTCCCTTGGAAATAAAAACACCCCTAGTAGAACCAATAGAAGCTAAACAACTATTAAAATGGAACTTAAAGGTGCAACTAAAACCAGCTTCTCCGGGCTAAAAGTCTATGGCCTAATAAAATTTGCTAAACATATAAAAACTAAGTTGAACCAGATTAAAAAATGCAATTCCATTACCGGGATTTAAACCACGGATCTCCTGGTGTCTAGCCGGTTGCTCTACCACTGAGCTACCATGGCAACAGACCAGCACGGCATTAAAGTTCTCAACTGACTCGCATGTTTTTCGGCAAACCACAAGGTGATCCCAAACTATTTTGAGATGTCATACCCCAATGACGACTAACAACGTCGTAAGTACTTTAAGTAATTGAGAAATTTAGTGCTATGCCGGTATGTTGCCATGGTAGTTCACTGGTAGTGCAACCGGCTAGAACCGGAAGATCCGTAGTTCAAATCCAGGCTATGGCATTGAGTTTTTCAATTTGTCTTTCCTTATCCAACTCCTGTCCTACATACTGCTTGTGTGAAAACATAATTAAATTAACACACAAAAGCTAAGCTATTACTATGTTATCAAAGGCCGAAGAAAATAAAATCAAAGTAAACCTAGACACATCAGATAAACATTTAGAAACCGTTTCTACCGCAAGGCACCCTGCTGACATCTGCTTGATGCTGATCGAGATAAACATGTGCAGGAATGGTTTTGTTACTTATTTCTTTGTGGGTTTGAACAATGAGGGTCAGAAATAAGTGATATCAAAAGCTTTTAACGGGCTCAGCAGGCCACAGAATTGATGATGTTAGCTCTTTTGGTCTAAAATTTAGATTTTTGGACTTTTGGTGCAGAATAATTTATCATACGTTAAATTAAATATTTGCAATGCTCGTTTCACCTAGGGCGGATGTAGAACATGCTTTGGGTGCCATTTTAAATTGATGAATTGGTTAAATAACTCTTTATGTCGTACTACGTATATAGCCATTTTTCTTAGGTTCACTTTTTTGTTACTTTTTCCATATTCAAAATCTACCTTGTCCCACAAAAATACAGATTTATTTCAAAAAGCACTGGATGAAGTGTGTGGTTGAAGTTTTGCTATTGATCATAGATTAGTTTGAATAAAATTAATTAGTATAAGTATGCACTGTTTTTTTTATTTTACCCACATTGTTAAATAAAATAATTTTTTATTTAATAAAACTATACACTATTGACAATTTTCAACAAACAATTTCTTAGCTTATGGTTTCTCGGGCTAACAGCCAGGTATAGTTTGGGTTCCTGCCCAAACTTTCGGCGACTAACTCCACCGCCAGCCCCGGTTCATCCGATCTACATCTATCTCACCTCCCCTTCCGTGCACTAAAGGGTATGAAGTACAGGTGGACTGGTTTTATGTTGAGCCAGGTAACACCAAAGCACTCTGGGGTTAATGGATGGTGCTAAGAAAGACGCCTACTTGCAAGGGAGCAAACAGACAGAATGGGTCTAAGTACGGCACTTTACCGTAGCATAGAACGGGACCTAGTGGCGAAATGCATGCATATGCTGGTGGAGCTAGATCATACGGGAACACCATGCAAGAGGTTGATGTCCGTACCTGAATGGTCCTGTCTTCGTGCTGGGTTGTCGGCGGCCCACGTGATGTGTGGAAGGGGTGTCGGACCCTACAGCCAGGGCTTTGGATGCAAGCGGTTCGTGAACTTATAGGGCACCATCTGGATGCTGCGTGTTCAAGTTAATTTGGTGATGGGTGTTCTGTGGTGAACTTTTTCAATGTGTACGGAGTTGCTTGTTACTCTCTAGATGGTGTATCTATGCCAAATCATTACCGTATGCTGGTCGTAATTATAAGGCAGGGCTTAAAGATCTGCGAAGTGTTGATGCAGGTCGGGTTCCAGTCAATTGGAGAAAGGATGGTCCTTCTGTGCTTGCGTAAATCTGTTGTAAACTGGGCAAGTTATCTGTTTAATGGGTTATGGCTTCTTGGACTCTGCTTCTACATGTTGAAGGCTAATGTTTTTATACAATGCTTAATTGTATGAACCATGAATTGCTCGTGGAGTATGTCTGCGGTAGGGACCTTAGGGATGTTTCCGATTATCCTAAATATTTTGTTTTGCAATGACTGCAGAGTCTTAATATGTGTGGGTGTGCAGTGACTGGGGCGGGTGAGCATCTCGAACAATGTGAGGCTTAGTCTCGTGTTAAGCGATGTCTTTAGGTTCAGAAAAGGGTAACTGCAGCCCAGTTGGGCACTGTCTTTGCGCCGGACTGCTTTTTCGTGGGTTTCAAGGTGAGGCCTGCGTCCAGGGTTAGGGTTATGTATTTTACGAACCATGTCCAGTTCACATTCTCGTTAAACAGAATAATAGGCAGTAGGGGGTTGCGGTGCTTACTTCTTTTAATAAAGATCATCAGTTGTGAATTGGTTATGTTGATGCTGATACGCCATTTGCGTTGACATGACTCCAGATCATCAAGCACCGTCTGCAATCTTTTTGGTATATCGTTATGTATATATTGAAGAGGAGCTACTCCAGCAGGCTTCCCTAGGGGACCCCAGTCCAAATGGGACTTGATTCTGAGCACGCATCCTTCACGAGGATAGAAAAGGTGCGCCCGGTGAATTAACGTGCCAGAAGCTTTAGCATGATGTCGGTGATATTAAGCTGCTTCAGTTTGCAAAGCAATCCCGGGTGTTATACAGAATCAAATACTATTTTGTCATCAAGGAAGAGCATTTCAGTCCTCTTTTCCTGATTGTATCCAAGGGCGATGTGTTCAATACAAGCTGTTGGGTAATGGATTGGTTGGCTAAAATGCTTGTTGATGATTATATTACTTCTGATGATGTTTCCGTTGGGCCTCTTTAGGATTACCTTAACGGTACTTTGCTCAAAGTGTACAGGAGCTTGATAGGTCTGTAATTTTCGGGATTCTGTCGATTATTCCTGGTTTTGGAAGCACCTTGGCGTGCTTCCAGTGAGCTGAGAAATAAACATACTGGAGACAGTAGTTGCAGATTTCTGCGAGCACGCCTAGACCTGCAGCAGTCATAGTCAGAAGCACCAAGTTTGGTATCTCGCCAGGGCCTGTGGCCTTGAGGTTGGAGATTATCCATTTCTATTCCAACGGGTGTATTTTTCGCTCCCTGTTGTGTGAGGTTGCTGCAAATAAGAGGATCGTTTGGGTTGGAAGAGCTCTATTTATACCCATCCGGCGGGAGCTAAGAACTGCCCACCCGCCTCCCATTGGTCGCGGAATGGGCCAATGGGAGCGCATATAACCTACGGGAGCCACGTACTGGGAGACTACTAGACGTAATTTTGAGAGTACTGACGAAGGAAAAAGGTGAAATTAGCAACCAATTTACTTAGCACGAGAGAAGTATTGTTGGAGAACCGGCATCCATGCTTTACTCATTTGAAGCCCTTATTCCCTATTAAAGTTACTTTTGTGTATAGTAATTCTTTAATCCATCTGTCGTAGTATTTTGCGGTCCTTTCTAAAATTTTTGTGGAGGTGAAGTTGATTTTGTGATCTTTAAGGATAACCTGTTCTGATACGGCGTTGGTGTTTCCTATCACGTTCTTCTACTGTCTTCCTGAATGTTCCTGTATACTTTGCCACATTCACGTGGCATTTCATAGGCCTATTTGTTTTGTGTGGTAAAGTTTTGTATATCTCTTATTCTTTATCAGTTACGTAAAACTCATCCATAGCGAAGCGGACTTCAGAGATAATCCAGAAAATTCAATATACATGTATTACTGTCGTTTTTAATATATGGTACTTAAACCAAAATCCTTAAATTCATCCCTCAGAAATAAAAATGTTCAAAAAGTCATCCTTGTAAACGATAGTTTGGGGTGGGGGCATTTTCTTGAATATCCTTGTGTCGCATCCTTGGCAGATGATAAAACTTAAACATCAATTTCAGTATTTAACAGATTTTTTTTTAGGTATGCAGCCCCCCCACACAAACACACATACGCACAAACATGCACACATGGACTTTTTTTGAATTTTTTTACTCAGGAGTCCTCAAAACATGTATTTTCGGTAAAATCTGGTATCAAATGTTTTGCTGTGGTACAATACCTTCCCTACCTACTATGTAGATTGTGTATAGTACTCGGTAGAGAAAGTAAAAATGCGTTTTCATTCAGGGGACCATAAGGCATGTTATTTCCCGTGAAATCTTGGTGTCGAAATTTTTTGTGAAACACAATACCTTCTCTACCTAATACGTGCATTTTACATACGTGCTAGAGAAATAAAAAATAACGATTTAACAGTTGGAAATGTTGAAGCAATTATATTATTTACTTAGGTAATAAGTGTTTTTCTAAAAGCCAAGATTAATATGGCTTTTTATTAATTCATGTCATTTATCATGTTTCATTGTTCACCCTTGACTATGTATTATTCAAAGTTGATAAACTTTTTAGATTAGGAATCGGAGTAGGTTAGGTGAGGAAGTACTAAAAAGAAACAAAAGAAGTGGAGGCGTAATTGCCACTATAACGGCGAGAAATAAATCCGCTACGACAAATAAATGCAATAAATAGTAATTATAAATTCCGCTTAAATATAATTAAAAGCAAATATGTACACCTTGCATATTAATGGGATATAAATATTCAATACATTTTAGTGGTACGATTCTGTGTAGCCAAACATGCCATACATGAATCTGTGGGCAAAGAGAAATTGTTGGAATGTCTTTCAAAAATAAATGGAAATGGCGTGTTATTTATGGACGCTCTTTAGCTGCTATAGTTCTCAGCGTCCCATACTATACTGAACGTGAAGCACCGCTTTAATTTTGTTCAGGGGCCTCTTTTATCAGGCTTGAAATTCTTTCACATGACATAAATCTACGACCCGGGACCAACGGCTTTACTTCCCTTCCGAAGAAAGCCATGCTAACGATTTTACCCCCTAAAATATATCGTCCTCCGCCGGGTTTGAACCCGCGAACTTAGGTATATGTAGTTAGCACGGTAACCATTACACCACGAGGACGACTAGGTCTTTCAAAAGACCAGAACTTGAGATAAAGTACAGAAAGCGTGAAGGCTCGTTGTGATAATTTTACCTTCTCTACACGTACTATGTAATACATAGTGTATAGAAAAGGTAGTATTCCACCCAAAAATTATATGCCGAGATTTCTCCGGAAATACATGTTTTGAGGGTCCATGATTAAAAGAGCATTTTCAGGAAAAGGTCTGCACATGTGTGTCTGTACGCAGCATAGCTCAAAAAAGAAAAGACCATTAAATACCAAACTTGGTATTTCAATTTGGTATCTTGCAAGGGTGCGACACAAAGATTTTCAAGAGAATCACCCACCCTAGACTACCCTTTGCATGGAACAGTTTTGGAAAATTTTTATTTTTTCAAAATTGGCTCTAGCGGTTTTAGTAATTAAAATATATTATGTGTAAGATATTTTCATGACAAACGAAATGCGTATCTTGAAAATTTTCTAGGAATAGCCTCTGAAGACCACTTCATTCTGGATGACTTTTATATAACTAGCAAACCATAACTTGCTACACAAAAAATGTAGATTTCATTAAAACACACAATTATTTATGTCATATACATTTTTCTTTTTGTAGAGTTAACCGTTTTTTGAGATATTCCGGAACATTGGTTTCAATTTTAAGTCTGTTAAACTTTTCTCAAACGGGAAGACATTTTTTGACTTGCTTCTCGTTTGTTTACTCCTGGTGAGCAAACAGATTGGAATTTCAATTGTTTCAATGGCGAATCGTGAAAAAGGCTCGGTCAAAATGGCTCATAGATTTCAATAGAATTTTTATAATGTTCTGTTCTATTCACGTGACTTTCTCTAGATGTTCCTATAAAACTATTCTTAGAAAAGATTATTCTTCTATGTACATCATGATAATGGAGATAAACCTTAGCAGAAACGGTGTAATTACTTATCGTTGTAAATATTAGGGACTTAGTCGCCCTCCGTGGTGTAATGGTTACCATGCCAGCTTTGTATATCCAAGGTGATGGGTTCAAGCCCGGCGGAGAACGAGGTTTTTTGTGTTTGTTTTTTTCTTTCGGGCGTAAAAATCCTTAGTATTGCTTCCTTCGGAATAGAACTAAAGCCATTGGTCCTATGTCGTAGATTTAGGGCACGTAAAAGAATTTCAAGCCTGATAAATAAGGCCTTTGTGCAAAATTAAGTGGTCTTTCACGCCCAATATATAATGGGACGCTGAGAACCACAGCAGTTAAAGAGCGACCATAAATAAAACTCCATTTCCATCGCTGTAAGGCAAAGTAGAGGAATACGGTGAGTCAAATCTTTTAAAAGCTGTCGCTATGCGATTGGGATTGACATTTGGCTCTCATTCCATGGCTAGGAGTATTACAAACGGGATATGAAACTGATGAGGATTGCCTCTGTGAGAAAAACATACATATTTTAAAATTGAAACCAGTAACAGGAAATAATTAATTCTATAAAAACTACATGTCATTAATTGTGTGTTTGAATGACATCTACATTTTTTTTCTGTAGTAACTTTCTGTCTATCTCTTACAGTTTACACGCTATGTAAAAGTCATCCAGAATAAAAAGGACTTCAGAGGTTATACCCAGAAAATTCAAGTCATACATTTTGTCATGTAAATATTTTTAATGTACGGCATTTTAATAAAATCGTTAGAGCCATTTTTGAGAAAAACAAAATTTATGAAAACCTTTTTCATGTAAAGGGTAGTTTGCGGTGGTGGATTTTTTTGAAAAATGCTGAACTTAAAGATAAAGTCTGGTATTAACCAGAATATTCGTTTTTGAATTGTCCTGTTATACAGATACATACGCACACGCAAATCATCTCCTTAAAGTGCTTTTTTCTACGACCGAGCATAATTGAGGTAATTTTGTTCCACTTTACGCTCGCCAATAATTCACTATATTAGTGTACACATATCACTGATCAACAGACACCACTTCATACTGTGCCTCATAAATTTCTCGGGGTTTAGCAGGTAGTCAATTTGATTCCGTTTCTTTCGCAGCTCTAAGGATATCATAATTATCAAAATCTGCCGTTTTCTCAAAATACATCACAGAACAACAATAATATTGGTTTTTCACGGCCTGCTATAACCGTGCCGCTCTCGTGCCTAGCAATGCGAAATAAATAACATACTATAACCCTTGGTGAATGGCTCAAACTTAACCTCAAATGTATTCACCTTTCGTTGCTTTTCTTTTAATATCAGAAAATTCTCGCAGAAAAAAGCATTACATGATACACGAGCGTCAAGTTTCTTTATAGCTCTCGCGTGGTAGTGAAACTCAACTACGTCTTCTCTCATAATACTCCCGCTCGAATCAAACATCATAACTTTACGATTTTACTAATAAATGACTATTTTGGACTCAGGAACCAGAAAACATATATTGGTGATATGTCGATATCGAATATTTGAGTGGAATACAAAACCTTCTCCACCTACCATATTACTAGGGATAGCATCTTGGGGACCGATAGCGGGACACGTGCGGATAGAGTTGCATACCTATCGAGTAGAGACCGACCTGCACGCGCCGCATGTAAACAACCTGCAGTAGCGCGTAGGGCATTATAGCTCTATACAGTAGTATGCCAAGCTGTGTATTACAATGCTGGTTTACAGGTAATTAATGCCCTAGATGATAGAGCATTCTTTAATGAAGATTGTAAAATCTCTTTCTTTGAATGGATTGCATGGAGACTTTCAATTCATACATAACATATTTTTGAAAACATCGAACATTGAAAGCTGTCGATGAACTTGTGCGGGCAACTAATCAGAGACCTGTACACCTGTTTTAGATCGTGTGAAAAAGAAGGTAAAGACAATGTTAGGAAAAATGTCGGATTTTCAATAACACATGACATACGAAATGTGCTACGAGGTGTTGCTACGGAAATAGTTGCTGATGAAGTGTCTTAGCCAATAGTCGATGAAGTATCTATAATATTTCCGTTTTGCTGCAATCACTTCTTGTGATGGAGCGAAGTTTTTCACAATATAAAGCCTGCTTACGTGCCATTCGGAGACGATTCACACTTGCGACGTTACGAATATATGTTGTGCATTATAATCTTTCTATCTTGAGAGAAAATGAAACGGTTAATCATGCTGATGAGTTGTTGCACAACAGCAATTGAATGTATGTAAATATTAAAATTGTTAATTCCCGTAAATTAGTTGTATTTATGTCTACCATACACAGCTAGTGAAAACATCACACTCTATCACGCATTCACTGCCCCATTTTCCTTCTTTTAGTACCACTATGTATACACTGCCTTGTCCATACATCACAACATATACATGCTGCGCTAACTGCAATTCTATCCCTCTATCGGTCCCCAAGATGCTATCCCAATATACTATTTATGCACAGTACTAATGTATTATGAACATAGTACGTGTAGAAAAAGTAAAAATCGGCCATTTTTTCATTTTGACACAAAAATTGAAACCCAGTGTTGATTAGGCGCCAGGTGGTGCATTAGATTCTAGTATTTTGTCGTGGTTTGCCCCTCTAGTGTTCACTTGTCATATGTGTGACGCACTATAACACAACACGAGGCAGAAAACAAAGAAGTAAAACTTGAACAACAGATATCGTCAGCTGGGAGCCAAGGCACCCCAAGTTACGGGGCAATTTCCCTACCACTCGTGTGCTCAAGTGCACGTCGTCATTCCTTTTAAGGGGTGTAAAACGTTTTTTAAACGGCGGAGTATTTCACGATTTCTAATGCTGTGCAATCATAGCATTTGTTGTAAAATAGTATTTAAGGTTCTTTCCTGCATAGTTTTTATTCAGAATACTCTTTAGCCGCGCCATGGCTGAGTGGTTAGACCATTCGTCTCTAACCTAGATGGCCCGGGTTCGATCCCAAGCGACCGCATGTGAGATTTGTGGTGGACAAAGTGGCGCTGGGGCGGGTTTTCTCCGGGTTCACCGGTTTCCCCGCTATCGCATTCCACCGGTGCTCCATCTTCATTCATGTATCATCAGTGTCACCGCCTGCGGTGCTATGAATAGTTAAAGTGGACGTTACACACTATCAAAAAGAATACTTTTTCCATTTAGTAATGCTCAACTGTTGCAAAGTACACGAGTGTTTAGTAAACCCAGCACACTTCGTACTCTTTGTTTGTCAAGAATGTTGTGTGTCCCTACGTAAGCTGGTGCATCTGTGAAATTTAACCAAAAATGGTGAAAAAATAAAACAAATTTTTGAAGTGAATAGGCATATGGATGTCAAGATATTTTACTAATTGGATTTTTCAATTTTTACAGATATACTTCTGCCTAAAGGGAAACGCTCAACAAGAATGCTGAGTTTAACCCTTTCCAAACCCCCTTTATCTGCATTTTTTGTTCGAGCTGGATAAAGGTTAATGTTCAGTAATTCTCTACCTTCATTATGTATATTTCAGGTTTCTCTTTAAATTTAATATTAACACTGCTTAGAACAGGTAAAAGTGAAAATAAAATCCAGTCAAAGATACCTTTTTTCTAACAAATACAGAACTTTATTCCTCCTTAATGCCACGGAGATCCAGGCAATACTTATACATGCAATCAGCGTTTATTTTACCTGGGACCATCCTTTCCTTTATCACAGTAGCATTGTGCCGAGGATTACAACATAGATTAAGCTTTAACTTTGAAATCTTGATCAGTGATGTTCAGTGTTTCAGAAGTTGAAACAACTGAGCTACCAATAAGAAATCTGGCAAGATCAACTTTTTAAGGCAAATATGTATCCTATGGCATAAGCTTCCATAAAGCAGTTTCAATCGAAAAATTTGTCTGAAAGGATTAAAAAGCTGAAAATAGCACATACCTTCCTAAGTTTCATTATGCTTGTCTCATAAATGTGCGTATTTATCTGGTCTTATTAACAGCAGTTTATGTAATCGTGTATCGGGAATTAGCGGAAATGCTTATTCATCAGATAGCTGTAAGGACCTCTCAGTGACCGGCCAAGGGGGAACTATGAGTCCGGTGCTAAGCTTTGGCTATGACCGCAAATTTTCTTGGATGCATTCAGGAAAACCGGCGTATCACTTTGGACACCCTACATGACTCTTTTGATGGAAAAGAGTTCGAACTAATGAAGGCTTCAAAACGGCAGTAACATCCCAACTCAGATAGAAGAGTACAATGAAAACTGGTACCGCGTTACAATAAACGCCTCGACAGCAATGTCATTCCTTGAGAAACAAGAGTAAGGCACTGCAACAACGTAAGTAAAGATCTGTGTTGGTATCTTTCGCTATTAGTTAGTTATGGCAAATCATTCGTTAATTCCTGAAGGACCTTGGTATTATCAAAACTAAAGCCTTTAGCCTTAAACTGATCCTCGCCAAAACAAAACCCAGGCGACCAGTGCACGCTATAATGTAGCCTTCCGCCATTCGCGTCAGAAATGCTGTCATACTTTCACTGCCACGTGATGCGTACACGCGGCAAATTGTTATGCAAAACGAACTGAGCCCTTATTCCGACAACTTATATAATGGTGATAATATCCATAGTCATAAAAAAATAAATTGGTACACATGTAAAAACTAATCTTACGTTTACTTTCTCTCTGGAAGTGGCTCTTCCCTTCAGATTAGATTCGTTGTCTGAGCTGTTTGTGCTGCTGCCTTTCACTGCAAGTTGAATCAACAACGGTGTCACTTAAACTATGCATATTCTTTCGTTGCATGTGGCACTGTATCAACTCTTGACTGCTCATTTTTAAAAAAGAAAGTGTGCACTATTACGTGAATTCATTCTTCACAAAATTGTAACATTCTTGCATCGCGTATTTCACACGCTTTCTTTTTTACCCGATTATAACCACTTTTCCTGTTTCAGATGTTTCATTGCGAGTACTGTTTATACTTGTAGCCAAAACACCGGTGAACTTAGATGTTAATTTCTCCACTTCTTTCACAGGAAATGTTGGATATTTCTCACGGAACTCCAACAAAACTTCCACGCTATAACTGTTTCACCACTAGCCAACCGTTTACTAGCCTTATGCTTTAGTTAACTCGATGAAGCTACAAGAGATAACTCACGGTGACCGTTCTTCATGATTCTAAACAGCAACAACCAGCAACCGTTACTGTGTAGACAATATTGTGGAATTCAGGTAACTCATAAAAATAGCATCTTGGGACTTGTAGCTCTGTTTAAAGGCACAAATCGGCGTTAATTTAACTTTTAGGTACTTGTATAGAATATTGTACAGATTAAGAATAAATTCATTCTGTAATTTATATTATTACCATGGTTTTACATTCTTGCGCGCATTACTACTGCGTTGTACCGCGGTGCACGGGCCACGTGGACCCGTTTTGGCGCGGTTCAACCTGAGAGGGAATAGTAAATAATAATGAGCATGTTTAGAAATATAACTTAGTATATTATTGCCGGACATTTATCAGCTTTGTGACTGGTTTTTTATGTCGCTGAATCTACCAACTGACCCAATTGTCCAGTATTTGATGTGTGCAGATATTCCAGCGAGTGTTAAATATTTGCAGAACTCAACGGGGCTATTTCAAGTTAAACCCCTAGTGAGGAATTGGCCTGAGTGATCTTCGTTTTACCCACAGATATAAAGAGAGATTAGATCACAAATACCCTATTCTTATGCATTGTGGTTGGTGAAGCACGTTTTAGCCTATCCGCCATATTTACACACTAAACTTTTGAGATGAGTACGCCTTGTGTGTGTTAAATGTGCACCCAAAATAATATTTTGTGGTGTTAAATGTTCAATTAAGCAGTAAATTCAGACTGTATGTTCTAAATCAGTATAATGGTGAATATGTGTGTGTTCTTTGGTTGTAGTTTCTCGAAAAGCAGAAGCAAAAACAAGGAAAGGTAAATGAGTTTCAATACATAGGTTAGCGTACCTATCTAAGTGATTTTTCGGTGATACACTTAGTGAAATATGTTAAACATCATCAACAGAACGATTCTGTATTGTTTGTTAGAGTTTAGGTTTCCAACTCGGAAAGCTTGGATAGAGGCAATTGGCAGACAAAATTGGCAACCTACTCCGGTTTATATGTAACCTCTTGCTAATTGACCCATTTAGCAGCTATCGTGAGAAATAATTACCATCAAATTATGTGCTTATGATACCAGAACCATGTTCCTCGGACTCGACATGCAATGATAATTATCGTAATGTTCCTCGAGCGAAATTCTTGATGAATATCACACATTCTGCTAAAGTTTTAAACCAATGCTGTAATATATGATGCAGCCTTTTGTTACATTAACAGTGGTTCTAGTCCAAGAAATTAGAACAGATTTAAGTTATGACCTTGCCGCGATGTTACCTACAATAATAGCAATTTATCAATAAATACTTCTGACTGGTCGAAGAATTTGATTGTATTAAATATCCTTTAACTAGAGATATCTTCCCTTCCATTGTCTTTTGCTCTTTGCTTCAAAAGCTTGGAAAAACAATTAATTTGACAGATGTTGTGTATGGTGTTGATGGTAGTGCTTCAGCAAAACACCTGCACTTCCCCCCTGTGGTTTTACCGTCTGTGCTTAGCAGCGGAGATGATGAGCGGGTCACGTTCATAGAGAAGGGAAAATGAAGGTCGCTCAGGTACGAAGTCAAATACGTGGTAGCTGGGCCAACTGGTATAGTCCAATGTGTTCCATTCACATGACTTTCTCAAGCTGTTATACATAAAGCGTTCCTAGCAAAAGATTGCTCTTTTGTCTATTGCATGCTAATTAATTTAAGTATTAGCACAAATTGCCTTATTAGTTGTTCCTTATAAGAAGAAGGGACATAAGGTAATATACTGGGCTGGATATACAGTCAATTGGGAAACAATTTTAGTTGGGTTCGCTTTACATGACCTGCAGTAAAACAAGACAGATGGACCGAAACGTGGCTTCTCGGTTGAGAAAAGCTAAAGTAGTTTAAAATTGAAACCAATAACAAGGAATATCTCAGGAAGGGTCACCTCTACATAAAAAGCGTACATGAAACTAATTGCGTGTTTTAACGAGATCTACATTTTTGGTAGTACGTTTTTGTCTATCTCTTACGGTTGTGCAAAATTCTGTAAAACTCATTCAGAATAAACAGCTCTTTAGAGGCTATTTCCAGAAAATTCGAGAGATACAGCTTCTTTGTGAAGTAAATATATTTAATATATGGTATTTTAATCAAAACCGTTAGAGCCATTTTTGAGAAAAACAAAATTTTCAAAAAATTTTCCAAGTAAAGGGTAGTTTCGAGTAAGTCTTCTCTTGAAATATTTGTGATGCATCTTTGGAAGGTACTAAACTGAAATATTTGTGATGCATCCTTGGAAGGTACTAAACTGAAATGCCAATTTTGGTGTTTAACGGCTTTTCGTTTTTGAGCTATGCTGTCCAGACACACATACGAGGACATTTTTCTAAAATTGCTTTTCTGGAATCAGTGGACCTGAAAACATATATTTTCGGTGAAATGTCGACATCGAATTTTTGGTTGGAATACAATACCTTCTCTATCCACTATGTACATTGTAAATACGGCCTAGAGAAAGTAAGAAGCAACAAACACGAAGAATTGTACGATTTCGCATTAACTTGCTATTTATAGTCCCCATAGGGAATACTTTTTTTGTAACGACATTAATTTATGTCCGCATCTGCTTCCGCTCTGTCTGCGACATACAATTTACTTTTGTTTGATTTTACAGTACAGGTAAATTTGACATTATGTGTATAGCGAGGAATAGAATGCAGTAGTGTAAAACAATCTATGTACTAAAGTCTTTCTATTTTATAATAGGTATACAGGGTGGAACATTTAACTTGACACTGTAGAATATCTCCAAAACTAAGCGTTGTAGAAAAAAACGTATTGAATAAACGTTACTTGATATAATGCGGGAAAGTAAATGCCATTTGTTGCGTTTTAAGTCGAGAAGGATTGGATGATAATTTGAGGGTACGTTTTTTAAATGTAAACCAATACTTTTTTATTTCCTTTTTCTTATCAAAAAATAAACAACTTTTGTTTAAACCATATTCTTGTACAGGGTTCTTTCGCTGGTGAAGACCATTAAACATTGATGAAAGACAGATGCACCACTACACCAGTATTGTTTCATAATCATAGAACTTCAGTGAAATACATGTTCAAAATGATGCCCTTCTACCTCAATGCATTTTCCAACTCTGTGAATAAACGGTTCGCCAGACAACATGCAGGCGCGCATACGAAATGCTTGTGCAAGTATGGGTAGAGACACGCTTTTACGGACACAGCAATGGACTTTCTATAGATAAAAAGAAAAATGTAGATTTGAGAAATGAAAATATGATGTGCTCATCATCATAAATGTAGTGCACTGTGATGTTTAAATGACCACCAAGGCAGTTTCGAAGGTAACAGAGTAAAAAATATGTGTTATTCCATCCACATGACTTTCTCTACATGTTCTGAAAAAATCTATTCTTACAAAGGTTAATCATATATCTACTTCATACTATTTGAGATAAACACCAGCAGCAACTGTCTTATTACTTGTAAGTAGGAAGGAAATAAGGGAGTACAATAGAGTAACGCGGTAGTTAAATCTTTTAAAAGCTATCGTTAAGTGTAACAATTAAAATTTGGTTCTCTTTGGGGCCTAAGAGTAAAACAAAGGAGGTATGAAACGAAATACGAGTTCTTGATTGAGAAAAGCTTAAGCAGTTTAAAATTGAAACCAATAATATGGAATTTTGGAGACGGTTAACTCTACAAAAGACTGCGTATGACATAAATGGTGTGTTTTAATGAGATCTATATTTTTTCTATGGTAACTCTTTTGTCTTTCTCTTACAGTTTACCAGTTAAGTCAAACTCGTCCAAAAAGAAGAAGTCTTTACAGGCTATTTACATAAAATTCAAGATAAGCATTTCGTTTGTTATGAAAATATCTTAAATATATGGTATTTTAATCAAATCAAGATGTTCGAAGAATGCACAATTAAATGTAGCTGGGCTGGAGAGTTTTCTTGAACATCTTCGTGTCGCATCTTTGGAACATACTGAACTTAAATACCAAGTTTGGTGTTTAACGGAACTTTTGTTTTTGAGCTAGGTGCCCCCCCCCCCCACACACACACACACACACACACACACACACACACACACACGGATATTTGTCTAAAATTCTGTTTTCTGTTTGCATTATCTACTACGTACGATGTACACACGTGCTAGAGAAGGTAAATCTTATAGCACTTTGAAATAGAAGAAATAAAGAATTTTTCATATAATAAAGCAACATGTCATAACTTTGATCCAAAGCCTCGAATTTTCAATTAATGTAAATGAGCAATTTATGTTCCTGAAACGTGAAACAATTGCTTTAATAGTATTGTTGCACAAAGCTTGATTTCAGAGAGAGAGAGAGAGATAGACTTGTCAAGTTCTGCTTATCTTCAAGGTACCAACTCAGCAAACAATGCTCTCCATTTAGTTGTTTATTTGATAGTTTTTTTTTTTTTTTTTTTTTTTTGAAGACGCTTTTACCGCATGTCACTGATGATGCATGGAATGAAGATGGAGCACAGGTGGAATGCGATGGCGGGGGAAACCGGAGAACTTGAAGCAAACCTGCCCCTGCGTCGCTGTGACCACTGTCCATGGCAAACACATATGGATTCTATTAGGATTTCGACTAAGAGGTATGTGAAGATGCGGCGTCGTGGCTAAGTGGTTAGACCCACCTAGGCGGCCCGGGTTCGATCCCAAGCGCTCGCATGTGCGATGTGGTGGACGAAGCGGCGTAAGGGAGGGTATTCTCCGGTTTCACTCAAAACTCATTTCACCAATTGCTCCATCATCACTTGCATTTCATATCATCCACTTCCTCACGTTCATGTCTGGCTATAGGCCGACCATTCGTTCCAGGTTCTTCATTCTGTGGTTTCGTGCTGCAGGCTTCTGACCCCTAGGCACGCGCTTGTAAGTCCTAGGGGGTGTCAGTCCTACATAAAGGGAGGTAGGCCGACTATGAAATGTGAAGGAATAGTGAGGCTAATAGAATACAAATAATTGGATTCTTATTATGGCTCAGCAGCGTAGTTGCAGCAGGCTCAATATATGTTACTCCAAGGTGCAACTGAACTTTAGCTTCGATATTGCTTTCTGATTTACTCCCAACTCTTTTAGTGCCAATCGCGATCTAATCGTGATCCGAACATTCTGCGAGAATTGCCAATCATGACCTAATCATCATGCCATTTTCATACGTTTTAGCTCTTTCCAGCGGGAAAGTCTGTGTACTTTCTGTGTCACTGCCATAGAGAAAGGTTTTCTGCAGCGTTCCAGGACTTTATCTTTACACTCAGAAACGCTAAATTAGCTCCAAATTTAATTCCTCTAGCCGGTGTTTCTTTATGTTGGTTGAAACATGGCGTTGTCTAGCCAAAGGTTACGAACCGAAGAGGAAAAAAGAGCAGCAGTTCGCGATGTATTAGAAGAAAACGTGTGATTTTGAATTTTGAGACCTTGATGAAAGCGTTTCTGATATTGACATAGGGAAGGAGGATATACAGGACGTTAATGATCTATACCGAAATATTTCACAGAATATGTAGATTACTTAAAGAAGTAATTTGAGATAGGAGACTTATGGCTTGTTTATTGAAATTTCGAAGTAGTGGCTATAAATTTCTGAAGTGCGAGTACACCACGTATCGCGGCACTTTGTCTGGAATGAAAATAATTCGTAATAAAAAAAAAAATATATTAACTCTATGACAGGAATCGAACTCATGACCTCTGGGATAGCATTTTCCCGCGCCACGCAATAAACCACCAGAATAGTTGAAAAAACGTCTCCTGAGCGAGCTATATAACATAAGAACGTAGTTAATGAATGCTCAGTGTCGCGCTGTCAAGCGATTAGTTCCAGATTTTACAGATTTTTGCGACATTAAATCTTGAGAACGAAATGCTACAAATCGATATTTCTATACTCGGGCAGCAGTTTTGAAGACATTCTAACTTTGCTTTAACACCGACTAATCAGCACCTGATACCCACACGTTTAACGCCATGTAGCTGCGTTATGTTTATCCGGGGACCATGCATCGCCGATCTCAAATTGCTTATATCAGTCACGTGCACAATCTCGCAAATTATTTACACGTAGTTCATTCACATCTTGTATATTCTAGCTTCAGTGATGAAAACGCATCGGATAACAGCGGCACTCGTACACATGCAAATAGTCGGTGTACTTATCAAAATGGATTTACGGAAGTGTAAGCAGATGACGCGCAAAATGTGAAACCATTAGCTAGGCAACAACACGAATACTAAAATGTGCAATAATCTACGTTATATTTGTATGTTATTGCTTTATATCACATTCACTAACAGTGGTATTATGCTTATGTGTGTGATTTTTGGTGATTTTTTTTTTTTTGTTTTTTGTTTTTTTTTTTTGTTTTAGACTTTTCAGTCTTCAGGTAACATGAATGCATTTATTATATACAAAGAATAAAACACCAGACATAAACAGGATGCTGTTTTAATAAAGAAACAGCTGTACTTTCATTGGCTTGCCCTCCTCGTCCTTGTAGGACTGACAACGTCTAGGGGTCAGAGGCCTATCGGGGGGCAAACTGCGCGAAGCCCCAGAATGGAGAACCTTTTATGAGGACTCGGCCCATAGCCGGGCATCAACATGAAGATATGAAATGCATGCAAAATTGATGATTGCAAAGGTGGTGATGAAGCAATTAGTGGAATGAGAGTCGGGGGAAATCGGAGAACCCGGAGAAAACCCGCCCAGACGCCGCTTCGTCCACCATGAATCCTACATGCGGGCGCTTGGCTTATCCATATTATGCATATTATACAGTAGACAAAAGGGTTTACTAAAAATTAAAGAAGATTCAGCTTTCTATGCCATTTGGACTCATTTTATTACTAATAATTTAAAACCCTGCATTTTCTTCTAAAATTTCTTGGCACTTTTCAGACAGAATACTTTTATTCGTGCTGACACTAAAAGGGCTAATTGAAGAGTTTTACTAGTGCTCTGTACCTGAAATATATTGAACTGTATTCTGTAAAGTAATTTTACGTAAGATGCTAATTAGCAAAGAAGCCTTTGGGGCAGTTTTGAACCACAAAACTTTTGCGGGGTTTGCATCCTGCCAGGAGAACCAAAAAGAAAGCGAACTTTCTTGTTTCCCATTCAGTAAAAATATTTTCTTATGGTGTTTATAAAACTAACAATCTTCCTGTGTTGCAAGTTTTAAAATGCGGGAAAATAAACGCTCTAGTGCTTGTGGAAGCAAAAGTATACGCTAAAGAAAATTCATAAAAATGACGTTGAAGGTAAGGGATGAAGAGGCAGAGTTGCACGTCATGGAACCGTATCCACATTCCTCTACCTTTCGAGCTCTCTGCATTCGTTCCATTTTTTGTACCACAAGCCTCTCATTTTCCATTGTTCAGTCTCCCTTGCTCTCCAGATCCCAGCCCAGTCTCGCCCAAGTTTGAGTCAACTCCAGAGCACATTCACACTGCTCTCCCCTCGTACCGCGTCCACTTCTCTCTCCACCATGCAGCATTCTGCTTTAAATTTTGTTCAGATTTTCACATTTTCCCGAGATATAATTCCGAGGTGTCACAGCCCCAAGTGGGCCATCTTCCCCACATCCATTTACACACTTATTACTATTCCCTTGCTGAATGTATAAAAAAAGTACATTTCAGCCTCTGCGTCCATCTTTGCTTTCTATAATAAAATTCACCACCAACCAAAATACTTGACTAACTCCCAGGACTCAGTATTCCGTTGTCTAAATATTCACACACATCACGTGTATATTAGAAGAAACGTCAAGAAAAGATAGCATCCCTTTATTGACGAAGTATGTACATTGCACTGTTGAATTTTCGAAACCTTAGTTTTTTTGGTTTTTTATATTCCTGGACGCCCTTTAACTGCTGGGTTCTCAACGACCCATTCTACACTGGGCGTGAGAAACAGCTTAATTTTGCTCAGAGGGCTCTCTATCAGACTTGAGGTTCTTTTACGTGCCGTAAATCTACTGCACTTCATTTACGAAGGAGGCCATACTAAGGATTTTTACGCCCCCCAAAAAATCCATCGTTCTCCACCGGGTTTGAAACATTTATGACGATGGTTCAATAAGTATGTCAAGAGATGATGGTGATGGAAATGGAAATAGCGTGTTATTTATGGACGCTCTTTAACTACTCTGGTTCTCAGCGTCCCATTCTAAATTGGGTGTGAAAGACCGCTTAATTTTGCTTAGAGGTCTCTCTATCAGGCTTTAGGTTCTTTTACGTGGCGTAAATCTACGACACGGGACCAACGCCTTTACTTCCCTTCCGAGGGAAGCCATGCTAAGGATTTTTACACCCGCGACCTTAGGAATATGAAGTCAACATGGTAACCATTACACCACGGAGGTCGACTGTGTGGTCATGGTCCTGGTCATGATAGTGGTTTGTGTTTAGTGGCCCTCGACTGACAAGGCCATTGGCTCCCTTATAAAAACAACGCCCAAAAATGAGTGAGTAAGTGTTTTATTGACATAACAGTATCATACATTGCTCTTCATCAATCACACAGGTCCACAGACCTACGTGTTTTGCAATACACAAAATAGTAAGCAATATTAAACAACAACAACAACAACAAGGAATTAAGAGAGTAAACATAAAAATTAAAAGACAAAGATATTCAAATACAGCAATTTAAATTAACAACACAGAGTACACTTTATTCAGATGGATTAATGTACCCTATTATAATAGGCAACTACGCTTAAGAGAAATATATACACAAAATATAACACCACAATGTCACAAGTATCACACAAAATATATGTATGTAAAAGATTATAATCACTTTTGTTAAGCTGATTTTATTGCCCCCCCCTCTTCTTTATTTTCAGCCTAAGACCCAATAAAAACACCAGAGGTAAAAGGCAACATAAAAACCAAAACAAAATAAAATAAAAGGGTAAGTTTTAAAGTCTGGGGAATACAACTATTGATGGCGAAGCCCACAGTTCAACCCAAAAGAGATTTTATTAAAAGCAAATACGACACAAAAGGTGGGTTAAAAGTAACTACTGGGAAATAACTTAAAATTCAATAAATGCCGCTCTATTGAAACTATCGGGATAAAAGAAACAACATCTAAATTCTTATTGGGAATGTCACTTGAAATAAAAAAGATAAAACCTTCTCTATCGCTCAGTGGTCTTCGACAAGAATGTTTCAGAAGAGATGTGTTGCTAAGACAAGTTGGTGTTACTATCGTGCACTGTCATCTCTTACACGTCGCCAAAAATATTTGGTGCTGAGACATAGGTTAGTTTGGATTTTTCAGGTACTTCAGTGAGTCCTTTTAACGTGTTTTCGCTAAAACGAAAGAAGTGCAATATCGTTCTGTGATTCGCTTTTTACTTTTGAATGGGCAAACTTATGAGGTTATAAAACCGAAATTGGATCTGTTTATGGGCACTTTTTGTCATTTATTACAACAATTATATATACAGTATATACAGTAATATACAGTGGTCAGACTATTCACTTCTCACCTGGGTTCGATCCCAGATGTGGGATTTGTGATGGAAAACATTGCGTAAGGACGTGTTTTTTGGTTTCCGCCGCCATCGCATTCCACCGTTGGTCCTCTTTAATTCCATGTATTATCAATATCATAAGCCTACGGTGTGATATACACAAAATTAGTCAAGTACAGTAAAAAAGTACTTCGATGTAGAACATTCACTTATTATAATTTATAGTATAGCAACGTTTGTAACCAGCTGATTTATGTCGCTATGGGAAGTTGTGATGTTTTATAACCAGAAACACCAAGCTGATGACGCAACAGATAGCAGGAACATCAAATCAGACAAAGTAAAACCTCTTCCACTTCCATCTTTCGTAGTCAGCTTACCCTCCCCATATTTAGGACTGATGCCCCCTAGGACCTACAAGCGGATATCTAGGGGTTAGAAGTCTGTCGGGGAGCCAACGGTACGAAATCACAAAACGGAGAACCTGGAACAAGTGGTCGGCCCGAAGCCAGGCATGAGCGTGAGGAAGTGGATGACTTGAGATCAAGCGAAATGAATGATAGGAAAGGTTATGATGGAGCAATTGGTGGAATGAGTGGCGAGGGAAACCGGAGGACCCAGAGAAAAACTGCTTAGACATCATTTCGTCCACCACAAAACTAGGGATCGAACTCGAGCCGCATAGATGGGAGGCAAGCGGTCTAACCACTCAACTACGGCGCCGCCTCCCTTTTATCGTACATGTTTATTTTGTTGGTCTTTTCCGCATTGACAGGAAACCATAATGACAAACCTTGATATTTATGCTTCTTCAGCATATTGTTTTCCCAGTTACTTTTCTTTCTTTATAGTGTCCCGAGTTTAAACATTTGCTGAGTGTGTTATTTAATGATTTGTAAATACGTCCTATGAAACTCAGGGTAAAGGGACCCCGGAATCGTAAAAACCGTGAAAATTGTTATTTTTTACTGTTTTGTTGGATAAACATATTGAAGTTTTCTCTTCAAAATGGCGCAAAAATTACCTCAATATCTCAATTCTAAAGGTTTTAAAGTTTATTTGAAATATAAATTTGTTCATGTTATGACTAACTGACATTCAATTGTTACTATTTGTTGTAATATAATTATAACACTGTTATATTATTTCTACTTGAACCACTGATTTTTATGTATGAATAAGTATTTTATTATATTTTCATCTCCATGTGCGTCTCATATTTATTCTAATTTTTCACTTTATCCTGGATACAAGACTTTTAATGTTGTCACTATAGCACCTAGGAGTTCTGAGACTTAAAATAAATAATAATAAAAAAAGAGAAGTAACCAATGCAAGTTTCATTGAATTATGTGTTTTCATTCTGTTTATTTGTTACCAAAAATGTCTGTAAAAACAAATTAAAGATCTAGCTTTAGTATTTTATAAAGTAAATGTAATCACTTTGATCACCCCTTAAAACAACAACAAAATAAAATACAGTCATATCTGTCTATAACGCTATGATAACCATGCTATATGGATGACAACTTACTTTAATGATCTCCATGAACGAATGTTTTGCTTTATTGTTTGCACTCATTTTACAATCAGCTTCGTTAGCAGGGCACGCTAAATAATTGTGCGAAGGGATAAAATGGGTAATTGAATTGTTGAAATCACTGAACCGACATTCTTTAATTAAGGACCCAGAATATAGTTTAACTAATGGTCGGAGACCATATGTCTTAACCAGAGCATTTACCCAGGTAGCAAGGGAGTGGAGAATCTACACATTCACCAGCTTCAGCTTTGAGACAGTGTATGTGTCACGGAATTAAAAGGTCTTAAAAGGGATATATAAATTATATTAAGAAGAGACAAATATGCATTCGAAATGGCCAGGGAAGAAATGTTGTGAAACACGTCTAAATGTGCAAAAGTCGGAGTTTACCAGGAGTTGGCAAGAGATCCAGGTAGAAAGGTACCGTTATCTGCAGGGCAATGCACCGAAGGGGAAAGAGTTCCGTTGCCCGAGGGTGGACGTGACAAAATCGAATACAAACGGATTTCTCGTTGGTTGATAGACGCGACTTCACTTGCTATGGGAGACGCGATCAGTCAAGTCGTGCTATTCGATTAAGCGTTGGAGATCAACGGGCTTGTATGGCCGGAATATACTCAATAATATTTAGTGCACTATTATAAGGTCACAAGTAATAAGAAATGATAGCCGCGGTCACGTTAAAAGTAGCTAAGAGGGGGGAGAACTTAGGAGGAATGCGTGTGTGTTCGACGGCAGAAAATATCAAAGAAAAGAAATAAATGAGTTCAACAGCAATCGTGAAGTCAAAGGAAACCACTTGTGTCTCAACACCACCGCTGAGAAAGATTCCATGCTGACATATCCTGAGCTGGGGCGTTCGCACTTTCACACCATTCCTTAATCTCCTGAATCGTGACGCACGTTTCGAACCCGGAACCACCTATAACGCGAACCGCCGTAGCTCACAACGTGTTTGCACCACATATATGGTTTGTGTTCTTTTGGCTTTTATGTAGGGAATGATGCTTTTCAAGGAGAAACACGTGAAGGTTATTCACACCTTGGCGTTGGTAACAACGTTGTCATCCTGGACTCCAAACCATCTTTGCTATATTTGAACATTTTCGTGTTTTTAATTTAATTCTTCTATTTTTTTAATGTTGCTTAGTATGTTTTGTATTGCAAAAGCACGTACAGTCTGTGGACCCGGGCGATTAATGAAAATCAAAGAATGCATACTGATAACTCAGTAAATATACTTATTCATTCATATTTAAAAAACGTAGAGCTCGTTAATGCACACAATTTATGTTGTATACATTTTTGTGGAGTCTGCCGTTGTTTAGATATTGCTTGTTATTGGTTTCAGATTTTTAAAATACCTATACTTTTCTCATACGGGAGTTTGTCAACTGCTAGCCGTAAAACAAAGGAGTTTCAAGTATATATCAACTAGATTTTAAAAGATTTGATTGTCGGTTTAGCCCAATGTATCCCCTTATTTCCCTTCTACTTACAAGTAAGGAAGTAATAAGAACATTTTTGCAAATTTTGTCTCGATTAACATGAAGCATATAGAAGAATAGGATTTCTAAAAATAATTTGTAGCAGAGATGTAGAGAAACGCATGTGAATGGAGCACATCGCATTTTTTAGAACTTGGTTAGCCAAATGTTAGCTTTTCAGAAAATTTGCGGGATGGTATTATGGGACACTGTTTACTTCGTCTTTACATGTTGTCTACTGGACTCAGGTGGACAATGTACAAAGTGTTTTTTAAAGTTCATCTGCTGGTGCCCCTAAATATCGAAAGGAGGATGGTCTTTTGGCACAATGGGACCCCAGCACACTTTGCAGAAGCAGTCGTTCAGTAATATCCAATGCTTTCATCAATTGCGTGGGGAGGACTAGTACTTTGAACCTGCAAGATCACCTTTTATTTATTTCTCTGAGACTACATGAAAACTGAAGTGCGGGGGACTCCGACCGCCTCATCTGCCACTATGTGGGCGGAGGGCACATCTAGCACCCGTTACCAGAAACATATCAACCAGAACGTCTGAGCCACGATGCATGTGCTATCTCAGTGCGTGCTGCGCAGTGGGAGCGGTCAGTTTGTCCTTAGTAGCACCGGTGGCCAGTACATCAGTAACTTTTTGTAATGGAAGGGCGCCCACCACACTAAACTATTTCTATCTTGAAGCAGCGTACTCGTACTTTTCAAGGAATATAGCAGTAGTGTAGTTTGTTTAATTTGTCACAAGCAACTGCAAGTGGTGAAACGATTTAATATCCAACGTCATTTTTAATTTATTTTTTATTTGTTGTCCTTTAACCTGGTTGGCAATATCGGACGCAGAATGGGACTGGTGAAATGATGCTCCAATGATCTCGGGGTCCATGCACCTTAAAGTTACTCGACATTTGTCTTCTCAGGTTAAGGGAAAACCGCGAAAGAAGCTTATCCGGGTAACTCCCATAAGCGGAATTAAACTCGGCGACCTGTTGAATGTGAGGCAGACACGCTACCACCACACTACCCAGGCGAAGTGCTTATATGGATTTATAGTAGTTTTATTTTATATTTGCGGGACTTGACCAGTGTCAAAATTGTGCTATTACCAGCGAAGTACTCTTGCGTTTTGTAGTAAAATATATTGCATAATTACCATTTGGTGGTATAGGATAAAATGCATTTGTATTGTGTGTGAATGTGTGTGTGTTTTTTTTCTATAATAACATGCTCTTTTAATACCACGCACATGAGGAATGCCAGGCCATGTATGTTTGTTTGTGTAAGTTATTCCGTCTCTACAATTCTTTCCGTAATAGTTTAATGGAACGAAACTACAGATTGCATGACACTTACCATGCTAACTTCATATACGCGAGGTCGCGGGTTCAAATCCGGCGGAGGGTGATGGATTTTTTCAGGGATAAGAATCGTTAGCATGGCTTCCTTTAGAAGGGAAGTAAAGCCGTTGGTCCCGTGTCGTAGATTTACGGCATGTAAAAGAACCTCAAGCCTGGTAAAAGAGGTCTCTGAGCAGAATTAGGCCAGTGGAATAATGGAACACTGCAGTTAGAGCGTCCATAGTAAAACTCCATTTCCATTTCTTGCGGGCTTTCAGCACAGATACTCGTACTGGATTATCGTTTTTCTGATAGGGTAATTAAAAAGTACTCCATATCACAGCCATGGTCTAAAATACGTAGTGTTCAAAGAGTATTAAAAGGATTACTCAGATACTCTTCTTATGGAAAGTAAAATTTGAGTTCATCAGCTGTAGTCCATCAGGAGGGTCCATTTTTGCAAACATCACTTCGGAAAAAACTTCGAAATCGATCAGAACTGAGCTGTAGTACGGAAATTCCCTATCTCCGCAAGGGGAACGAAACTCGTTCAATCTCAGGGGCAATTCTGCTGAAAACTCATCACTAATATAAATTGGATACTTTATGGGAGCTGCTTCCCCTTTTCGGCCCGTTCTTTCTCAGCAAAACAGAAAAACTAACATTTACCTCTGGTATATTTCGAGTTGAAATGTAAACATGTCAATTTCAAATGTGTCTATAGTACTACTGAAAACGCTATCAATAAGGCAGCCCGGAATGGTGGGAATTATAATTTCTTTAATTTCGTTTTTATAAAAACTTAACACATGCAATTTGTGGTTTAAAATTATATCAAATTAATGTAGTTTCCCAATTTAAAACAATTTAACACAGTACTCAAAATAATGCTGTTTGAAACGTATACCACAGATGTATTATAATGAAAGTTACAGTGTAAACTTCATCCATTTTGCTCTAATGGTTTGGAGGTTATAGTCAAATGTGTGTATCTTTTTGTCACGTCACTAAAAAGATCCTTGTGAAAAAAGAATTAAGACTTTGTTCCAATATTTCAACCTTAGATTCAAAATAGATCTAATTTTTTAAATTGCTCTAGGCTTCTCTGTGTCGCTTTTGATTTATGCTCCAAAATGTTTTGAAGTTATGAATGTGTTATATGTTATAAAATATAAATGTTATGTTTGAAAATTGAAAACATATGAAAAAAATCTAATGTCTTCCATTCACATGACTTTCTCTACAACTCTGCAAGAAACTATTGTTAAAAACTTATGCTTTTATTTACTTCATGCTAGCCGAGAAAAAATTAGCACAAATAGTCAAATTACTTGCTTCCATGCAAGTAGAAGCGAAATACGGGAGTACCATAGGTTAAAGTGATAGTCAAACTCTGGTTGCTATGTGACTGAAGTTCCTTTGTTTCAGTTCACACATTCCTATATGAAAAAAGTATAAGTTTTTTGAAGCTGAAACCAATAACAAGGAATATCTCAAAAGCTATCAACTCCACGAAAAAAAAGTAAATTACATAAATTGTGTGTTTCAACATGCTCTAAATTTTTGTGTGGTAATTTTTGTCCATCTCTTACGGTTTAGCAGTAATGCAAAATTGCGTAAAATTCATCCAGAATAAATAGTCTTCAGAGGCTATTCCCAGAAAATTCAAGATATACATTTTATTTGTCAGGTATTTATCTATGATACTCGATATTTTAATCAAAATCGTTAGACATTTTTGAGAAAATCTAACTTTTTGAAAAAATTTCCATGTAAAGGTTAGTTGGGGCTGGGGGTTTTATTAAAAATCTTCGTGTCGCATTCTTGGAAAATACCAAACCTAAATACTAAGTATGGTTTTTAACGGACTTTTCGTTTTTGAGCTATGCTGCCCACACACACACATACCTGGACTAAACAAGCTTTTTTGGATTCAGGGGGTCTCAAAACATGTATTTCCAGTGAAATCTCGGAATCGAATTTTTGGTTGCATTACAATACCTTCTCTATACACTATGTACATAGTACGTGTAGAGAAAGTAATAAATATGACAGTAAAAGCTTGGGGATCTGTTACTCATTGTATCCCTGTGAACATGTATAGCAAATTTTATTTGTTTAACACAAAAACTGTTGCGCAAGAAGCATTTTACAGAATGAAAAATGCTGAAACTATCAATAGCGAGAAACAGAAAGACTTGAATGCGTGGCCGACATTAAAATCCAGCATGTTGGTAGGTTGGATCCTCAGGTTTCCTTTTCTCTTCTCCTCTGCTACTCCTTTTCTGTCCTTTTCTTCTTGCATTGCTGTTTTTTTTTTTTTTTTGTTTTTTTTACAACTTCGTTTGATACTTTGCATGATCTCGTCAAACTGAAGTTTTTCTTGCCAATTTCAGTACAGCTTTTCCTCTAATGCTTTGCTCTAGCTACAGTTAAGGCTTTAAAAACGGCGCCTATTGGCCAATTATATTTTTTTATATTTAGCAATGTTTAAATTATTCTATGGAATTGAAACTAAAAAAGTCGATTTTTTAGCTTGTCATGAAATTTTAATCATGCATATCCTTAAAGGTTATTTAAATTGGCTGTAATGCAATAGTGGCAATGCCAGAATTAAACAATTAGAGAATTAGAGCCTCTAGTAATACTTTCAGAACAAGGTAGAACATAAGAGGGTACAAAGAGAAAATTGGAGAATAAAATGGAAGATTTGTATGGAGCAGAATGCACCGAAAACTAAAGAGCAGAGAGCAAGAACTGACACTCGCCTAGAACTTACAAGCCGATGCTTAGGGGTCAGAAGCCTGTTGGGGAGCCAACGGCACGAAACCACAGAATAGACAACCTGGCCCGCAGCTAGGCATGAGCGCGAGGAAGTGGATGATATGAAATGCCAACAAAATGGATGATAGGAAGGGTGAAGATGGAGCAAATTGCGGCATGAGTGGCGGGGGAAACCGGATGACCCAAGAGAAAACCCGCCCAGACACCGCTTCGTCTATCACAAAACCCACATGCGGGAGCTTAGTAGCGAAGGTCCGCCTAGGTGAGAGGCGAGCGGTCTAATCACTTAGCCACGGCGCAGCGTATATCGTTAACATGCTCATAAATATCAACCTTTCAGAGGAAAAAAAAAGACATATATATATATATATATATATATATATATGTTTATACAAACAAACTACTCTTACACAGATTATTCTTTTATCTACATAATACTGAGATAAACATTTGAAAAATGTGTTTAGAAGAGGGATAAATAAATCCACTAGCCTAGAGTGACAGTCATGTTTTAAAAGCTGTTGTCATTGAAAGTTGGTTCCGTCTACAAAGCCATGATAAAGTAAAAGGGAAATGAAATGGTCGAGGATTTTCCATTTGAAGAAGAGGCCAAATACAGAGAATATCTCGTAAATAACTATACATAAGACACAAATTGCGTGTTGCAACATCTTTGTCTGTCACGTTTGAATAGCTACACAAAAGTCACTCAGGGCTATGGCCAACAAATGCAACATATAGATTCATTTACAATGTAAACAACCGTAATAAACGGCATTTTAATAGAAACCATTAGAGCCAATTTTAGGAAATAGAAAATTCCGAAAACTAGCCCATCTAAGGGGTAGTTTGGGGGGGGGGATTTTCTGAAAATCTTCATGTCGCAATTTGGGAGGAAACTACACTTCAATATCAAGCATGGTATTTACGTACTTTTCATTTTGCAGTTATTCTGTCCTGCGCACACACATTCAACTTTTCCTAATTTTTTTTCCCCCAAAGCATGAATTTCTGATGAAATCTCGCTGTCGCATTTATGGCTGGAATACAGTATCTCCTTTATTTACCATGTACGTCGTGCATAGATGCTCGAAAAAGTAAAAAGTCATTTATAAAATGTTATAAATTACACTTCTTAATTTACCTGAAAATTGTGAAGCAAACAAGAAAAAATTCCGTTTTGTGGAACATTTTGAATCTGTAAAAAGATGGAGAAAAGAGAAAGCGAGAAAATCAGCTGCTTGTCTCCGTGCAAAATTAGCTATAAATACGTCACGTGGCAATATTGAACGATAACAAATCCAAATTGTTAAGCTTGCAGGTAATAAGATGACTAAAAGTACAAAATAAAAACGAATCTATTTGTTGATGAACTTTGGTTCATTGTCACCTATGGGTGCCCTCCAACAACGGCCTTAAAGTTAATTGTGTGTGTGTGTGTGTGTGTGTGTGTGTGTGGTCAGCAGAATTCAAAAACTAACCCACAATTAAATACCAAACTTGGTATTTAACTTTGGTATCTTTCAGGGATGCGACACGAAGATTATCAAGAAAATCCTCCCCCTCCCCCAAACTCCTTTTACATGGAAAAATGTTCAATAGATTTTGTTTTTCTCAAAAATAGCTCTAACAATTTTGATTAAAAATATCGTATGTACGGTATCCAAAGTGAAACACCGTTTTTTTTTTTTTTCTGAATTCTGTTATCAACATTTGCTTTCAACTTCTCCATACGATTGATAAACTTCCACTCCGATATTTTTCGTACACACTGGTTCTTCCTTGATTACTCCTAAAATATGCGCCATTTCCTCACTGAAGACTCGTTCATTTCACTGTCGCAATACAATTGAGTTTTTGCCTATAAAATTCGATTGGCCGAACATTTTGTGCATTCAAAAGACGAATAAGTTCTTCGGCGGCCAAAAAATATAACATCGACATTGAAAAGCTGCTACCACGTGACATTAAAGTATATCTTGACAGGATGAGGATTACATTGACATATAGAGTAAGGTGCGTAACTCTGTAAGTTTAGTTTTATGTTGATATCTTTCGTTTTATTTAGTTATTCCTAATCATCTGTCACTTTCTAGATGGTCCTCGTATAATCCCTTATTTCCCTTCTGCTTATAAGGAACTATGTAGTAAGACCAATTGTGTTAAGGGTGTAATGTCATGAAAAATAAAAAAAGAATCTACTTTTTCTTCTAATTCCATAAAATAATTTAATCATCAAGGAATGCAAAAAAAAATGAATAACTGGGCAATAAATGCCTTTAGTCAAACCATTAGAAATGAAACTGTACTGGACTGGGCAAAAAAAAAAATCTTCAGTTCCACGAGATTTCATTTGCATCATACAAAAAAAATAAATAAATAAAAAAAATAAAAAAAAGCTGTGGAAAAGAAAAACAGCAGTGCAAGAAGAAAAGGACAGAAAATGCAACAGCGCAGGAGAAGATAAGGAAAGAAGACTGTACAAAATACTGGGTTTTATTGAAAGGCATGCATTCCTTGTTTTCTGGATATTAATAGTTTCAGCATTTTTGTTTTTTATTTCTATAGAAAGCTTCTTGTGGAGCAGTTTTTGTGTTACACAAATAAAAGCTTCTATTCATGTTCACAGAAGGACAATAAATAAGAATTGCTCTAGGTTTATGTGTTTACAATTTTAAAATATAAAAATTATACTTTTTCTAATCCAAAAAAGAAGCAGATTCATAAATATAAAAATGTTTGGAGACTAAATCAAAGAATACACAGAAAAGCCTAAGGCAATTTCAAAAAGTAGATTTATTGTGAACCTATGGCTAAAATATTACACCATAATTTTAATTTTTCTGACGCAGGGGACCTTTTTGTGACGTCTAAAAAAAGTATATGCATTTGACCATAACTTCCAAACGATCAGAGAAAACTGAATGAAAATTGCACTGTAATTTATTTGCATTATACTACATATGTGGTATACATTTCAACAAACCAACATAATTAGTTTGTAATTTCAAACTTTCAGACAGACATGTCCGTAATGAATCTCGTTGGCATGATGTACATAGAAGATAAATATTTTGCAAGAATAATTTGTTTACAGAACAGGTAGAGAAAATTATGTGAATGCAGCACATCGGGTTTATTTGTACTGAACTCCGTTCTCCAGCTGAGTAATGTGTGGAATTCTGCGAGGCACACACAGTCAGGAAAGCAAAGGTGTATTTTCTTGTGGTCTGAGAATATCATTTGAGCACTGAGCAAGGTGGGTGCTTGTTATGCCTCGCTTCGCTCTTCCTCTCGGCGATATCTGTGCTGATCAACAGGTTGTCTTGGCGGCTACACAGCACCTTCATTATGGCTAATATGTTGCAATACATGAATCTTGCGTGAGGTCAGCGCTGCCATAAAAAAATCTGATATCTTCCATTCACATGACTTTCTCTACATCTCTGCAACAAATTGTTGTTAAAAAGCTTATGCTTCCATTTTCTTCAAGCTAATTGAGAAAAATTAGTAGAAATATTCTTATTACTTGCTCCCTTGCAAGTAGAAGCGAGATAAAGAAATACCATAGGTTAAAGTGATAGTCAAAAGTTGGTTGCTATGTGACTGAAGTTCCTTTGATGGTATGGAAACGAGTTGACAAATTCCTGTATGAGAAAAGTACAAGTTTTTCAAAGCTGAAACTAATAACAAGGATTTTTAAAAAACGATCAACTCCATGAAAAAAAAAGTATACCTATAACAAAAATAGTGTGTTTTAATGTGCTCAACATTTTTATGTGGTAGATTTTTGTCCATCTCTTTTGGTTTAGCAGTTATGCAAAATTTCGTAAAATTCACCCAGAATAAAGTAGTCTTCAGAGTCAATTCCCAGAAAATTCAAGATGTACATATTATTTGTCAGGTAAATATTTTTAATGCACGATATTTTAATCAAAATCGTTAGAGCCATTTTTAACAAAATCAACATTTTCGAAAAAATTTCCATGTAAAGGATAGTTGGGGGTGGGGGATTTTATTGACAATCTTCGTGTCGGATCCTTGGAAGAAACCAAACTTAAATACCAGGTTTGGTATTCAACGGTCTTTGAGCTATGCTGTCCCCACACACACAGACACACACACACACACACACACACACACGCACACACACAGACACTCACACACGGACCTTTTTGTAAAAATGTTTTCTTTTTGATTCAGGGGTCCCAAAACATGTATTTCCGGTGAAATCTCGGTATCGAATCTTTGGGTGGAATACAATACCTTCTCTTTACACTATGTACATAGTACGTGTAGAGAAAGTAAAAATCGGATGTTCCATTCACATGATTTTTTCTCTACATCTTTGTAACAAATATTGTTAATAAGCTTGTCGCGAACAAGATCTTGCAACGCGGGGATAGCTATTTAGGGTGTTGAAAGGAAGGCAGAGCAGTAATAACAACGGGACTTAAATTAAGCTAATATATGAGAAATATTATATAATTTACTGGTTGCGAATGTTTGGTTTATAAAAGGTGGGGGATTGCAATCTATTCCATTAACCCTGGCCAGTGGGTTTACTAACTCAAAGCCTTACCTTAAGAGATGTGGCAGTGGCGTGTCAGGGCGAGGTGAGAGACAAAGATATCGAGATGGTTCAGCGGTTGAGTCAGGAGCGACGCCCCGAGACGCACCCAACAAAGCAGAGGTTCCCCGAAGGTCAAGATCTCGCCGTTGAGTCTGTAAACCCTCGAATAGGTTCAGCGGCGCTCCGGAAGAGCTTTCCAATATGGTGGCCGTACTCCTAATATGGAGAATCGACGCCCTGGTAGTCGGTAGTCTTAGCCAATCAGCATTGAATGTCTAAATCTTCAAGAATTTCCGGTGTGACGTCAAAGAGCAAAAGTTTCCAGTGACAATGTGCGAATGTGCAGGTAGCCCACGTGGTGTCATCGAAAAGTCCACTAGCAGTGCCATCGGAGGAAGCTAGTCACTTCCAACCTGTTACCTAATCAGCTTATAACAAAGCTTGTATTCTTCCAAGAACATATAAAAATGAAATCTCAATTAATTCTCAATGTCATAAACTAATTATTAAAATATTACTAAACCAATATAAGTCAATCTCTCTCCAATTACACACGTGGCAAGCTTATTCTTCTACATCTTCACGCTATCGAGATAAACATTAGCTTAAACGTTTTTATTATTTAGTTCCTTGTAAGTAGAAGGAAAAGAAGTGAATACAGTAGGCTTAACCGACAGTCAAATGTTTTAAAATATGGTTGCTATGGAATTGAAATCCGTTTCTATGCACGTTTAGAAGCTGACAAGTTCCCGCATGCGAAACGTTTACTTATTTTAAAACTGAAGTTATTAACCCTGCAGTGGTCGCGTGAATCATAGTTACATTAAAGGTCGCGCGGCGTCTCACAGACGCCAATACGTTTCTGTGTTGTCTATGTGTTTTTAACTCAGTCAGTTCAAATGTATACGTGTAAACGTACTACTTTATATAAAATTCAAGAGAAAATTACATTCTCACAAGTATATATATTTTATTATTGTGATTTTTAGCTATACTTATAATCCACAAAGGTGTTTGTTGCATGAAACAACTTCTCATTCAATACAAGCTATGTGTGAAAATCCCTTATCGAAAAACAAATGCTTCTATTCGTGTACTCTTAACGTAATATACATAATGCAGTTTGTACATTGAGGAGTACAATTAGCAATTAGCGCATACTTGCTGGGCATGTTCTAAACACAAGAATTGGTTACAGCTGCGACATTTATATTTGGTATATCGGTTCCTTGAACGACCACATTCACAGCACCTCTGTCTTTTTCTACACCGGTCCTCTTCTGTAGTTTGCACTGCATGTTCATCTGGAAAAAGACTTTGAATGTCTCGTTTGAGGTTTCTTGGCAATGATGAACAATGAAAACGTAAACACAAGTAATCATCTGCTAGATTACGTCCTAGGAGCTTCTTTTAGTCGCCCTCCGTGGTGTAGTGGTTACCATGCTGACTTCCTATACCCAAGGTCGCGGGTTCAAACCCGGCGGAGGACGATGGATTTTTCCGGCGTAAAAATCCTTAGCATGGCTTCCTTCGGAACGTCAAAGAACCTCAAGCGTGATAGAGAGGCCTCTGAGCAAAATTAAGCGGTCTTTCACGCCCAGTATAGAATGGGACGCTGAGAACCACAGCAGTTAAAGAGCGTTCATAAATAAAACGCCATTTCCATTTCCTAGGAGTTTTAAAAATTCACTGCGCCTGCTGCTAACAGAATTATTTGCATGGTATATTATTTGTGCATTTATAGCACCAATGTTCATCATGCTATAAAAGATTACCATAGGCCATCTGTTGGTTTTTCTGGACATTTTGTACGTGCTGCACAATTGATCCACAGTATCAACGCCCGATTTGGTTATATTATAGAAGGTTATCGTTTCCGGCTTTTTCTTATCGCCAGACGTTGCATCAATTGAATTATCATGATGCATTGTTGAAAGAACCAGAACCACTTTGTTTTTCTTGGCAACATAGGATATTAGGGTTGCATTTTTCTGAAAGCCAAAAAATGTTGTTCCTACTTCCCGGTTTTTTTTTTTTTTTTGTGTAAACTCCGGGGGAATTTCTGGTTTGTTCTTTCTCATGGCTCCTACCAGAGTAAGGTTATTCTGAAGCAAATAGTCAGCTAAATCTAAGGAGCTAAACCAATTGTCCACGGTTACATTACGCCCAGTTCCTGAGATCACAGAAATGAGACGTTTCACAACATCTGCTGGTTTGTTGCTAACTTCAAAAGGTCCTGCAGGTTGTTTACCAGCATAAATTTGTAGGTTGACGGTGTAACACATCCTAGCATCCACCAAAGCAAATATTTTAAGTCCATACTTATTTGGTTTGCTAGGGATGTACTGCCTGAAAAAACAATTGCCCCTAAAAGCTTCTAGCTTTTCATCAATAGTGCAGTACTCCCCAACTGAATAAGCATTTTTACAGTTTTTCACAAAAGAAGTAAATATTTCACGTATAGGAGCTAAATTATCAGCGTTCTTTCTTTCTTTTCTAGTATCTTTGTTATCAAACCTCAAACACTATAATAGGAATCTAAATCGTCTTTCAGGCATTATCAGACGGCATAACTCAATTCCCATTTGAAGCCCTTATATCTTGGGTAAGTGTATGATTGTCTTTCCTGAACGCGCAGGAATTATTCCTAACAGAGCTTTTATTTCAATTACATCTGTCAAATGAGCATCCCTTTCCCTGGAATAATATCCTTGAACTTCAGAATTCTTTTTATTTGAGTACTCAACAATGCTAGATAACAACTCATTGTCGAAAAAGCATTCCCAACATTCCATTGGCGTTTTCGCATTTTTCGCGGCTCCTTTCACTCCCGGTAAATGGGTAACAATATTCTGTCGTCGTGTGCGAACATTTTTTGGTGGACACACTTTTGACCATTTCGAAGATTTATTGCTTCCCAAAAAATATTCGACATGATTATCACTGTCACTATCATTGGAGTCCGCTTCTTGCTCAGTGTCCGTATTTTCTTCTCTCGATTCAAATCCGTCTTCTTCCAAGTCACTGTAAATATCAAACTCGTCACCAGATTCATCTTCTTCCTGCGACAGCCGGAGTACTATTTCCCGATCACGTGCATTTTTCAGGTTGTAGGTTTTCTTTGAGGTCATATTGGATCTGAAGATTAACAAAATTACTTACATAGCAACAACTATTACTATTCACACGTAAACTACTGTATAAAATAACAAATAAAATACTCACCTTCAGTACCGTAGAAGGTCGCGTGGCATCTGGTAGACTCCAGCAACGCGGCTCCGGAAAGAATCTCTTCCTTGGAACATTGAATTGAAACTAATGCGAAGTTAATGAGCAAAATATGTTTGTATTTAGTTAATAGAAAGGTAGATGGCACCGCAAGTCAGCCAGAGTATCTGTTCAATAGCAACGTGTAAATAAAGGACACCTGGCGTCTGTGAGACGCCACGCAACCACTGCAGGGTTAACAAAGAAAATATCGAAAACGGTTAAATCCACGAAAAAATTTATAGGACATAAATTGTGTGTTTTAACGAGATCTATATTTTTCGTGAGGCAAGATACGGTTTGCTAGTTACGCGAAATGCACCCAGAAAAAACATGTCTTTAAAAACTGTTCCCACAAAAGTCAAGGTATATATTTTATTTGTAATGGAAATGGCTTCAATATGAGGTATTTTAATCTAAATCGTTAGCGCCATTTATGAGAAAAGAAGCTTTTCGAAACTTTTTCCATGTAAAGATAGTTTGGGGTGGCAGAATGTTCTTAAAAATCTTCTTGTCGCATCCTTGGTATATATCAAACTTACATATCAAGTTTGGTATTTAACATACTTTTTGTTTTTGAGCTATTCTGTCCAGAGACAAAAAAAAAAAAAAAAAAAGACACATGCACACAGACACTCGAACCTTTTCCTAACTTTTTTTGGATTCAGGTATCGAATTGTTGGGTGCAATACAATATCTTCGCTATACACGTGTATATGGCAGGTGTAGAGGAAGCAACTAGTATGACGAGACTTCATTTTAACATCTTTAATGTTCATCATTGAATCTGTTGTCTCACTTCCACTATAGTGCACTGCTTGCCTCTATTAAGCAGTAGTGGCACTAACTCTGAGTAATTTTGGTCAAATTAACTTCCAGATTACAATATTGAATTAAACTCTTATTAAATTATAGTTAGGAAGTGTTAGCGTAATACATTGTTGGACCTTTTACCTAAAACGGGAGATAATTTAGACCTAATTTGGTCCAAATAATACATATTTTACTTTATACTTTATATGTTTTTAATGTGAAAATTGGAATAAGTGCTGATGTTATAGTAAAATAATTTAAAATATTGATACAAATATTAATCTTGGGGTTTATAGCTTCAACACCACGAACACCTCACGAGGGGCGTTTAATAACTCCTTAGAAAAGATAGGAAAACAAATTATTTTTGATAGACCTTTTTATATTTTTATACTTTAACATAATCTCGATACACCTTTCCAGCGTTTCTCCAACTGTTTTAAGCCTTCCAAAAGGTAGAATTTTGGAAGGTTCTCAAAATAGGCATATGGTTGGGAGATGACCTCTACATTCAACGTGAATCGTTTCCCATCGAGCCACTTTTTCAAGTTTGGAAAGCATAAAAAAGTCACTAGGAACCAAATCTCGTGAATATTGCTGTAACTGAAACCTTAATTCTACAATTCCCGGCATCGAAACTGCGCAGGTGTGCAACCCTCCACTGTCTTGAAGGAAGAAAATCTGTTTCTTTGTCAGATCTTTCCGTTCAATTGTTGCGATAATGATGCATGATATCTCCATTTATTATTCTTCCTTTCTGTAAATAATCACTGTAGATGATTCCGCGTGCACCCCAAAAATACCGAGGCCATTCACCTTGTCTGCAGATCTCACCACCTTTGCATTCTTCGGAGCCAGATCACCTTTAAAAACCCACTGTTTCGACTGAAATTTGTCTCTGGAGTATATTAATGTATCCGTGTTTCATCCAAATTTATGTATCGACGCAGAAACTCGACAGGAATGGGACGGAAAAGTGCCAACCAGCTTCCGAATCGATCACAGATTGCCTTTATTCTCCATTGAGGGCAAACGTGGCGCACATCTTGCCGAGACTTTTGTTAGACCTAATTTTTGTTGCAAAATTGAAAACACTGTACCTTGTGATATGCATGTGGCCTCTTCTATTTCGCGAACTTTGATTCGTTCATCACTCAAAACAATATTCTGGATGTTGTCAATAATTTCGGAGGAGGTCACTTCTGCTGAACGTCTGGAAAGATTTTCATCATTTGTGGATGTACGACCACTTTTATATTTATTTATCCAACTGTAAATTGTTGCAAATGCAGCAGCAGATGTGCCATGAACTTCATCCAACTCAGCATTTATCTCTTTGTGTTTAAGCCTTTTAAATAGAGTGCTTAATCACCGCTCGGAGCTCTTTTTCCTTTTTTCCATCTGTCTCAAAAAGCACAAGATTGTTGATTCAATCGCCTATGGCAACGAAACCACGTGATGCATGTAGCTGGAACTTTAACTTTATCTAGTAAGACACGACAGTTACTAAATACATTTTTTTCCATACGAGTGTGACTTGTTGATTTTCTAAGCAGTTATTGAACGTCCCTAGAAATATTAATTATACAAGATTTCCCCAATGTTGCCGGGTGGTTAGATCACTCGCCTCTCAACTGGGTTCGATCCCAGTCGACCGCATGTGGGATTTGTGGTGGACAAAGCGGCATAGGTGCAGGTTTTCTCCAGATTATCCGATTTCCCCCGCCATTGCATTTTACCGATGCTACATCTTAATGAATCAACAGTGTCATCGCCTGCGGTGCCATATATAGTAAAAGTGGGCATTAAATACTTTCAAAGACTTCCCCAATTTTGATCTCTTTATTATAGGTGAGTAATATTCATTATATATTTCGGGCAGGATGCAGAGTAAACTAAAAATCAGAATACCAAGTATGTTTTATATAAAATATACAGAGTTATAAATTGGGGAAAACGTGGTAGTGTTCATGGTACTGAAATTCCGTAATCCTAAAATTGTTACATTTCCCTAAATTTTGAGCTCCTGTATCAAATAAAAGAGCAATAGTTCCAATTTTCACATTAAATGCAATATAAAATAAAAATATGTTTATATATTTATAAAATAATATATATTTTCTGACAGTTGAGGCTGAAAGTAGGTCTTTTACCAGAAATCAGTAGTGTTAAAAGTATAAAATTCTGTCACTCAGTGCTATTAAATTATAACACTCCAATGTAGCCAGCTTTAGTTTATGCGTCCACGGCCTCATTCAAGTATGCTATAAGTCTAAATGCTCGTATCGATCCATAAAATGGCGGACGATTTCAATGACATGAACATGGAATCTGCTGAACTAGACGAAATTGTGTAAGCAGCGGAGAAAGTGAAATTATAACTGCTACATTGCCTCCGTTGTATAGAATGTTTTCGTTCTGTACGAGTAAGTCATGTTGTCAGCACTGATGCTAAGCAAGGCAACAACTGAATGTCGCAGACCATTAAGCATGAACTCCGCGAAGTAGGTAAAACTATCTATTTATATTTATAATACATCTATAAACATTGAGAGGTGTCTAAAAATAGTGTACGACACACGTGTTAAAATTGTTTTTCATTGTTCGTAGGATTACAAGACTTCCTACTCACAAAGTAAAACACCATTTTTACCACTTGTTATCAAATATCTACTCAAACGTTGGGCCAAATTAGCCCATTAAGCGCCAAGTTAGCTCCAGTTTATGGCAAAAGGTTCAACAATGTATTGTTCTAGCACTTCCTGTTTATAATTCATCAGATAGTAATAATCCTCAATGAAAATTTAATGCAATATTGTAATCTTGAAGTTAATTTAACCAAAAACCTTTCCGGAATAATGCCACTACAGCAAATACAATATTTACGCAGTGTAATTCCAGAATTGCAACTGCTCTAGTTTTGCGAGCTCTATGCCGACTCTGTGCCTCAGAATGAGTTTATGACACTTTGCATTAATAACAAATAAGGTAACCCCGGTGTTGTAAACTGCACGCTTTATAGCAACCCTCTAAATTACAAAACTTCCCTCTTGTCTTTCATAAAGTATTCCAAGAAAAGGTTGTATTCTGCCTTTATGAGAGAAACACTTGTTAATGGCAAAGAGGGTGCACAGCATCGGTAAACATGCTTTATGATTTATTAACAGTTCTGAAATATTAATGTATATTGTTTCTAGTTTCCTTAATTTTAAATATCTGTATTCGCTGGCCTAAGCAGATTTAAGTTTTCTCTTATGAATATCTGGACCTAGTGAACAGAAATAGCAAGGAATGTGCCTATAAATCGCAGCCTCAGTTCTCTACAAGAGTTTGTCGTCACATAGGAAACATTGTGTGGCTAAAGTATATCAATGGACCTCTGGCATTTTAACAGCACCAAGGTCCTACGCCTGTGTGCCAGGCGAGTAACTCTGTGTGCGAGAGCGAGCAACACTGTGTGCTAGAGCGAGCAACACTGTGTGTGAGAGCGAGCAGTACTGTGTGCGGGAGCGAGCAACACTGTGTGCCAGGCGAGAAACTCTGTGTGCGAGAGCGAGCAACACTGTGTGCCAGGCGAGAAACTCTGTGTGCGAGAGCGAGCAACACTGTGTGCCAGAGCGAGCAACACTGTGTGCCAGAGCGAGCAACACTGTTTGCCAGGCGAGAAACTCTGTGTGCGAGAGCGAGCACCACTGTGTGCGAGAGCGAGCAACACTGTGTGCCAGAACGAGGAAAACTGTGTGTCAGAGCGAGCAACACTGTTCCCAAACACACAATGTAGCCGGATTCGATACCCTCTCTGTGTGCCAGAGCGAGCAACACTGTGTGCCAGAGCGAGCAACTCTGTGTGCTAGAGCGAGCAACACAGTGTGCCAAAGCGAGCAATACTGTTCCCAAACACACAATGTAGCCGGGCTCGATATCCTCTCTGTGTGCTAGAGCGGGCAACACTGTTCCCAAATACACAATGTGCTCGGGTTTCAACTCACCTCTGTGGGCTAGAGCGAGCAACACTGTTCCCAAATACACAATGAGCCTGGGTTCGAAGCCACCTCTGTGGGCTAGAGCGAGATACACTCTTCCCAAACACACAATGTGCCAGGGGGTCGATTCCGCCTCTGTGGATGCAGATTTCAAGCGCCAAGTATAGGACTGGGGGCTCACTCAGCATCTTGAGTAAAATGAGGAGTTACGATAGGTAGCATTATCTCTGTACAAAGACTTCCCGTCGACTGATTCTTGGCATAGGAAAAGGGAACAAAGCGCAGAACAGCCGTAGCCATTCCCCGCAATACGGCCACGTGTCCAAATGTAAATAATGAAGACGTCAGGAATATACCTAACTATAATTGTATTTAGACCTGCTATTCCATATAAAATATATTTTGAAGGTCGCTAGCTTCGAAGCATAGGATAAACAGTACCTGAAAATGATGTAAACCTTGTACGTTTACCTTTAAATTATTTCATGGACATTTTAAGGTGAGACGGCACCATGGCCGAGTGCCTAGACCACTCGCTTCCCACGGCCGGGCTCGATACCAAGCGCCCTGATATGAGATTTGTGGTGGACGGTTATTCTCTGGATCCTCCGGTTTTCCCCGCTCCTCATTCTACCAACTGCTCCCTCATCACCTTTTCTATCGTCCATTTTGCTTGCATTTCATATCATCCACTTCCTCACGCTCATGCCTGACTTTAGGCCGACAACTCGTTCCAGGTTCCCAATTCTGTGGTTTCGTGCCGTTGGCTCCCCGACAGGCATCTGACCCCTAGGTATCCGCTTGTTAGTCCTAATGGGGAGGCTAAGTCGACTATGAAAAAAAAAATTATGGTGAAGGAGCTGTGAAATTTAATGTTTTTATTTTAAAATATTAATAGCTTTTATAGCAGACACATGCATGCTAATTAATGAGCAAGCCGAATTTTATACATTATTTTTTCGCAAACATCTATTCAATACTTATCCACATTCAAAATGCTCCACGCGGTGATGCTCTTTCCTGCCTTTTCTCATAATTTATACTGCCTCTCAAAGTTACATTAAAAAAATGATTATATACTTTTTCGAAATAGTTCTCCAGTTTTGAGAAATTAGTAATCAAATTCCGAAAAAATTAATATTTTTTGAGAGTGCAAAGAGGAGTAACTTTTGAACAATAATTAGCGGTTAATATAAACAAATTTCATATACTACATGTATTTGTGAACTTAGTAACTGTAAATCTCAATGTGGATATTTTTAAATGTATGCTGTGGACCGTTTTATTACAAGAGTTAATTTATACAATTTGTGATGCTAATAACTGGTACAATTTCAAAAACATATCTTGCACACTGTGCATTTTCATAATTTCACGGACATTTGTTGATGGAATTAATCAGTCCAGTATAAATAGAAGCTATCTCATTAGAAGAATGTTCCATATCCAGTTTGTTCACGATCTAAATATAGAAGCTTTTGTTCTGCTGGGTTAGCGAGAATCTTTTGCTGCTTAACGGGATGATTCGATATCTATAACTTGTGCTGGCATTAAAACACATATATTCCTCAACTTTGTGGACGAAACTAAAGCATACGATAATGCAATGAACAAGTCTTCAGTGAGGAAAATTTACAAGTAATCAAGAAAGAATCAGTGTCTACGACAAGTGGAAGCTCATCAATCGTTACGGAGGAGTTGAAAGCAAATGTTGACAGAAGAATTCAGAAAAACTGGTGTTTCACTTTGAGCACCGTACATGACTTTTAAATGGAAAAAATGTCCCAGCCATGAAGATATAAAAGTGGTAGCAACATCTTGGCACAGATCTTTAGCGGTGAAAGCGGACAACATCTGCGTTGAAAAACCGGTACCACGTGACAAGAAATACCTTGATAGCAATGATGATTACGTTGAGAAATAGAGTAAAGTACTGTAACTTTATAAATAGGGTCTTGTGTTGATTTGTAACAAATCATCTGTCACTTTCTGGATGGCCCTCGAGCATCGCAGAAATTTTATAAAAATATGTGTTATGATCTATTATAAAGGGAACGCATCTGTGAAATTTGAACAAAAATTGTGAAACTAAAAAAGTTCCGATTTTTTCTAATAAAATGGTATGAAATCCAAACTTTAAGAAAAATATAGTTGTTCCAACTTAGCACGCGTTACCTAACAGCTAACTGGCGTTAAAGAGGGGTACACGCATGCTTAGTAATAGACACTCCCAACTTTAAATCTCATTTTCTCGCAAACCCTTTTCTAACACTTCTCCATACTCAAAATGTAGCTCAGCATGCAATTTTTCACTAATTTGCTTCCTGTCAAAAGCACATTAAAGAAAATGTCCACGATACTTTTTCAAAATGATGCTCCAATTTCGATAAATATATTATTAAATTTTGAAAAATAAAAAGCTTTGAACAGTACGAACAGAAATAATTTTTCTACGCTTATTAGGGCTAATATAAACAAATATGATATTTAAACTCGTTTTCTCTAAAACTATTTACGTGAACGGTTTTAAAAGTGCAACAATGCTCAGTTTTATCATAAAACTGAATTTGGAGAGTAAAAAGTATTATTTGAACAACCAAGCAAGCTAGAATTGTTATACATAGCACAGATAACATTATTATCGTGTATAATAGGAATAAATTTCAATAAGATATCTTGCTTTTTGTGGAATTTTCAAATCTCCAGATGCATTAAACTATATTGTGTTTTCTTGTGCAAAGAGTTCAGAAAATAGAGTTTATTATTAAGTTATCCCTAACCCATAAAGCTGAGTATTCGCTGATGAGAGTCTTTACCAAACACCAAACTAGCAGACAAACTGTGCCTAAAACACATCTATAGGCTAATAGATGAAAACATATTTCAGTACTTCTAAGTACCCATGGTTTCTGTTGTTGTTGTTGTTGTTTTTTTTTTACTGTTTTAAGCTACTGGATATTTCATTAAACGTGATAATATTCTATTGAAATACCATCTTAGGAAACATCCTACTACATATCTATGTTATTCTTTAGAAACATTTGTCACATTAAGTGTACACATTAAAGCCTTATATCATGTACACATGGAAATCAGAAAGAGCGCACACTATTGCTCGCTCTATTGAGGGTAATCCGTGACTGCCCAATCCCAAGATGTACCACTTCCATGAACTTTCAAAATGACTGCTCGTGACGGCATTGTAGATGCTTTTTCACTTTCTCCAATACGTATATACAATATAAATGGTAGATAGAGAAGGTATGGTGTTCCACCCACAAATTTGTAACCAAAATTTCACCGAAAATACATGCTTTGACACAATATGAACTCAGGATAAGCAATTTTTAGAAATTGTCCGTGTGTGTGTGTGACATAAGCGGACCTTTCGTGCTTAGTGCGGAACGGGGTCGTCCTCCGTGGTCTAGGGGGCGCTTAGAACTATAGCAGCTGAAGAGCGCCCTGAAATAAATGGAGTAACGGAGGGGACAACTCACACCTCGGCCTACCTGGTCTTATGTACTTACCACCCCAGGAGTAACGGAGGGGACACCTCGCACCACGGCCTACCTGGTCTTTTCTACTTGCCACCCCAGGAGTAACAGAGGGGACACCTCGCACCTCGGCCTACCCGGTATTTTGTACTTACCACCCCAGGAGTAACGGAGGGGACACCTCGCACCTCGGCCTACCCGATCTTTTGTACTTATCATCCCAGGAGTAACGGAGGGGACACCTAACACCTTAGCCTACCCGGTCTTTTGTACTTGCCTCCCCAGGAGTAACGGAGGGGACAGCTCGCAACTCGGCCTACCCGATCTTTTGTACTTACCAGCCACATGAGTAAAAGACCTCGACCCAATCCGACTTTTGTACTTACAAACTCAAGCAGTAACGGAAAGGACACCTCACACCTCGACCCACCCGGATTTTTTGTACTTACCATCCCCAGGAGTAACGGAGGGGACCTCTCAGACCTCGACCATTGCGGAATTTTTGTACTTACCACCCCCAGGAGTAACGGAGGAGGCATTTCATTCCTCAACGATTGCGGACCCTTTGTACTTACCATCCCCGAGAGTAACGGAGGGGACACCTCGCAACTCGACCTGCCCGGATCTTTTGTACCTGCCACACCCAGGAATAACGGAGGGGACACCTCACACCTCGACCCACCCGGATCTTTAGTACCTGCCACCCCCAGGATTAACGGAGGGGACACCTCACACCTCGACCCACCTGGATCTTTGGGCCTGCCACCCCCAGGATTAACGGAGCGGACACCTTACACCTTGACGCACCCGGAACTTTTGAACCGTCACCCCCAAGAATAACGGAGGGGACATCTCACACCTCGACCCACCCGGCTGTAATCTCAGGAAGAACAGATGAGTTGAAGAAACCCTAGGAGACTAGGAGCTGCAGGAAGGCCGTCTGATAGAGAGCAGAGGCTGCTAATGATACTTGCGAGCATCTCTGGTTAGATCCGGGGAGAAAGCTACCCATCTAAGGTGCTTCAGAGCATGAAGCCTTCTAGCTGGGCTGAGAACAACCTTCCAACTATTCGTGCCATTTGTCCGATACCGCATAGCCCCTAAGCCCAGCTGAAACATGAAACGGGAATCGAAATGTAGTAATGAAGAAAAGGAAATGTGTGGTAGAAGAGAAACCACCCCAGCATTCGTTTGGGTCAGAGTGGTCGGCCCCAGGAATGGATCATAGGACCTCCGGAATACGAGCCTTGCACGTTCACGGAGCTAGCTCGTTCAGTAACAAGTTAACAATTGCAATACTTTGCGAGCATAAGCAACATCTATTTTCTATTTGACCGGCATGCCTTTTAGAAGGTGCGTTACAAATTTCAATGCAAGACTCTACATGTATGTTGGTTGCAGGGAAAGAGGTTCAAAACATCGGTTACTTATTTGGAGGAGGGGATTTCGAAAATGCATTTAACAAAAACGTTTCTAAACCTCTATGTTTATGCAGTTAAAGAGTTTCAAAGTCAGCGAACCAAACAACATATCTGAAAACGCCCTCAAGCTTGCTTTCGTCCAAACGAAATGAGTGCCGGGAAAAATCCGTCGGGATAAATTTAGTTGGTCAGATGGCCCCGCGACTTGTATGGCAGCACTGCTGTGATTAACTTCCTTTGACATGCAGGACGGGTATTACGTGCTTATTGCTTTACAGTCTAATTCAATTATGCATTAAAAACATTTCTACGGATGTCTGTCGGGGATTTGCTCCGACTGCTGGTTTAGCCATTGGTCCGTGGCCTACATTATCTCTGCAATATTCAGCTCGTAACAATCTCAACTCAACTGGCTTTCAAATACATCACACAGCTGAGTTACATTCGCATCATTTTCACTACCCATTCCACAACAAACTGTTCTTACAGAAACCTATTCTTTTATATACAGGCTGCGGCATTTAACGTTTCCCAGTTTTAGTTGGTTGTACTGTGTATCAGGTAGGTGGGGGTGGGTTTACAGCACTGTGATTGGTCTAGTATTGTCTTGGATTCAGTTTGCCATGAAACTTTCGATATTGTGTTCCACAAAACCCACGAGAAATTCTTAAACGGCCTCTATACAGTCCCAAAATCGTATTCTGGTGTATTATTGGTCCTTACTTTTTCGAAGATAGCAATGGTGCTGCAGTAACTGTGAACTCTGAGCGTTACAACAGAATGTTACACTGGAATGCATACGTATCACAAAAAGTAATACTTGCCAGCACAGATTAAAACAGCCGTATCCTCTAACTAACAGCCATTCAAATCTGGGCCTTGAATGCTCAATTCTTCTACATAAATCATTAATACATCCATTTCTGTCATATGCTGCTCCTGTATGGAGCACAGCTAGCAAGACTCGTCAGTTACAAGTCATCCAGAACAACTTTCTACAGATGCTCCTTGGTTCCTTAGAAATAATTAACTTCCATCAGGAACTTGGAATTCTCCCTCTACAGGAATACGTTAAATCCCTCACAAAATCCTTCTTCAACAAATGCCTGCAGTACCTGGAGCTCGCACTTACAACTTTGCAACCAGAAGCAATCAAGTAAACACACTGAGATGAAATTTCCCTCAGGATTTGCTCAGCGATCCCAAAGACAGTGATTTCACATAACCTTTAACATCATACTTTAACCATAAAATGTTTCCTACCCATTGATTCAGTATATCAACTATTACCTTTGTAAATAAGTGTATATTCTGATGTTATATATGTATGTCAACCTAGCTTACGTTAGAGAAGCCAAAGGTCAAACTCAGCCTGTTCATATTATGTTAACTTGTCAATAGTCTGTAAAGGAATATTTGTATGCTGATTGGTTAATAATAATAAATAATAATAATAATAATAATAATGATGAAAAAGAATGATACAAACGTTTTTCCTGCCTGAGCTGAGATGCCGTAACTGGAACATTCAGGATGTTGTGGTTTCAACAGGATGGATCCACATCCCATACAGCACATGTTTCAATAAACACACTCCGCACTGCTTTCCTTGGGCGACTTATCTGCAGATTTGGTCGCATCAGTGGCCTCCTGTACCCCCTGACCTTACTGTACCAGACTTCTTTTTGTGGGGTATCGTAAGGGTAAAGTTTATAAACATATCCTTCGTGACATTGATAACCTCAAAGCCGCAATTCTACAGTAATTGCTGATGTTACACCTCAAACATTTTACAGGTGAGCATCATACAGATTGAATAGGAATTGAGAGGCTATTCCTAGAAAGTTCAAGATATACATTTTGTTCGTCATGAAAATGTCTTAAGCCTTATGGCATTTTAATAAAAGTCATTATAGGGATTTTTTAGAATACCAATATTTTCCAACTTTTTTGAAATAAAGTTTGGTTTAGGGTGCGGAATTTATTTAGAAATATTCGTTCTGCATCCTTGAAAGACGTTGAACATAAACACCAGTTTGGTATTTAACGAAACTTACGTTTATAGTTAGCTGTAACCAGACATACGGACACACACACACAAACAAACAAACAGACCATTTGCTAGAAATGTCTTTTAGTTTCCCTAGCACATATGTACTTACAATATACGTAGTAGGTGAGGAGGGTGTTGCAATGCACCCGAAAATTCGATACCGAGATTTCACCAGAAATACATGCTTTGAGGACCCGCATATACAGTCCAAATTCAGAAAAACATCCGCGCGCGCAAGTGCAAGTGTCGACAGTATACCACAAACATGAGAAGTCCGTTAAATACCAAGCTTGGTACTTAAGTTCAGCATCTTCCATGGGTGCGACACAAAGATGTAAAGGAAAATCCCCCCACTCCAAAATATGCTTTACATAGAACATTTGTCGAAATTTTCAATTATCAAAAAACGCTTTTTGACTAAAATGGCATATATTGAGGATATTTACTTGACAGATAAAACGTATACCTTGAATTTATTGGGCACGTCCCGTGAAGCCCTCTACACTCTAAATGACTGATAAACCGTAAGGTATAGACAAAAACTTGCAGCACAAAAATATACATTATGTTGAAACATACAGATTACGTTATATACAATTTATTTGTACAAATAACTATTCCCCAGATATTTCCTGTTATTAGTTCCTATTTTGCAATGTTAAATGTCTCAAAAGTTTCTCAAACAGAAAGTCCTGGTCTTTTGATACTTCTTTTGTTTTGCTCTTGGGCATGGGAAGAGAACCGAATTTCAATGACAATCGCATAGCGACAGCTTTAGGAGATTTGACTGTCGCTTAGTCTGGTTTATCCCCTTATTCCCCTTCTATTTATAAGCAACTATGTAATAAGACCGTATCTAGTAATGTTTACCTTGATTAGCACATTGTAAATAACATAATATTTTGTAAGAATAGTTTGTTTGCAGATCAGATCCAGAAGATTATATGAATGGAACGTGTCCGATGTTTTATTCGGGGGGCCCTAAAACGATGTATTTCCAGTGAAATCTTGGTAACAAATTTTGGTTGGAATGCAATACCTTCTCCGAGTATTATGTATGTTCGTTTCGTAGTCGACTTACCCGTTCCGTATCTAGGATTAATATTTTTCAGCGCATGAAGGCCCTGCACCACCATTCTTCCTTTAAAGTCTGCGGTTAGGAGATTTGCGGTTGGAAAGCATCCATCGCTGTTGCCAAGTCTTCAACCTACTCGTCCCTTAACTGTGGCACGATTCTCGACTTGCAAGCAGCATCTCCAGAAAATAGATATTTTACTACATTACCTCTCGCTATAGCATAAATTCGTCTTTTGTTTGCTAATGTTTATTGCCCAGTGGTAGTGGGGAGCGGTCCCGTTTGAGGGCCATCATGTTTTGGAGAAAACTATACAAGCGAATGCCTAGGTATCAGAAGCGTGTCGGAAGCCAACGGCACGAAACCACAGGATGGAGAACCTGAAACTAGTGGTCGGCTTTAAGGGAACAACGCAACTTGAACTAAAGCAGCAAAATTTAACGATAGATTAATATAGATCAGGTCCTCTCAGAGAAAGGGTACAAAATACCACTCGGTTAGGTTGAAAACCGTGCAAACTCCACTTCTTGATTTGTAGCAGTCTCTCTGTCTCCCTCCCACCCTCCCCCCTCTCTCTCACACTCTTTCTCTCTCCTCTATCTCTCTCACTCCTCCCCTTCGTTTCGCTTGTCGCTATATCCACCGATCTCCCCCTTCCTCACATTTTTCCTGTTCTTCCTCACTATGAATTTTCGCGAGCCGAGTAAAATCGATGCACGGTGCACAGCATCTCTGCACCTCGGTTTGCACCCATGCTATTCTAGGCTTTCAGAATCTCTGATACAGATACAATGGGTTTAAACGTAAGAGCTCAATCAGCCGCACCTTCACTACATATATTGTTATTTATTTATTTTTTTATCTCATGGATGCTATTTAACTACTGTGGTGGTTAGTGACCCAGACTATATGTGTCGTAAATTGAATGAATGAGTGTGTGTGTGTGTATGTATGCACGCATGTAGGTATGTAGGTATGTATTCTCTGCAATTGGGTACTGCCCGGTGGCAGAATTAAATGTATAAAATTCATTTACAATAATAATCTTACATTTAATAGTACAAAAATAATAATGTAATAATAAATAATAATAATAGTGATGATCATAATAATATTATTTAAACTCGCATACTAGTTTTTGAAATACCCAGCTACATATTATTGAGTAGAGCAATAACTACCAGCATGTTTATAAACAGTTACTATGAAGCCTCAACATTACCAGTGGCAGATCAGTTTGAGATCGCCTTAGCCTATTTTCACGGCCGGTGTCGTTATATTTAAAAACTGTATTATCCGGGCTGTAGTTAAAATGTGAAAAATACGTTTCGCCGACATCTTCAATGACAGTCACTGTAGGAGGTAAATGCGAAGCTGGAGAGGAATGCAGGCTATTTATTCTCATCATTTAGTAAGGGGTGATAGGTAACGTACACGTGTGTCCAGCCGACGTGTGTACGTCAACTAATACTGGTTTCCAGGTCTTACTTATCCGGTAACCGGCGTCTTTGTTTATCTTATTTGGATGCTGTTCTATTTCAATAACTTCTCTCGTGAGAAGATTAAAGTATCCTCTTGTTTTTGCCAACACCTCCGTGTCTTGAAATTTGGTTCTATGGCGCTCTGTGAATACGTGCTCCACAATAGTTGAATGTTCCGTGTGCATTAGGCGGACATGGCGTTGATGTTCAGTTACACGTTTTTAATAGTCATGCCGACATATACTTTGCCACACTCACATGGTATTTTGTAGATCCCTGTAGTGTTTAGTGATCTGAGGGACCCACTCATATGCTATTTTGTAGATCCCTGTAGTGCTTAGTGATCTGAGGAACCCACTCACATGGTATTTTGTAGATCCCTGTAGTGCTTAGTGATCTGAGGAACCCACTCACATGGTATTTTATAGATTCCTGTAGTGTTTAGTGAACTGAGGGACCCACTCACATGGTATTTTGTAGATCCCTGTAGTGGTTAGTGAACTGAGGGGCCCACTCACATGGTATTTTGTAGATCCCTGTAGTGGTTAGTGAACTGAGGGGCCCACTCACATGGTATTTTGTAGATCCCTGTAGTGGTTAGTGAACTGAGGGACCCACTCACATAGTATTTTGTAGATTCCTGTAGTGTTTAGTGAACTGAGGGACCCACTCACATGGTATTTTGTAGATCACTGTAGTGGTTAGTGAACTGAGGAACCGACTCACATGGTATTTTGTAGATCCCTGTAGTGCTTAGTGAACTGAGCGACCATGGTATTTTGTAGATCCTTGTAGTGCTTAGTGATCTGAGGGACCCACTCACATGGTATTTTGTAGATCCCTGTAGTGCTTAGTGAACTGAGCGACCCACTCACATGGTATTTTGTAGATCCTTGTAGTGCTTAGTGATCTGAGGGACCCACTCACATGGTATTTTGTAGATCTCTGTACTGCTTAGTGATTTGAGGAACCCCCTAAGCACTACGGGGATCTACAAAATCCCATGTGAGTGTGGCAAAGTATATGTCGGCATAACCGGAAGGTCTATAAAAATGCTGTTTCCTGAAGAAAACCAATACCTACGCACAGTAGTAGAATAAACTTTGAACAAACTGTTGAAAATAGCTTTTAAACATAATTTCCAATTTACGTATGCATGTTGTACCTTAAAAGAATTAAATTGCACGTTTCTCAAATATTCGTGTTTCTCGCTTATCAGGTTATTCTCCCCAACATTATCCCGGATAATCGGGAGTACACTATGTGTTCTAGAGATGTGAATATGTTTACTTTTTATCGCAAGGGAATAAGAAACCTGGAGTTTGTGAAGCGTTTCTCGTGAGCTGTCTCACAGTGCTGTAAGCGCTGCGTGCTGGTATTTCTTAAGAAGGCAGTGAACTGAACGCTTCAGTTACCTTCAGTCCTGCCAACCACTAATCCAACTAATTGTGAAACAGCCATGCAATCCAAGTACAACTCCAACGAGCCCCTGCCCCCTCGTGTTCCCCACAACCCACATCAACGGAGTGTGTCTCATTCGTCAGCCAATCAGAGGAATTCAACTTTTTTTTTCAATGGCTCTCAACTTGAGTCACTTGAGAGTTGCTAGTGGAAAGTTAGCTGGCATGTGTTGAAACTCTGAAAGCGGGGAACGACCTGACCTGCTCGTGAAATTAACTGTCTTAACAAAGCACTTTCCGAAGTTAAGCGTGTCTCAAGTTATCACGACCTCGTTTTGCTTAACAACATGTACGACTGACAGTTTCAAATTGCAAGCTAATAATGCTATCCTTTTTTAAACTTATACCACATCTGTGTATAATGCAAACAAGTTACAGTGCAAATGTAATCTATTTTGCTCTATTGGTTTAGAATTTATAATCAAATTTATGTTTTTGTCACGTCAGAAATAAAAATCTTTGTGAAAAAAAGTTAAAACTTTGGTTGACAATGCACCAAATTGTTGAAATTCGACAAAGTTTCCCTGTGTCTTTTTTGGATCAGACTCCAACAATTTTTAAAGTTATCAATCAGTTTTGTTTGTTTTTTTTTTTGTCATAGAAATATAATTTTTGTGTTTGAGAGTTGAAAGTATATGCTTAAATACATCTAGGACAATTATTATTCAATGTCCCTCTGCGAACATTTACAGCAATGTTGTTTATGTAGCAGGAAAACTGCGGTCATCTCCTTAGCGCGGTGGTAGTGCGGCTGCTTGCCAAACGGGAGACCTGGGTTCGATTCCCGGTTGGAGAACTGGTTCGGGGTGCACTCAGCCTCGTGAGGTCCCTGCGGGGCCAACTGAGGAGCTACTTGATTGAGAAGAAGCGGTTCCAGATTGAGAAGACCACATCAACCGGCCGGAAGGAACTCGAGGCGCCGATCACGTCTCTTCCTCCAGTATTGCACCCCATTCATGACGCCTTCGGGCCAAGGTGGGGAATGCAGTGGCCGGGCGGTAGGCCATGGTCCCTTGTGGACTGTTGTGCCATGGAGCTACGTTAGTTTTAACAGAAAAACTGCTCCGCAAGGAACATTTTACAGGAAGAAAAATGCTGAAAATATTAATAGCGAGAAAATAAGGAAAGATTTGAATGCATGGCTCACATTAAAACCGTTTTGTTGGTAGACTGGACCTCAGCTTTCCTTTTCTCTCCTCTGCTATTGCATTTTCTGTCCTTTTCTTCTTGCAATGCTGCTTTCTTTCTGCATAACTTCGTTTTTTATTTTCCCCGGTGTCAATGAGACCTCGTGGGACTGAAGTTTTTCTTGCCAAGTCCAGTAAAGTTTTACTACTAACACTTTGACTTAAGGCATTTAAAAATGCTGCCTGGTTCCCAACTATGCCTTTCTTGTATTCAGGAATGTATAAATTATTTTATGAACTTAAAAGTTTAAAATTTGATTTTTTGTAACTTTTCATGAAATTTCAGTCATACATACCTACCCTTAACAGTTGATTCTCCTCTCATGTAATTCTTACACAAAAGTTTTGATTCCTGCATCAAACACGCGGTAATGTACAGGATAGAACAGATTAGCCAAGCAGCCGGAATACCAAGCTGCTGCTTCTTTTTGTTACTTTCTCTACACGTACCATGTACATAGTTAATAGAGAAGGTAATGTATTGCACTCAAACGTTCGACAACGAGATTTCACGGAAAATACATGTTTTGGGACTCCCTGAATCCAAACAAAAAAAAACATTTTTAGGAAAAGGTCCGTGTGTGTGACTGTAGACAGCACAGCTAAAAAACGAAAAATCCGTCAAGTACGAAACTTGATATTTAAGTTCAGTGCATCCCAGAGATACGACAAAAGGTGTTTCAAGAAAATTCCCCCAACCCAACTACCCTTAATAGCGAAAAAGGTTCGAAAATTTAGATTTTCTCAAAAATGGCTTTAAGGATTTTCATTAAAATCTCTTGTATTTAAGATATTTACATGTAAAATAAAATGTATACCTTGAATTTTCTGGAAATAATCTCTAAAGATCTCTTGATTCTTGATGATTTTTTTTAATGTTGCATAAGTAGTAAACCGTGATAGATAGACAAAAACTTAAAACCAAAACTGTAGAGCTCTTTAAAGCACAAAATTGATGTCATATACATTTTTTTTACTGGAGTGTATAGTTTTCGAGATATTCCTTGCTACTGGAGCAAAGTATTAAAATACTTAAACTTTTCTCTTGAGGGTGCTTGTCAACTCCTGGCCACGCAAAGAAACGGATTTCAATCCCATAGCAACCACATTTTAAAACATGTGACCGTCGGTTTAACCTACTGTATTCCCCTCTACTTATAAGGAACTAAGTAATAAGACCGTTTCTGCTAGTGTTTAACTCGATTAGCATGAAGGGATAGAATACTAAGCTTATTAACAATAATTTGTTTCAGAGATGTAGAGAAAGTCACGTGAATAAAACAAATTAATTTCTTTCTTCCTAATTATATACGATACAAATATTTATAACAGCATGAGTTATGAAAATCTAATTTTTTTTTTTACGCAACCCTTTCTCTATCTATTCTGTGACAAACTGTTCTTCGAAAAGCTTATTTACCAATCTATTTCATACTGATCAAGATCTTATTACTTGGTTCTGTCTATTGTTTTCTTCTCTCTTTTCTCTTTCATGTTATTATGCAGTAACCAGATGTACTGTTTACAAAAACCTTACCATGGAGAACGGAAAGGGACACATGGGAACGAGCGTGTACGGTTATTCTTAATCGTCTGAACACTGTATATACCACCTTATGAGGACAAGTTTATAGTTGCATTTCATTTTAATTCTTTCTCATTCTTTTGTATTTTGTCAACTGTCTATTGTTATTCTGCGATAACTAAATGTATATAATGTACAAAAATCTTACTGTAAATAACCAAGGGCAGGAACAAGACGTACGGACATTAGACGCATACGATTATTGTACATTTCTATGTATAAAGTGAGAAGAGTAGTACCGCTGCCGCCGACGACACCGTCACAGCCACCACCGTAACCGTCATCACCACTTCCCTCTCAGTAGAAGCTAAATTAAGGAAATACACTAGATTAATGCCACAATCAATTCTTTTAAAAAGCTGGTTGATATGTGATTCAAGTTAAAAATGAAATGTAGTTTTATTTATGGACAATCTTTAACCAGCATCCCATTCTATAATGGGCCTGAAATGCCGATTAATTTTGCTCAGAGGCCTCTGTATCAGGCCTGAGGTTCTTTTACGTGCTATAAATCTACTACACAAGACCTGCGGCTTTGCGTCTCTTCCGAAGGAAGCCATGTTAAGGACTTTTACACCTGAAAAAATCCATGGTCCTTCGCCGAGTTTGAACCCTCGACCTTGGGCACAGAATGGTAGCCATTACACCACGATTCAAGTTAGCTTCTCTTTGCATGGCCAAGAGTAGCTATATTTTAAAATTTAAACTAATAACAAGGAATGTTCCTGAAATAATTAGCTCCACAGGAAAGGGTATACGACATAGCTTGTGCGTTTTAACGAGATTGCATTTTGTTGTGTAGTAAGTATTTGTATTTCTCTTACGGTTACCCAGATAGGAAAAAGTCATCCAGATTGAAGAGGACTTCAAGGGTACTCCAAGAGAGTTCAAGATGTGCACTTTATTTGTCTTAAGTCCATGGAATTTTATTCAAGATCATTTGAGCCATTCTGGAGTGCATCAAAATTATAGCAAATGTTTCCATATGACGGGAGGTTTGTGGTGGGTGAACTTTCTTGAACATCTTTGTATCACGCTCTTGGGAAACGCGAACCTTATTTTCAGGTATGGTATTTAACCGGCTATTTTTTTCGAATAATGTTGTTCTCATACACGCACACAAAAACACACGCACGGAACTTCTTCTAAAAACTCTATTTCTCTACTAGAGCAACTTCTAAAATTGAATTTCTAAAGAAATCTCATGATCGAGATTTAGGGTAGAATACAATCTACCTACTAACTACATTGTACTTTAGGGATATTAAAAACACAGCATACCAATAATTTACAAATCATCCTCTGTGGTGTAGTGGTTGCAATGCTAATCTCTAATGCTCAAGGTTGTGGGGTTCATTGACTTCGTACATAAAATCCTTAACATGACTTCCTTCGGAAGCAAAGTAAAGCAGTTGGTACCGTAAAATGTTTAATTGCAAGAAAAGGTACCCTACATGTTGAAAGGACGTAGCTGGATCATTTTTGGTGTACGTCAGCGGCCACAGATGACAGTTGTTTGTCATGCATTACTCCATCAAGTGGCCGGGTGTGTAAATGTCCTTCCTGCTACACCTCCTCAACTCTAGATGTATAAATGTTCTTCCTGCAGCACGTCCTCAACTCTAGATGTATAAATGTTCTTCCTGCTGCACCTCCTCAACTCTAGATGTATAAATGTTCTTCCTGCTGCATCTCCTCAACTCTAGATGTATAAATGTTCTTCCTGCTGCACCTCCTCAACTCTAGATGTATAAATGTTCTTCCTGCTGCACGTCCTCAACTCTAGATGTATAAATGTTCTTCCTGCTGCACCTCCTCAACTCTAGATGTATAAATGTTCTTCCTGCTGCACGTCCTCAACTCTAGATGTATAAATGTTCTTCCTGCTGCACCTCCTCAACTCTAGATGTATAAATGTTCTTCCTGCTGCATCTCCTCAACTCTAGATGTATAAATGTTCTTCCTGCTGCACGTCCTCAATTCTAGATGTATAAATGTTCTTCCTGCTACACGTCCTCAACTCTAGATGTATAAATGTTCTTCCTGCTGCACGTCCTCAACTCTAGATGTATAAATGTCCTTCCTGCTGCATCTCCTCAACTCTAGATGTATAAACATTCTTCATGTTGTATTTGCTTAACTCTAGATTTTTGAATATGCTCCTTGCTGCACCTCCTTAAGACACGTGTTATTTAATGTTCTTGTTTCGCTGAAATTGATTTTGTGGATCATGTTAATCTTTGAGTTTATCGCTCTTAATGTTTCAACCGGTGTTTCTTTCCATGTGAACACTAAATAAAATGGAAAAAAACATAACAAAAAACAAATATTTTATAGCCGTTATATAAATTAATCATATCACCGAATTTGCTTCTGTATGATGTTATGTTTAGTCATAGCGAGCGGTCTTTAGCACTCAAGTCACGTGCAGTAATGCTCCCCTTTTCATCCTGTCAAATGACAAGACGCGAGACACTGCAATCACACGGTGTGTGTACATGTAAATGTGTAGGAGTGGTGTGTCTAATTCCTGACACTCAATAACAAAAATATGCTTTCTAAATATTTACATATTTAACAATGTAAACTAAAAATTAAATATTAAGTAAAGCTGCAACGGCAAAAGTTGCTATTTCAACTAAAATTTGTATGCACTCAGCTTTGCGAAGAAAATAGCGCGCTCTGTCTCTCTGATCGCAGTACGCGAGCTGCTCTGTAGCCTCCGCTCGTTCTTTCACAGCATCCCATTCTCCTGGAGAAAGTAAGCCACCATAAATCTACATAGATCGCAGTGCGCGAGTTGCTCTGCAGCCTCCTATTGTTCCTTCACCGCATCCCATTCCTCTGGAGAGTGTTAAGTTACAATAGATCTGCATAGATCGCAGTGTGCGAGGTGTGTCCGTCAATGGTTCCTTCACCTCATCCCATTCCCCTGGAGAGTGTTACCCACAATAGATCTGCATAGATCGCAGTGTGCAAGGTGTGTCCGCCTATGGTTCCTTCACCTCATCCCATTCTCCTGGAGAGTGTTAGACACAATAGATCTGCATAGATCGGAGAGTGCGTGGTGTGTCTGTCAATGGTTCCTTCACCTCATCTCATTCTCCTGGAGAGTGTTAGCCACAATAGATCTGCATTGATCGGAGAGTGCGTGGTGTGTCCGTCTATGGCTCCTTAACCTCACCCCATCCTCCTGGAGAGTGTTAGCCCCAATAGATCTGCATAGATCGTAGTGTGCGAGGTGTCTGTAGTATCCTCTAGTTCTTTCACCTCATCCCATTTCCATGGAAAGTGTAAGCCACAATAGATCTCCATAGATCGCAGTGTGCTAGCTGTGACTGTAGCCTCCTCTAGTTCCTCCACCTCATCCAATTCTCCTGGAGAGTGTTAGTCACAAGAAATCTGCATCAGTCGCGGTACGCGAGTTGCTCTGAAGCCTCTTCTCGTTCCTTCACCTCATCCCATTCTCCTGTAGAATGTTAACCACAATAAATCTCCATCAGTCGCAGTACGCGAGTTGCTCTGGAGCCTCCTCTCGTTCTTTCACAGCATCCCATTCTCCTGGAGAAAGTAAGCCACAATAAGGCTACATAGATCGCAGTACGCGAGTTGCTCTCTAGCCTCCTCTCGTTCTTTCACAGCATCCCATTCTCCTGGAGAAAGTAAGCCACAATAAAGCTGCATAGATCGCAGTGCGCGAGTTGCTCTGTAGCCTCCTCTAGTTGCGTCACCGCTTCCCATTCTCCTGGAGAATGTTAGTCACAAGAAATCTGCATAGATCGCAGTGCGCGAGTTGCTCTGTAGCCTCTTCTCGTTCCTTCACAGCATCCCATTCTCCTGGAGAATATTAACCACAATAAAGCTACATAGATCGCAGTACGCGAGTTGCTCTGTAGCCTCCACTCATTCCTTCACAGCATCCCATTCTCCTGGAGAATGTTAACCACAATAAAGTTACATAGATCGCAGTGCGCGAGTTGCTCTGTAGCCTCCACTCGTTCCTTCACCGCATCCCATTCTCCTGGAGAATGTTAGCCACAATAAAGCTGCATAGATTGCAGTGCGCGAGGTGGCTCACTAGCTTCCTGTGTTTCCTTTAATTGATTCCATTCTCCTGAGAAGTATTAGCCACAATAGATGTTCATAGACCGCAGTGCGTGAGAAGTCCCCTTCCGCTAGTTATACTCTAATGCTTAATCTTCATGGACTTGCCTAATTCTGATTTAAATATAGTATAATGAAAGCTATGAATAGTTTTTTTATTTTGAAATAAATATTATAATACAAAAATTATGCCATATCTGCTAAATCAACAATAGCTGCTCGAGTTCCAGTAATCTTTAATTTCAAAATGTTGTGGCACAAGAAATTTCTAATCAGCTTCAACTTGTGGCAGCTTTCTTAGTTGCTTTGAAGCTTTCGAACTCGCTTCTTCCCGGTAGCTCAATAATAGTTCCCAGGATTTGCAAATTTTCTTTGATAGGTTCAACAATTGCAGTTTAGGAAATATTTTTTGGTGGAATGTTTATTTAAGCAACGGAGTATGGTAAGTCTGGATACAATCCAGACCAATCTGCACATACTGACGACATCTACCGCATGCACCGTAGGAGTTACATATGGGCAGCTGCAATTCGAGGACAATGTAACCTCATTGCATGTGCGTTTCCTCAATCCCTTTTTTAGTCATCATGTTGAGCTCGTTGGCATTTGCCACAGCCGCAACCGCAATTAGCACTACCACTACTACTACTACTAACAATATGCCTTGTACGAGGACCTCCCACGGTGCATGTGTCGGTGCATTGCAAGGCGCAAGGTAATAATATTTTTCACTCTGCTGACCATAGTGTAAACCTCAACTCCTTAACTTTGATCGATAGCGCTATCTCTCTTCTTCCTTATGCTTGCCTCGTTCTCTCCGCATGCCTATTCCTTCTTCACCGTTGTTTCTTCGTCGACTTGGACCGATGCATGGTGCACATTTGCATGTCAGTTTGCACAGATTACTGAGATTTAGACACCCTGTGTGTACGCTCAACTGTATTCACAATATTATGTATATCTGTGCGGCTATAAATGTTAACGTCCGAAACTTTGGATGAAGTTTCGCTACATACTTTTTTGCAAAAGAGTATTTTAGTTGCCCATCATAAAGAAAAATACATTTCTATGAGTTGTACTCAACATAACAAATAACTTGACACTAACACAATTTTAGGTATGCTTAATTTCGAGCCATTGTCAGTGGTTAACTGATGACAAATGCACCGTGAGTCTGAGAACAAATCTAGTGATAGATGACCTGAAGCACAATCAGTGTTGGAAATGGATTGTTACTTTCTCTCTGTTTCCAAATTGCTAACATTATTCTAGAAAAATATTTCTTGGTTATTATATTTGTTATGTACGTACAGCTGTGCACAGTTATCTCCAGGGCATCAATTTTAGTGTACAAAACGAGAAGTGCAGTAACCATAGAATATATTATTATTAATAAATAATAATAATAATAATAATATTCGAAACGTACATCTGGCTGTGATTAGCTTCTACCTATAGATACAAAAAAAGGACGGAGTTCGATCCTAGAGGAGCATTTGACAATGTCACCATCAGCGTGTGAGCGTAAATTTCTTCAGTGTGTTTCATATTAAAGTCTCCAAAATTGTTGGTTTCAAAGGCAGGAGTTCATGGATGTGCCTTTCAGTGCGTGCTTATTCCTCAGCAAGTTGAAGTATGCTGTCTTGTATAAAATGTGACCCCTATTGGAACGCATCTGTTTATATTGGTAATGACAAATCCAGCCCAACCCTATCCCGGTGCGAGCTGCTGTTCTTCGAACATAAATTCTAGCCTTGGTTGACGAAGTACTTCACCTCCCCCAAAATATGGCTGAAGGGAAACATTACAAGCTATACGTTTTCACTAGGATAGAACCGTTAGAACAATATTTGTTGAATTTATGCGAAACAAAATTTTACCCAATATATAGAAATAAACAGGTAAATATTTAATCTTTGTCTTCTAGTCTAGTTTATTAAGGTCTCATAGAAATGTCATAACCGTCATTCAGTTTAACCAAGAAATTAACCAATTCCTCACAGTTACCTATAAGTGGCAAAATTGTATCGTATTGGTCTAGCGTTTTTGGGTGGCATAACTGGTAAACCGTAGGAGATAGATAAAAACGTATTAAAATGAAGAACTCGTTAGAACACACAATTTATGTTACATACATTTTTTTTTTTTTTTTTTTTGTGTAGCTGACCATTTTTTAAATGTTCCTTGTTATTGGTTTCAGTTTCGCTTTGAAAATACTTGACTATCACTTTAGCCGGATAGAAGTAGATAGAAGAATAAGCTCCTTAGCAATAATTTGTTGCAGAAATGTGTGTCAATGGAACACATCAGCCTTTTTACTTTCTTTCCTGAAGTGTGTAGGACTTTCGAATAATGAAGCCTAGACATTGTAAGGATTTTTTTCGAATTAATACAATATCTCTACGGAATCTGAGATTTTCTGCAAAAAGTACTCCTAAACATTCAATTTTAACCACTTCGACGGCTGGAGTTCTATTAATATTGTAAGCACCTCGTTGAACGTGGAACATTGTGCACTTTCCGGTTTTGTTAAGGGGAGTCGAAATGTCCTATCTTGCCAATGTTAAAGTTTGACCCATTATCTCAGCAACTATTTGACATAATGACCTAAATTCTTCAAGGTATATTCAGTAATACCTTTACTGTTGGTTTATGAAAAATAGAATACTTCTGTTCATTAGAATCAAAAGTAAGATTTTTTTAAATACTGTGTCAAGAAGGTTCCGGGAATTTGCCAATAAAACACAAAAAAATGAATTATTCATCTAATTTTATTTTATCGCTTTCAAAGTAGGCCCCTTCTGAAATTATACATTTATGCCAACGAATAACCCAATCATCGAAACATTTTTGTAGCACTTTTAGGAATCGATGTCAATTGTCGCCCCGAATTTTCATGTATGTCTTCTATCGACTGAAAACGGGTGCCTTGAAGTGGTAACTTGAGTTTTGGAAAGAGAAAGAAATCAGCAGGAGCCAGATCAGGTGAATACGGTGGTTATTTGATGAAATTTGTTGAGTTTTTGGCCAGAAATTCGTCCACAATAATAGCCTTGTGAGCTGGTGCGTTATCGTTGTGCAGAATCCATGAGTTGTCGATCTACAAATCTGGCCTTTTTGGCCATATTTGTTCTCTCAAACGCCACTTAACGCTCAGATAATAGTCTTTATTTACCATATGACCTTTTGGCAAGAACTTTGAGTGCACGAAACTGCGATAATCGAACAAAACTGTCAACATGACCTTCAGTCTTGATTGAGTTTCACCTGCCCTTTTAGGTTTTGGTTCAGCTGGAAGGCGCCATTCGGAAACTTGTTGACTGGTTTGAGTGTCAAACTCGTAAACCCACGTCTCTTCACCAGTTACAATCCGTTTCATGAATGTGGGGTCGGAACTGGCTTGTTCTAGCATGTCTTCAGCAATCCTTACGCGATTGAGTTTGTGTAGAAAATTCAAGTCATTCGGAACTAACCGAGGTGCAACGCGTGTCATGCCTAAACACTCGCTTAAAATGGTACGAATCGATTCGTGAGACACAGATGGTTCAGCGGCAATCTCTCTCAGACCTGATGACGATTTTCAGACACCATTTTCTTCACTTTAGCGATGTTCAGTTCAGTTGAAACCGTTGATAACCGACCAGAGCGAGACAAATCTTCCACCACATCTCGACTACTTATGAATGCACTGTACCACTCATATGCACGTATTTTTGATAAAGTCAATTCACCATAAGCCCTCTGTAACATTTTCAGCGATTTGGCACACGAAATACCATTTGCAATGCAAAATTTGAGACAGATTCTTTGACAATATTTGTATCCATCGCAAAATCGCAAATCACCTTTGAGATGCACTAACAAAATGGCGTACTGTAAGCAAACTAGATGACAGATGACGATTAAACTCCGCGTGGCTATAGGGGAAAGTTGTACCAACTTAGCGACAACAATAATTTCGAATCCCCTTTTAAACTGGATTTTTAAACGATCAATTCCGGTACTTTCTTGACAGAATGTAGCTATTAAAAAGTTATTGAAAAATGATTTTTAATTTAAAAAAATAACTAATGTATGTACATACAATTTATTCGTTCAAATAAAGCCTATCTAAGTGCAAATGTGTGGTAAAAATGTCAGCCCTTAGTGACAATTAGTATCCGAGATAATGAGGCATTTCTAAAGAAAAATTTACTTCTTCAGAAATTACTTTGAAACATAAAATTAAACAAAATGTACCCTAACTTTCCAAAGGCAGCTCGCAGTACTTCCAAACTCTTACATGAAGCAAATGCCAGGAAAAGCGCGATGCCAAAGCTGCGAGTAGCTAAAGTAAAACTTTCCGCTCAAAATAAGGCAAAAATCTCTTCCCTCACACAAATATTTACAAGTTATTTATGTGCTACCAAGTGAGCGCACCACAATGTTCTAAAAAATCTAATGGGTGTCATTCACATGACTTTCTCTACATCTCTGTATCAAATTATAGTTAATAAGCTTATTCTTCTATCCATTTCAGGGTAGTCGAGGTAAACATTAGCAGAAACGGTCTTATTACTTAATTCCTTATAAGCAGAAGGGAAATAAGGGAATACTTGTAAACTAGACTAAACCGTCAGTCACATGTTTTAAAATGTGGTTGCTATGGGATTGAAATACGTTTTTTCTTTCTTTCTTTTTTTGCCTGGCAAAGAGTTGAGATATCCCTGTATGGGAAAAGTTTAAAACTGAAACCAATAAAAAGAAGTATTTCAAAAACGGTCAACTCTAGGAAAAAAAACCGTATATGACATAAATTGTGTTTTAAGGAGCTCTATATTTTTTGTGAAGTATGTTTTGTCTACTTCTTACAGCTTACTAGTTATGCAATATTCAAAAATATTCATCCAGAATAAAGAGCACTTTAGAGGCTATTTCCAGAAAATTGAAGATATTCATTTTATTTGCCATGTAAATATCTTAATCAAAATCGTTATAACCATTTTTGAGAAACTCAAAATGTTGGAATTTTTTTCCATGTAAGGGGTAGTTGGGGTTGGGAGAATTTTCTTAAAAATCTTCCGTGTCGCATCTTTGGGAGATCCTGAACTTAAATATCAAGTTGGTATTTGATGGACTTCTGGTGTTTGAGCTAAGCTGCACACACACACTCATACACACACGCGCGTGCGCGCACGGACCTTTTTCTAAAAGTGATTTTTGGATTCAGGGGGCCCAAAACCTGTATTTCCGGTGAAATCTCTGTATTGAATTTTCGGGTGCAGTACCTTCTCTATACAAAATGTACATAGTTCGTGTAGAGAAAGTAAAAACTACTATGCAGGATTATTTTCAACAATATATTTAAATTATCCACAATTAGCGTACCTCTATGAAAGTTATAGCAAACTCAGCAGGAGATTTCAAATATTCCTATGCAATTAAAACATGAAAGTGGAAGAAAATTTATGAAAGTCGCATTTCGTCTCCCCTTAGAGATAATTTCATCACAATGAAGGGTTTGTGCTATAGACTTAAACAGTTCATTTTGGGGTAAAATTTGGTAAAAGTGCTCTTAATGCTGGTGAGTAGTTTTTTCCATGTCAATCTTGTTTTTTACCATACTCGGTTAACAGACGTTCAGTGTAACCTTCATCCACCTCCAGTCTCTCTCTCCCTCTCCCTCGTTCCCCTTTTCTTGTGTTTGCCGAGCTCCAGCTGCTATTGGATGGACCATCATGAAATTTTCATGCAACGCAATTTTATTCTGTTGTGTTGCTATTTTTTTTTTTTCCTTTTTTAACTTGTAGTTGTACGTTCACTCGTAACGTAGCTTTGTTTCTGTTCTGGGAATCTACTCTCTCCTTTCTCCTTTTCCTCTCCTCTCGCTGGAGCTTTTATTCCATCTCCAGCTACAATATGTAAAAAACGTTTTCCCCCATTCTCTGGCCGCCTCGCTTACTCGCTGTAGTGAGGGGGTTCCCTATGGAACCATTACGTCTCCCAAGCACTTCCTCCTCCCCTGTCAGTGTAAAGAGGGATGCGGGGAAGGGGTGCAAATCCTGGCACAGGGACCCCCTTCAAGAACAAAGATCTGCAACCTAGACACGTGTGCCGCTAGCTGCCTCCTTTCTGCACCCTTCCCTCATCAACAATTCTTTTTTCCTTTCTTCGTTTCTTTTTTAATAGCGCAATTGTGCATAATATGTTTAGGCTCCGTTTGTGATTCGATACGGGAAAATCAGTAAAGGAGAACAAGTTTCGCTCTCTTTTACCTACAGCATTTTCTGAGCATTGCAACTCAAGTGACACGGCAGATTTCAAAGCACCAGTTTTACTCTATTTCTTCTTTATGCCCTGTAATTAGCTCAGCATTCTTTCCCTCTTCAACTTGCTTAAGTCATACATGTGCGTAATAGAGTACGTAAACGTAAAAGGAAAATAAAGCATTTTCACTCTCTTTCTTGTTTCTTTATATTCTAAATTGTTAACCAAAACCAAATGCCCATTAACAGTACCTTTCCTGTGTACTGGCCCAGATTAGTAAGTAGAAAGTAGCAGTGGGTTCAAACGACATTCTCTGCAAACTAAATAGCCTGTTTTCCAAAGGAACATGGAGAACAATTTGTGACGTGGGATTTTCTTGTGTTTCCCATATGCGACGTGGGATTTACTTTTGTTCCCAATATGTGACGTCGGATTTTATTGTGTTTCTCATATGTGACGTGGCATTTACTTGTGTTTCTAATATGTGACATGGGATTTCCTTGTGTTTCCAATATGTGTCGCGGCATTTCCTTTTGTTTCCAGCATGTGACGTGGGATTTACTCGTGTTTCCAATATATGACGCGGGATTTCCTTATGTTTCCAGCATGTGACGTGGGATTTCCTTGTGTACCCAATATAAGAAGCGGGATTTCCTCGTGTTTCCAAATGTGACGCGGGATTTCCTTGTGTTTCCAATATGTGACGCGGGATTTCCTTGTGTACCCAATATAAGAAGCGGGATTTCCTCGTGTTTCCAATATGTGAAGTTGGATTTCCTTGTGTTTCCAGTATGTGACGCGGGATTTTCTTGTGTTTCCAATATGTGTCGTGAGATTTCCTTGTGTTTTCAATATGAGACACGGGATTTCCTTGAGTTTCCAATATGTCACATGAGATTTCCTTGAGTTTCCAATTTGTGACGTGGTATTTCCTTGTGTTTCCAGTATGTGACGCGGGATTTCCTTGTGTTTCCAGTATGTGAGGTGGGATTTCCTTGTGTTTCCAATATGTGACGCGGGATTTCCTTGTGTTTCCAATATGTGAGGTGGGATTTCCTTGTGTTTCCAGTATGTGACGCGGGATTTCCTTGTGTTTCCAATATGTGAGGTGGGATTTCCTTGTGTTTTCAATATGAGACACGGGATTTCCTCGAGTTTCCAATATGTCACATGGGATTTCCTTGAGTTTCCAATTTGTGACGTGGTATTTCCTTGTGCTTCCAGTATGTGACGCGGGATTTCCTTGTGTTTTCAATATGTGAGGTGGGATTGCCTTGTGTTTTCGATATATGACGTGGGATTTCCTTGTATTTCCAACATGTGACGCGGGATTTCCTTGTGTTTCCAATATCTGACGAAGAATGTTCTTGTGCTTACAAATATGTTCTTGTGTTTTCTGTTTTTTTTTTAAAACGAATGTGAGGTAAGTGGAGGATTTAGCGAGCCGCCGCGAACGACAAGTTTCGAGATTTCATCGGGATTACGTTAGGTGTTTGTAAATGAACTGGATCGAAATAACGGTTCAAATGGAGTTTCTGAAAATCGGCTCTCCTTTCCAGAAAATGCCACGTCATCCGCGTCACAATTTGAAAGAAGGGCTGCCACACCCCTGTGAGATCAGTGGTCCCGCAGCTATATTGACTCAGTAAGCAATAGTCTCTAAACCGAGCTACAATCTGCATTAAAGCGCTAATGGAATGGCCGAGATTAGGCAACTTCAAACAATCGCGGTCATCTGACTGGAGCGGTATTGTCGAAACATCTTACTGCACCTGATGTTCATTTCATTGAAATCTTGTCGCACCTGACATTCGTTTGTTTAATATCCTGTCTTCGTTATTGATAACAATGTGACAATCCAGGCAGCCAACTTTCACTTCTGATAATTGTCAATTCCACAGTTGTATTTTCAATTCGTTCAGTTACAATGTTTGTTTAAAGTTTTATCCAGTTCATAATGCATTTAGTTAAAAAAAAGAGTAAAAACAATCTTTATTTGTATCTCTTATGTATGAGATGAGAGCAATAACCTCAAATAAAATGTTTGTTTCCATTTTATGTATTAGTTATTAAAAGCTGAAATAAAATAAGTGTTCCCCATTTCTTTTGTTGCTATCGATATTCGTATATTTGATGTAAGCAGGAGGCAGCGAAGAAAAAAAATATCGGCAAATAAACATGGGCAAATGCGTAATGTACCATATGAGAACTAACGTAGGTATTACAATCATAATCGGGTAAAATCTCTCCTCCTATATACTATAAATTATTAATAGTCTGTTTCGCTGAATTGTCTTCACAGATACAACTGGTGTTTTCATCCCTTAGGACAATTACCTAACTCCGCTTCTCAATGGTCGTGAATTAACAGCAATATGAAAAAACTCGTGGTAATATTTATGAAAAGATCATTCTTCAGCAATAAGGGAACACCAAGGGAACATCTGACTGTCCAAGCAATTACTTGAATATGTTCTTGCAGCCATTGGTAACAATAAGGGAACACCAGGGTGATGAATCTGATTGTCTAAGCAATTACATCCACAGCTTGAACATGTTCCTGTAGCCATTGGTAGCAATAAGGGAACACCAGGGTGATGAATCTGATTTTCTTAACAATTACAACCACAGCTTGAATATGTTCTTGCAGCCATTGGTAGCAAATAAGGAAGTGTGTACACAAACATCATGACTAACTGCATTTTTATATTACATAAATGCATTTATATAAATATTATTAGGTTTTATCGAATAATATCTTCTCCAACAGGTATTGAACTAGAAATTTTATTTTATAAATTTACATTCCTTAATATATCTATCCGTTAACCTTGCTACTTTCTCTACACGTACTATGTGCATAGTGTATAGAGACGGTATAGTACTGCACCCAAAAACTCGATACCGAGATTTCACTGGAAATATTTGTTTGCAGACCCCTTGAATAAAAAAAAATTTAAAAAAATGTCGGGGGGCCAACATACCTTAAGAACGAAAAGTATGTTAAAGACCAAACTTAGTGTTTAAAAATCTTTCAAGAATGCGACATGAAGATTTTCAAAAAATCACCCCATCCCAAACCACCCTGTACTTGGCAAATGTTCAAAAATATGGTTTTCTCAAATATCGTTCTAGCAATTTTAATTAAAATATCAGATATCAAATTATGTACATGGCAATTAAAATGTATATCTTCAACTTTCTGGGAATAGGCTCTGAAGAAATCTTTAGTCTGGAAAATGTTGCGGAATGTTGCATAACTAAGAGATAGACGTATCAAAAACTGTAGAGCTCGTTAAAACACACAATATATTTTATATACATTTTTTCGTGCAGTCGACCGTTTTTAAGATATTCCTTGTTGTTATTGCTTTCAGTTTTAAAATACTTGACACATTTCAAACACATAGCAATCAGCTTTTAAAAAGATTTGACTATCACTTATGTTTAGGATACTTCATTTCCCTTCTACTTACAAGGAAGCAAGTAATAAGACCATTTCTGTTAATTTCTTTTGCATTAGCATGAGATAAACAGAGGAACACGCTTTTTAACAATTTCTTGCAGAGATGTCAAGAAAGTAATGTATTGGAACACACCTTTTTTTTTTTTTTTGGAGTTAGTAATAATACAAGACATGATTTTTAAGTTATTGGGGAATTATCTTGACAGTAAACTTCCTTGGGAAATCACATTGATTACCTGTAACTAAAATTGCCCATGGTGCTGTTTTGTTTAAGAATCCTAAAGGGATTCATTACCAAGAAAGATTTACTAAACGTTTATTATGGAATATTCCATCTCCATTTCAATTATGGAGGCATGTTTGTGGTTTCAGCTTTACCTTTTTTGCATTCTTTCTTTTTTCATTTTACTTTAACGTCCTTTAATCACAAAGGTCATAACGTATGATGAATATAGTCGGTGACGACGATCTAATAAGCCCAGAACCCATGGAGAGTAAAATTACTCTTCTCAGGAAAAGGGAAATCCCCGGAAAAGCATTACTCGGGTAAGTTACTCTAACTGAGATTCAAACTCGGACACACTACTCGCACACTACTGAGCCAGGGGGGGGGGGTAATTACACTGGTACTAATATTTATTTATATTTACAAAAAAAAATCTAGCCCTTTGTTACTTTTATGTATTAACCAATTTATTGTTTTAATAGTAGTTTTAGGTAACAAATTTCGGCAAACAATTTACACAATAATGATTTCGTAGTCGGCTTACCCTAACCGTATTTCTAAGAATGACACCTCCCAGCGAATGTCTAGGGGTCAAAAGCCTGTCGGGGAGCCAACGAGTGGTCGACTTGAAGCCAGGCATGAAATTCAAGCGAAATGGATGATGGGGAAGGTGATAATCGTGCAGTTGGTGGAATGAGTGGCGGAATAAACCGGAGGACCCGGAGAAAACTAGCCCAGACGCCATAAATCACACACGCGGCCATTGGGATCGAACCCGGGCCGCGTAGATGGGAAACAAGTGGTCTAACCACTCGGCCACGGCACTGCCCACAATAATAATACTAGAATTGCATTCAATGTAATGATTATTAAACATAGGCTTCACCGCACGAGAACAAGTTATATTGTAATAGCTATTAAACTCTCCAATAAGCTGCCTTATCGTTTAGTAAATATTAACGATATTTTTAAACGAGGAATAAACACACTTTTAACCAGCTTCATTCACAACTCTGTTACCGCTGTGTGATACACGAGTACCTGTTCCTTTTTCGCTATTGCTTTGTATGTTTTCATTAGCCACAAGAGTTTCCGAGCTCTTCAGCTGCTGCGGACCTCGAGAACCCGTAGTACTTCTAAAGTTACTAGTAGCAGTCCGGTCAAAAAATCGGGAGACCCTCCCGAAAGGGAGCTGTTCGGATTGGGTTGGACTCGACGTGGCAGTGTCCCGATACGCCTTAATGTCCTCTGGTACCAGCCTGGATAGCTATTATCTGTCCATCCTTACTTCACCGGCGATATAAACAAATCAGAATGTATTCTTCTGCTAACGTACGTGGTTCTAAGCTGTTTCGTGGGTCGTACAATTGTAAAACCACGTACCAACGTTTGGCAGGAACATAAATAGCTACCTACTTCCACTGTTGACAGATAATGATTAATAATATTAAATGCATAATAGATAAAACGCAATAAAACATATAGGTAGGCGAGTCGTTATATCCTCAGTACAAATGTAAGAATCTCCCGTAAAATTATAAATACCAACATGTTTTGAAAGTTTGCTGAATTATTGCATACGTAAATCAATGCAACAGTTTTTCTTGAGAATTTTAGCATTCACATATGCACAATCATACACAATGCACGCTTCTTTAATACACTGCCATAATGTAGTAACTTACCAGAAAAGCTAATCTGAAGATGGAATGGTCCCACTACTTCAAGACGAGTCATTTGTTGCAGTTGCAATCGAACTGTCTGAATCATCACAGAGATTGATAATTAGTGAGCCAGCAACAACGTCCGCCTTTCCCTCAAAATCTTACTTTGTTACTCCTCCCAAACAATGTGTGATACACATTCACTGCATTTTCAGCTGTCACTTGTTGAAGAGCTGCTTGCACAAGATGTCGCACCTCGGCTAATTTAAAAGTTTTGCACACTTTATGCTGCTTTCGAAAATACTAGTACATTCCACCGTTAAAATAAGAACATTGTTTAATGAAAAGGTTAGTCACTTTTCACAAAACTTATTATATATACACTAGGAATATTTCTTTTCTTGCTTGTGTTTCATTACACAGATATTACATGCTTCTGCATTACTTGCCGACTAGAAGCAACCGTTGGAAGTTAACTACATAATAAATATGCATTGTTACATGAAGAAATAATGATTAAATGATTAATCACTCATACTAGTATATTATCTGGACAACATTGCATAATGTTATACGATATTTCTCTACTCACTCGGCAATTTAAGAGGAACTATTTTGTGATGGAGAAAAGGAGTAAAACGTTCAGCAACCAATCATAGCCATTACAACCTGTTGCTTTTGTTTACATTACCGGTGAAGTAAGGCTGGACGGAGAATAGCAGATGGTATGATAGGGTTGACGCGTGCAAGTGGCGTATCCACTTCCATCCTGATACGTTCCCATACCAGCGGGAGCTTTTTAGAGCCACAAGGTATTGCCCTAATATAGGCATGGCGAACGGTACTCGCAAAGTGTGAACAGATTAGACCCAGTCTTCCTTACCTGTAGTCGCTACTAGCGCACGTACATACACACGCGGCAGATGTAACCGGTTCTCTCTAACAGTTTTGGAGACATTTCCTTGAGGTCAAATCGCATATCAAGGAGTTTATTGCTATATTTGTTCTATTCACATTTATTTCAAAAGAAACAGAACGTACTTAATTTTTACCGAACAAATAGTTTATAAGCATTACAATTACAAACATAATTAAGCAACATAAAAGGGCTGGATAAAAAGTAATGAGAACTATTTTTTTTCCTCTGAAATTACTTGATTAACAGAGGTACTTATAGTTACACAACTTCAATATAATCGCCCCTGTTATTTGTGATCTATTGACAAATGTTCGTAAGGCATCAAAAACCATCTACGCGTCCATTTTTGGTGATGTGCCATCCTGACCTCCCTACAGCATGTATGTCATCTCTGGTGTTGTACCGGATTCCACTTCTTTCACATTGGCAAAGAGATCATAATCGCAGGGACTCATGTCGGGTGAGTATGGTGAATGTTCCAGAATCTGTCATTGCCAGCGGCGCAAGAGGGCCTGCACAACAGCAGCGGCGTGGCATCTTGCAGAATGAAGGCATTTCTTCCATGTTAATGTTGTTGCTTTCGCCTGAGCGCTGGACAACAGTGGTGTAGCAGCAACGTGCAGTAGTAGACAGCATCTCAATGAATGTAGGCTTCCCAGTTATCCTCGTCCAAATAAAGTGCGCGCTATACAAAGTACTGTGAAAGTGATGTTCATTGTGACGTAATGATGGGGTAATACTGCATCCCGTAGTATCACCAAGGGTTACGATAGACGGTGATTACGATCCTTCTGCCAAAGTGAAAGAACCACTGCGAGGGATCCGGTACAACACATTATCCATACTGCAGGACGGTCAGTGTGGGACATCAACAAAAATAGACGCGCAGACGGTATATAATGCCTTCTGAACATTTTCCAAAAGGTCATACATAACAGAGGCGATTAAATTGAAGGCGTGTGCTATAAGTATCTCTTTCAATAAAGTAATTTCAGAGGGAAATAGCTCTCATTACTTTTTATCCAGCCCTTGTATGATGAAAAAGTAATATAATATGTTACATGGCAGTTCTTCCACTGCTATGAACGAATTTACCATTGAAGGACATAGTTCCTCTGCAGCTCTTCAGTTCGTCGAGAGTTTTTGTCTCTCTCTCCCCAATAATTTATCATCTCCACACGAATATTTATGTTTGGACACAAAGTGTCTTCTAATATTAAAGTGTGTAACAAACTGCAGTTCTTTTGAACATATCAGGCAGAGTGCTTTATTGTCTTGTAGAATGAAAAAGTACCTGTTTTCCCATTCGCTGTTGAAGATGAAGCCATTACTGCTTGTTTTGAGAAATACACCAGTTCGTGCTATGTCGACATGCAACTGAACCGGTCGCTATGCTTTGATAGTCACAAAGAGAGGGGAAGTAGGGGTAAAGCTATCACACCCACCGAGCACTGTTCGCCAAGCCTGCTCTTGCACAGGATTAAGCCATCACTGCTTCTTTTGAGAACTACACCAATATGCGCTATGCCAACACGCAACTGAACCGGTCGCTATGCTTTGATAGTCACAAAGAGAGGGCAAGTAGGGGAAAAGCTATCACACCCACCGAGCACTGTTCGCCAAGCCTGCTCTTGCACAGGATTAAGCCATCACTGCTTCTTTTGAGAACTACACCAATATGCGATATGCCAACACGCAACTGAACCGGTCGCTATGCTTTGATAGTCACAAAGAGAGGGCAAATAGGGGAAAAGCTATCACACCCACCGAGCACTGTTCGCCAAGCCTGCTCTTGCACAGGATTAAGCCATCACTGCTTCTTTTGAGAACTACACCAATATGCGATATGCCAACACGCAACTGAACCGGTCGCTATGCTTTGATAGTCACAAAGAGAGGGCAAATAGGGGAAAAGCTATCACACCCACCGAGCACTGTTCGCCATGCCTGCCCTAATGAAAGAGCAACGGAGATTCAAATGTCCCTGGTCCATAGATCAGGGCTCATTGACCTTGAATAGACACTCGGCCCAAACAAGGCACAAGAGTGTATAGTTGCGAGAAACAATCGAAGTTTAGACCAGCAACCCTTTAGGAATATGTGCGAAACAATAACTTTGAAGTCTCGACTCGTTTCATTTCTTTATCAAACATAAAATTAAACGCAACAATTTTCAATAATGCGGAAGTTGAACATTTAAAAGTACCTACGATTTATTTCAACGTATTAACATACCTCGGTATCACCGAGTATCGAGATATCGCCAGCATTTAGGTCTCATCCTACTAAACTGTTAAATCTATGAACTTCATAAGACAAAGTGTCACCCTCCGTGGTATAACGGTTATCATGCCAGTCTCATATAACCAAAGGTCGCGAGTTCAAACCCAGCGGAGGATGATGGATTTTTTAGCGCGTAAAAATCCTTAGTATGGCTTCCTTCGGAAGGGAAGTAAAGTCGCTGGTCCCATGTCATAGATTTATGACACGTAAAAGAACCTCAAACCTGATAAAGAGGCCTCAGAGCAAAATTAGCTGGTTTTCATGCTGAACATAAAATAGGACGCTGAGATCCACGACAGCTAAATATCGTCCATAAATAAAACTACATTGCATTTTTTTAACGTGCTGCGTTTGAAACTCAGTGTGTTATCTAACGTAATTTCGAGCCTAGTAACCCGCGAAGATTTTTTTTATTATTTATTTAGTTCAGATTAGCACTCTTTACAACCGATGTAGATTACGCTATATAAATAATTCACTCTGGGAAAGGAGAAATCTTTTATTTGCTGTTCTCGCAAACTTAAAAACAAAGAAAAAAACTGCAACGTGATCTCCGGTTGCTTTTAAATGCAACAAAAAGCTATTAAAAAAAACAAATTCTAATACTTTGTGTGGTCCCCACTATTGGCTATCACTGCCCTCACTCTTCGGGGCACGGATTCCACTAGCGTTTGAAAATAATTTATGTGTTCTGCTAGTGAATCCCAAGTGTCTGTCATGGCACACCAGAGTTGTGTAGCATTATTCAATCTGGGACCTCGAGAAAGCCACTGCTTTACTTTCGCTCAAACATGTTCAATGGGGTTGAGATCTGCTGATTTTGGAGGCCACGGTATCTGTTCTAAGATATTTGTGAGCTCCGAAATCCATTTTGAACTTTGGCCGACTTGTGGACAGAATGATTATCCTGTTGGAATTTAATGATACCTTCAGGATAACGCTCTTGGGCAGATGGAAGCAGAACATGTTCTAGAATTTCAGATAAGGTTTCCCCATTCAGCTTTCCAAGAACACTTTCCAGCATACCTGCACCTTCCCGAGATATCCATGCCCAAGCAGTAACGCTCGTTCGACCACTCCTTGCACGAGTGGCCAAATAGCGCATATTATATCGAGCACCACTAGGCCTGTAAACAAACACAGTCGAATTGGCACCTGCAGTACAGAACGTAGCTTCGTCGGAGAAAATTACTTCGCTCCAATCGAAGCTCTAGTCTGTACAGCAAATGCCAACCTGTCAATTTTGTGGGCTTCAGTTAGCACTTCTTATACTGCAGTACGTCTACGCCGAATTCCGGCATCTTTACAGCGATTGCTAACCGTCTGTGCACTACCCAGGAATAAAGATAAAGCCTTGTATTCAGCGGCCGTCAGAAACGGGTCTATTTCGACCTCTGCCATGAGAGACCTGTCTTCATTCTCGGTAGATACACGCGAGCGACCAGTGCTCTTCCTTGCAGCAACCTGTCTCTCTTCACGATCTAACTTTGCCCACTTCCTCGCAGTGGACTGTGGAACATTACCAATGCTACCCACTCTAGTGGCCGTATAACCCTGTGATACCAGGGTGAGAACAGCAGAACGCTTATCAACTGCCTCTGCCATTGCTAAAGCATAAATGTGTGCATCGTTGTAGTAGTGATTGGGGACCTCTTTCGGTGACTAATGGAACCAAACATAGGCATTTGACCAACACAGAAAGAAACACAATAACCACAAAACAATCACGTTTATCACCAGTAGTCGTAAATTTTGGCTATTATTCATAATATACACGTGCATATTATCTAATACACAAATTATAATAAATCGGAACCTCTGTACTAGTATAAATTAAGAATGTGAAATAGAAAATACGATAGAAGAAACAACATAAATGGGGTAGAAAAAAAAGTTATGCTGTTGTAGAGGTTTGAACTTAGGTTCGATTACGAGGTACGTCCAGAAAGTAAGTTCCGTTTGGTAATAAAATTAAATTGTGTACAGATACCTAATAATTATTTACTGCACTAAATACTACAACTTTTAAACTACCTTTCCATATAACTGCCGGAATTTTGCAGGCCTTTGTCATAGCGTGGCCCAAGTTTTTGTATACCTTCTTCATAGAAGTTTGCCACCTGTGTCTTTAAAAAGTTGGAAACATTTTCTTTCATCTCTTCCGCATTGTTGAAGTGTTGACCAACAAGGAAAGACTTGAGATGTAAGAACAGATGAAAGTCGCTAGGAGCGAGGTCAGGGCTGTACGGAGGATAGTCCAACACGTCCCAGCCAAATCCCTGTAGGAGGTTTTTCGTCACATTTGCAGTGTGTGGTCGTGCGTTGTCGTGAAGAAAAACAACACCTTTTGACAGCAATCTTCGGTGCTTATTCTGTATTGCGCGGCGCAATTTCCTAAGTGTCTCGCAATAAACTTCTGCTTTGATTGTTTGACCACGCGGTAAGAAATCAATAAGTAAGATGCCTTTCCAGTCCCAGAACACTGTGCACATCATTTTTCGAGGTGTCAAGATTTGTTACGGCTTAACCTTTGCTGGGGATGAAGTGTGCCTCCATTCCATTGATTGCCGCTTACTTTCATAGGTGTCGTAAGAAACCCAAGTCTCATCTCCTGTGACTATCTGTGTCAGAAATTCTTCACCGTCTTCATCATGACGGGTTAAAAACTGAAGTGCACTACCCATCCGTATTGTTTTGTGTTGCTCAGTAAGAATCTTTGGTACCCAACGTGAGCAAAGTTTACAAAATTACAGTTTTTCGGTAACAATTTTATGAATTAGTGATCGTGAGATTTGGGGAAATCCATAGCGAGAGCACTAATAGTGAACTTGCGGTTTTCCTGCATTTTGTCATCAACCGCGTGAACCAGTTCTTCTGTAACCGAAGATGGGCGCCCACTTCGTTCTTCATCGTGCACTTCACTACGTCCTTCATTGAACTGTCGGACCCATCTTCTCACCATTGAATCACTCATCGCATTTTGTCCGTAAACTTCCCAAATTTGCAGTTAAATTTCAAATGGTTTCACTTTCCTTGCATTCAGAAAACGAATCACAGATCTGATTTCACAAGGGGCGGGATTTTCAATCAACACCGACATTGTAAACAAGCACAACAAAGCGTATGTGGCTGACAGCGATCTCAAAATGGCGCACGTTTCGTCTCCTTGATACAGAGCGTCTACCGCGCATGTGCGGAACTGCGATCACAGCGCTGCAGCGGAGATAAATTGAAACGGAATTTACTTTCTGGACTTACCTCGTATTTTCAAAGCGCTTGCGTTACCTCTGAGCTACATTTTTTTGGACTAAGGAAAGTCTGCTACCACATTCATATATGTGCTTTAATACCAGTCATGGTTCTTATGGTAACGTGATTCATTTATCGTATTCATGTTACTTCATGGCTTCTGAACCAGCTCATTGGTTGATTCAGTTGATTGGGAATTAGTTGCTCTACTATTTGAATAACTACCAATGAGCATATCACAGGTAGAAACACTTTCGCGTTTGTTTACTAATGGGCTAAAGAAGAAGGCAAGCATGGCGCTTGTTATAGCATTCTTCATCAGGAACCAATACAAATGAGAGACACCGGCAAGACACAGCCTGTTAATGCGTTCGACAGGCGATAACATATGTCGCAGACACTGTTGGGTAAGTCTAGCTGCATGTCGGAAATAGCGACCGGTGTAAACCACGCTGCGATATGAAGTGCGCTCAATCATCTTTTCCATGACTGTACCAGGTGACAATAAACATGTTGATAGAATGGAGATTGCGCTGGCAAATAGAGTAAGGTACTGTAACTTTCTAAAGTTTTGTGTTGATTTCCTTCATTATCATTTAGTTATGCCAAACCATCTATCACTTTCAGAATGGTCGTCGTACCAATGACCTGAAGGGGCATCTCTGTGAGAGAGAGAGAGAGGAGACACTGGATGGCCGGAGCCAATATTAGCTGTACAGCAATGACAGGGTCCCTACTTTTACCAGATTGACATTCCCCGACATCCAGACAGTTGGGGGATCCACACCTTTGTAAGGTCCAGGGACCTCGGCAACCATCGAGATCTAGAGCATGGTCAAGAGTTCCAGAGGTTATTGCTTTTCCCCCCAACAAGGAAATGTTCAATTCTACTACTAACAAGGCCGTAATTTGATGCTCGACTCATAATCCTAGATCTGCTGTAACATATCGGTTACATATTTTCCAAACAAGGGTTCCACTGTGAAAAGCTGCAGATCGGTATAAGCGCTCTCTGTTGTTATAGGAGGCACACATAGCAAGACGATCCGAGAATTCAATACAACGTGTCGTTCTAGGGCAATTAAGAAACGTCATTAGCACGGCAGCATTACAAACATTGCTCCTGGGGACTGCACTGTCCAGCGTACGAGCTATCATATTCAGGAAACTAGACAGAATGGAGCTTTAACCTCGAAAATGTGAAGAGCTAAGTCTCGAACGTAATCTTATAGCTTTTTATGGACAACATCCCGCATATGACGTCACATCCAGTCTAGCTATAAGGCAATGGGACCGGCACTCATTGTCAACACGTATAGAAGTTTGTTATTCACTTTTAAGAGTACAGAGTTGTACTCTCCAGTTGCAGCCGTGCCGTGGCCGAGTGGTTAGACCACTTGCCTGTACCTAGCCGGCCCCGGTACGATCCCAAGCGACCGCATGTGGGACAAAGTGGTGCAGGGGTGGGTTTTTCCCGGGTTCTCCGGTTTCCCCTGCCACCAAATTCCACCGGTGCTTCACCTTTATTCCATGTATTATTAGTGCCAACATCTACGGTGCCATAGTAGTAAAAGCGGGTGTTAAACATGACCAAAACTGCACACACAGTTACTTGAATTTGTGGACGTGTTGGACATGAATATTTCAGTATAAAAGCGTGAAATAGATGATCTTAGTGAAGTTACCTAAAATACATTTAATATCTTTAACAGTTGTTCAGGGTGCAGACAAAAGTTTCTTAAGGTTCTCTCAAATGTCTTTGGGATATCTTGGTGATGGAACTGCTTAAATATTCAACCGTCAGGATGTGAAAACTGCTGCTCCACATGGCCGTGCTCGCTGTGGTGTTTCGTGGCGCAGGGGATCATGGCTTCCGAGTTTTGCATTGGGTGTGTGTATTAGCAGAAAACCGGTAATCAAATAGAAAAACAAACCAAATGTTAAGGAAAATGAAAAAGGAACAAAAATAGGAAAGAGGGGGAAAAAGGAATACGGCACCGGAATCCAGACAAGACACCGGAACTGTATTTTTCCATGTTATTATCTTTTTAAAAAAAAATACTGGGCACCCGTTACAAGATTTCCTCTTGCAATTTATAGTGCCCCGCGGGTAGAAGTCTTCTAACAGAGTCATTGCGTGCGTCGCAGGTGCTATTTCGCATCCTCAAGGGACACAGAGCGAAATTTTTACTCAAAAATACAAATTACTTTCTTATAGCAAATAGTTCATGGAACCGTTGTGCCTCTACAGAGAAACAAAATTTAGCTGTCCTCCCTTCCTTTGGGGTCCACAGCCACTTCAGGATCGCACAATACACTAGAACACTATTTTATTAAACAGTGCTTTTCGCCTTCAAAAGCGTCTCAGTTTTTTCTTAAATATAATTAAAATTTACAAGAATGTGTACAATTCTCTATTTTATTATTTCAAATACAAAATTATCCTACCACCAATAGTAACTTTAAAAATATATATTTTTATGAGAAATGTGGTTAATTAAATTAATTTAACTTCCTCAAACATTATAACACATCACAAAATACATGTGTTGAAATATCACAATTTAAAGGTATTGATTGGGGTTCGAAGCTCCAATTCAGAAATTCAAACCAATATGAGACTCGTGGAACATTTGGTTTTTACATTTAGGAAATAATGTATATCTTGTAAAGTATTTATGGAATTTAAATGAAATTTGGTATTCGCATTAATATAACAACAATGCAATCACAGTAAAATTTTCCGGAAGCTCTATACATAGATATAGACAAAATTTCACTCCCTGTGTCCCTTAAGCGTCTCGTCAACTACTTGTTCAATCCTTTAGCATTATTTTCTTCTCTCTTCCCACTTCTCGACGTGTCCACGGCTGTCAGGAAGACATTGGTCCAGGATATTCCAGCTCTATATCCGCTTAACATAGTCCGCCATCTTGAAGGTCGAGCTGTCCATTTTCATCGTCTCGTCCAGTTGAAACCTGCTGAAGTAAGTACACTCACAGGTCTAAAGGCAGTCCTCGCACTTTTGTCTATCCCCTTCTAAGGATGAACAATTCTCCTCATTTCAAAAAATAGGAATTGTTAACTGCTGTAGAATATACCTGTATCTCGACGACAATGCCCACAACATTTGAACAATCTCTTCATGCCTGTGAACAAGAGGAATTCACAGAGAGCCAAGTCGGGCGAATATGCAGGGTGCGGCAGCAACTCAAATGTTACTGTAGTGCCAGCTTTCTCGGTTATCACTGACTTTAATGATACGTGTGTGCACCTCTTTACCATTTATTTAAAACAGTGTTGTATAAGAGTTTGTTTTGTCTGGCTCCGAACATATCAATTAAAATGCCGTATATTAAACATGTTTACATGACAAACAAAATGTAAGTGCTGATTTTTTTGGGAATAGCTCCTGAGGACCTCTTCATTCTGAATTACTTTTGCATAACTGGCAAAGCATAAAAAGACTCACAAAAATGTAGTTCTCGTTAAAAACACAATGTCGTATACATTTTTATACAGTCAATCATTTCACATATACTCCTTGTTATGGGTTTCAATTTCTAACTACTTAAGTTTTTTTGTTAAACGGGAAGCTCTCATCCATTTCATACTTCATTTGTTTTCCTCCTTGCCATTGAAAAAAGCCAAATATGACAATTGCAACAACTTTACAACAACTGTTAAAAGATTTGTATTCCCTTATTTTCCTTCTACATAAATGAAGTAGTAACGCAATTTCTGGTAATTTTTATCTGATTAGCATTATATAGCCAAAAGAATAATCTTTTGTAAGGATGGTTTACTTTAGGTTAGTGATACAATCCACAGTTGCGGTTATGATCTGACAGTGTACTGTTTTCAGTTCAGTTACGATGGAGCGAGGGTCTGTACCGAACATATTCATTCCGTAGAATCGTTTCTCACAACAAGCTCAGTTAACGTAGAATTTTTGTGCCATTTTCTAAATCACAGTGGCATAATATTTGTGGAGGGAATTGACATATCTATTGAAATATCTCCGCAATCCCTGCTAAGCAGCAACAAGTCAGTTTGTTCTGATAAAGATAAAGTTTTCTACTGAATGAATACCTTCTGGTTCAGGCCAGTGCTCCACCCAACTGAACAGCAAGTATTGCACTGTCAGACCATAACCACAACTTTCTACTCTGCTCTAACCTAAAGCGAAACAAAATAAAGAAAACCATCAGTTATCCATGTCATCAAACTCCATGGCACTATAAAATAAAACAATTAAAATAAAAATGTGCATAATTATCATGGTATTTAATTACTTATGCCAGGGCTAACTTTCCAGATTTTTAACATTTATTGAAATTCACATTTATACATACATCATTAGTTACAGATAAATTTAAACTAGTACAATAAAATATAAGATATAAAAGTAAAAATATAACTTTAAACAAATAAAAATACTAATGACATTTCTAAAATATAATAAATAATAACTAAAACCTCAAACACACAGTCATAATTAACACTAATAATTACTATTACTACTTCTAAACAACAATAACAAATATATAAAATTAAATTACCAAATGTATTTATCCTTATGTTTAATTTTTGCTAAAATATAATAAATAATAACTAGTCTATCACTTTTTATTTATTATTTATATAATAATTATTTCAATAATTAGCATTACAATTCTTTTACTAATTACATGGCATGTGTACACTGGAAGATGACTATTATAGTATCTTTGACCAAGCACATAGGTTTTAAGATTGGTTTAGAAACTATCAAATATTTGCACTCCAGCCTGTATTTATCTTATTGTAAACTATAGCCCTAATACAATTCGATATGAAAGTAAAAAATCTGATGTTACACTCACATGACTTTATCTAACTCTTCCAGGATTTCTTAGAAACGATTATTCTTCTCTCTACACCATGGTAATCCAGATAAGTATTAGCAGAATGTACTTACTATGCCAAAGCGATGGCCAAATGTTTCAAAATCTATCCTTATGCGATTGTCATTGAAATTTACTTCTTTGCGTGTCCAGGAGTAGAACAAAAGAAAAACAGACACTTCCTGTTTGAGAAATTGAACCCAAAAAGAAGGAATATCTTGAAAACGGTCAACATTTTTTTGTGGAGTAGATTTATCTATCTCTTACGGTTTAACCGTTATGCAAAATTCTGTAAAAATTAACTGAATAAAGTCCTCATCAGAACTATTCCCGGAAAATTCAAAACATACATTTTATTTGCATTCTGAATAACTTTAATGTGCGTATTTTAATCCAAATCGTTACAGTCATTTAATTTTTTCCCAGGTAAAGGGTAGTTTAGCGTAAGGTGATTTTCTTGAAAATCTGCGTATCGCATCCTTGGAAGATAATAAGCTTAAATACTAAGTTTGGTATTTAACGGTCTTTTAGTTCTTGAGCTGTGCTGTCCACAAATACACACGTGAACTTTTTCTAAAAATGTTTCTTTTGGGGGGGGGATTCAAGGTCTCAAAACACATTTGCGGTAAAATGTCGGTATCGAATTCTTGGGTGCAATCCAATACCTTCTCTATCACTATATACATAGTACGTATAGAGAAAGTAGAAAAATACATTGGTAACACAACATAATGAAACGAATTCTGTACCATTACATGTATTTCAGGACAAACGTACTGTTAATACGAGGTACGTCCAGGAAGTAAGTTCCGTTTCAATTTATCTCCGCCGCAGCGCTGCGATCGCAGTTCCGCACATGCGCGATAGACGCTCTGTATCAAGGAGAAGAAACGTGCGCCATTTTGAGATCGCTGGCAGCCACATACGCTTTGTTGTGCTTGTTTACAATGTCGGTGTTGATTGAAAATCCCGCCCCTTGTGAAATCAGATCTGTGATTCGTTTTCTGAATGCTAGGAAAGTGAAACCATTTGAAATTTATCGGCAAATTTGCGAAGTTTACGAACAAAATGCGATGAGTGATTCAATGGTGAGAAGATGGGTCCGACAGTTCAATGAAGGACGTAGTGAAGTGCACGATGAAGAACGAAGTGGGCGTCCATCTTTGGTTACAGAAGAACTGGTTCACGCGATTGATGACAAGATGCAGGAAAACCGCAAGTTTACAATTTGACATTTCGTAAACTTTGCTTACGTTGGGTACCAAAGATTCTTACTGAGCAACACAAAACAAAACGGATGGGTAGTGCACTTCAGTTTTTAACCCGTTATGATGAAGACGGCGAAAAATTTCTGACACAGATAGTCACAGGAGATGAGACTTGGGTTCCTTACGACACCCCTGAAAGTAAGCGGCAATCAATGGAATGGAGGCACACTTTATCCCCAGCAAAGGTTAAGCCGAAACAAATCTTGACACCTCGAAAAATTATGTGCACAGTGTTCTGGGACTGGAATTGCATCTTACTCATTGATTTCTTACCGCGTGGTCAAACAATCAAAGCAGATGTTTATTGCGAGACACTTAGGAAATTGCGCCGCGCAATACAGAATAAGCGCCGAGGATTGCTGTCAAAAGGTGTTTTTCTTCACGACAACGCACGACGACACACTGCAAATGTGACGAAAAACCTCCTACAGGGATTTGGCTGCGACGTGTTGACCATCTTCCATACAGCCCTGACCTCGCTCCTAGCGACTTTCATCTGTTCTTACATCTCAAGTCTTTCCTTAGCGGTCAACACTTCAACAATGACGAAGAGCTGAAAGAAAATGTTTCCAACTTTTTGAAGACACAGGCGGCAGACTTCTATGAAGAAGGAATACAAGAACTTGTGCCACTTGTGACAAATGCTTGCAAAATTTCGGTAGTTATGTGGAAAAGTAGTTTAAAAGTTGTAGAATTTTGTGCAATAAATTATTATTCTGTATCTGTACACAATTTAATTTTATTACCAAACGGAACTTACTTTCTGGACGTACCTCGTAAGATACAAAATTTGCCTTTTTGTTTTTACTACCACATTTTTTTACTCTCAGTCTGTCTGTCTGTCCCACTCAAATATACACAGACAGATACATACATATATACACCAACTATTTTCAGGTCATAGAGAACTGGGACTACAGCCCCCGAGTCTGCCGAGGTTCTTCACAAATCTGCAACATGTTCAAGGAGCTAGGGATCGGCGCCCGCAACTACCAGCCAACTAGACTGAAGCGTAAACCACCCTGAGATATTCTGCTGAGTGACAGACGCTTTATGCCAACAGACTATCAACCGGCGCAGTGGCATTTCTTCTTATGTCATTACTCCCGTCTAGAATTGCAAATTTCTGTAATGACCGTCTCTTATTTTTATTTAGTTGGAGGGGCTGTTGTGACCCGCCTCACAACTTCAATTAGTTTTCTTCATGTTTCCGTATTTCACCAGCCTTTGGTCGATCAATAAATAAATATTAACAAAAAATATTCTGCAGAACTCAAATTGCTTTCGACGATAAAATAGTTATTTATGATGAAGTGGTAAAACTCGACAGATAAATAAGAGCAACTTAATTATAAAACATGAGAACAAACGAATGAAATATGACAAATTAAATAAATAAGAAAGAAAAATAACCTAATAAACATAGAGAATTTAAGAAAAGAAATAAAGTAAGAAATAGAATGCAATCAAGATTAAAGACAGAATCAGAACTAATTACATAAAGCTAGCTATATTAAAAGGGAAAAGAAACGTTAAATAAAATAGTGAGTCCCGAAAGAAAAGGTGCAAACCAAGCCACGAAAACAAAAGGAGCTGATATGTAGAGACTCAGCAGCTCCAAGCTTCGAACAATGAAGGGAAAAACCCAAACGAAATTCACGCTCCACCAAACACAGAAAGTGTAATCAGGCGTGTTAAAATGTTAATAGTTAAGACACGAGACCCAATGATAACGCGACAAAATATGAAAATACAACATAGTCTCAGCCAGTAAAATCGGTGAAAGTAACGAAAATAGCGCTTCCTAGAAAATGGACGGCGAATAGACTCTTGTCTAGCCGCAGGAGCTTAGGAAAGGACCGGGTACATATCGAAGCTCGTACCTCAGACACCGTGTAGTGTACCCGCGTCGCGTCGAGGCTTATAGCCTAACGAGCGATGTGAAGAAATTTATTAACGAGGGAGATTAGCGTGAAGGGAAAGCTGAAACAGCAAAAGTAATTTGTGAGCGGTTTTGTTTCGGCGAGGCTAGACCCTGAAACAAGTTCTTGTACTTTGGACGGCCAGGGGCAATTCTGAAACATTAAGTGCGGGGCAGTAAAGGGCATTTAGAAACCGGTGACAGAGTTTCATTCAGATTTCTCCCCGGAAACACTGAGACCGCCATACATTTCCTAAGCTAGCCGACAATCCAATCTCTCTCCTTCTCCCCCTCCAAAGCCGCGACTCAATAATTCCGCCAGAGATGATATCCTTTATCAATAATAAATTTATTTAAGTTATAAAGTTAATGAATAAGCTTATGTTTTGAAATCACAATCAAAGGGTTAAATTCCCTTAATAACTTTATTAATTACTTAACTAAACCTTTAAATTAAGATTTTTAAACCCAAATAAAAGATTAAAAGCTTCAAACTTATATTTATGGTTTTTGATTCCAATAAAATGTTATTTATAATATAAGTGGTAAAAATGATGTTTTATATTGTGAGTAGGAAGCTTGTGAAACGGGCAGTAGGCCGAGTACAGTAATCCTACTAACAATATAAAATAATTATAAGACTTATGTCATACACTATTTTTAGACAGTTCTCAATATTTATAGCCATATTATGAATATAAATAAATTGATTTACCTATTTCACGGAGTTCATGCTTAATGGTCTGCGATATTCAGTTGTTGCATTGCTTAGCATCCGTAACATGTTCATGACATAAAATCATCCGCCATTTTACGGATCGATACGAGCTGTCAGAGTCATAGCTTACTTGAATGAGGCCGCGGACGCATAAACCAAAGTTGGCTACATTGGAGTGTTACAATTTTATAACGCTGAGTGACAGAATTTTCTACTGTTAACACCACTGACATCTGGTAAAGACCTAGTTTTAGCATCAACAGTCTGAAAAGAAACTTTACGCTCACGTACCATACAATGTTTATTCTACGAGAATTTTCTGATATTAAGAGAAAAGCAACGAAATATGAAATGAATTTGAGGTTAAGTTTGTGCCATACATCAAGGGTTATAGTTGGTGATTTATTTGGTAGCGTTAGGATGGGGTGCGTGCGTTCAGTGGGTATAGTTTCGCTTTGTGGTTGCTGGGCGCGATGACGGTACGGTTATAGCAGGCCGTGACAAAGCAATATTATTGTTGTTGTGATGTATTTTCACAAAATAACAGGTTTGGAGAATTATGATACCCTTAGAGCTGCGAAAGAGTATTTGTCACTTATTGACGTTGAATATAAAATTAATCCCTGCACGACTAATTTTAATTGTTTGTCTGTTAATCAGTAATGTATATACACTAATATCGTGAATTACTTTGACAAGCGTAAAGTTTGAACAAAATTAATTTACGTTTGCTAAACTTCTTTGCGCGTGGATTCTATAAAAATCAAGTTTTCGATCTCAAATGAGCTTCAACTACTCAATTACGCTCGGTCGTAGAAAAAATATAATGAACTCTATATTATTAAATTTTATATCAAGGTATTTTTGTTTGGAAAATAGTATAGTAAGAAACACTGAAACGTTTATACAGGGTGTACAGATTTATTCGGCCTTTGCCGCCAGTAGTTTGTGCGTCCTTGATGTCAATACCAGGGAGCGAGTATATCCCGCACTGTCTCTTGCAGAGAACTAGCGAACGATGAGTAGAAGAAGTGGATGTCAACAGTTTTGAGTCACCTTAGTGAAATGGTATAATATTTACATTTGAAACATTTGCTTGCGTCTCGTAAAACCGAAATTGCATCATTAATACTGATAGATAAGGAGAGCGCTTTAATGGCGTAACTTCCCCATTACAATAAACGCTTCGTCATACATTTACAGCAGTATATAAAAACTGAGCTCCTCAGAATAAATTAGGAAAACACAAATACTAAAAAATCCATAAAGTGTAAAAAGTTGTTCTGCACCGCCCAGTGTATCAACCTGTTTATGAAATCGGCAATGCATGCAGTCCAAGGTTGAATTCCCAACCTCCCCTTTTAGACCACGAAGTCGTTGAAATAATAATGTCACTGGCGCTAAAACCCAAATAAATATGAAGAGCCAGTGTATGGAGCACACTAAATTCTTATAAGAATTCTTCTATAATCTCTATAATTCAACAATTCTTATTACAAGTTTAATTCTTCTGTAATTTTTAAATATTATTTTCTATGCAAATGGACGTACATTTATACACAAGTGTCAGTGTACATTTACATTTGTTTATATACAGTGTCGTCTGATTTCGCAATATTTGAGAAAATTAGCATAATGACTTGTTGAAAAAATCCGTCATCGCTGATATTAATTTCGGATTAAGGGATTCAAATAAACGAGATTTTTACCCCGAGAGCAATTTTAATTAGTTACACACATACATACTTTTTCTCCTGTTTACTCAGTCACATAACATACAAACTCCCTGGGAAATGTGGAATCTATACTGTAGGAAAAACCTCGTGCATTTTTAAAAATCGAGCTGCGCCCACAAATGTGTTGTTATGAATTAAAAACTAAGCTGAATCGTTCAGCCTAACCAAAGCCCTAAAACTGTGAACCTCCCCTCCCAATGTAAACTATGGATTACTGTCGCGAAGAACGCCTGATAAACATTTCGGGTATGTTTGCAGGTTTAATAAAACCATTTGGCAGCAGCGTATTAACACTTTTTTGTGTATTTTATTTATATCAATGTTTTATAATATTAATTTCACTCACGTTAAATATAGAAAGAAGTTTTAGCTCATTAGCCCAATTTTCCCCTACCTCGTACTACGAGAGCCATCCAGAAACTGTCAGACGATTTGGCATAACTAAATAATAACGAAAGTTAACACAAAACTTTATTTACCATTTTACAATATCTTACTCTATTTTACAACATAATCGTCATAGCTATCAAGGTATTTATTGACACGTGGTTCCGGTTTTTCAACGCAGATGTTGTACTTTTCCGCCGCTAAAGTTCTGAGCCAAGATGTCACTGCCACTTTTGGGGTCATGGCTGGGAAATCTTTGTATATCTCTATTGCTGTGTCTGCTTCAACACACTCACACCATTTGCACACTTTGGGTGTAAATATGGAGTGTGCATGGCTTCCTGGAATGAAATGGTGGCAAAGACAGCATGCGTAGAACGCACTGTTGCATCAACATGTGTGACAGCTGAAGAGCGGTGAAGAATCTCTGTGTCCACTGGGTTACCTCCTCTCGTATCTCCCGTTGCGAGGAGGTTCTACTGGCTCGCTTATGTATTTTGACGCACAGCTACCTGTTCCTCTAAATCCGCAAGAAAAGCGGATAGGTACCGTGGTGATTTGCCCCCGCCCGAGTACACTCGGGCGACTAGTTCCTGCTCCTGGCTCCTGGCTCCTGTCAGCTGTGCAATTGACGGTCCATAATGTTCTGTTAGTGTGTGCGAGCCACTCTGCAACTGTTGGACAGTATTAAAGAGCTCCTCACTGCGGCGGCACCCCAAATATAGATGTGGTGGATTAGGATTTTTATGGAATGGTGTGGAAATGTGGGTGTCCTAGCTCAGGATTTTGTTGGCATGGAGTCTTTCTCAAGTGTGGTAAGACACAAGTGGTTTTCTTCGAGTTCGAGATTGTTATTGAACTCATTTGTTCATTTTCTTCGACCTTTTCTGCCGTCGAACACACGCGTTTCTCCTAAATCTTCCACTTTTTCAACTACGCCTTGCGTGATTCCTTATTATGTTTGACCGTCTTCTCGTATATTAAATACACACTATTTCGATCGCGGCCATATTAGCGCATTCGTTTCCGCCGCGAACTCAAATATCAGGTCTTATTTCCGCGAATCTTCCATGGCTAGTGACTTTAACCGTATTCTGTTGTATCAAGTCAACACGATTTCGTCGCGGCCATATATAGCCCGTTTGGCTCACTGAGGACCCAAATATAAGATCTTACCTCCGCGGTTCTTCCGCCCTTCTGCTCATTGTCCTGCCCTTAATGGTACTATCCTACCTGGGTCGAGTGCCAGCTTGTGCTAACTGTGTCTTTTGCCTTCTTGGACATTTTCTTCTACTGGCCATTTCTAATGTATATAATTGTCCCTTCTTAGTATAATTTATATAATATATTGGATATCACTTATATCTCCCCTTTAGAGACCTTTTAATCCCACGACACGACATGTACCGTCTCATCACGAATGTTGCCGGTTCGGTGGACCTGATTTTTACGTTTTCTACTCTATCTTTTACCATCAGGATCTAGTTGTTATTCATTTATATTTATTCTGACACGATCCTGCTGTGGTAGCTGCGGTTCTTGCAATGTTAGCATGTGCATTTTAAGAATGGGAATTTGGTTTTAGTTACACTTTTTTGGCTCCGTGGTTTTAATTGTTTGTGGGTTACACCTCTAGGTTTCTGCCATGGGCAGTTTTGATTCCACGCGATTTTATATCTAATTTAAATTATATTTATTCTGGTCAATAGTTTTTTTAATCTTTTGTTTTTATCAATGAATATTTTTAAAAAGGAGCTCTGATAACCGCACAGTTAAGCGCACTTGAACATCACTTATCACACACACACACACGCCCACCTTGACGAGAATTCAGCAAATCCAGGAAAACAAAAGCATGTTAATGGAAAGCTATACACCACAGGAAACAAAGATAGTCCGGGTCGTTTGTGAGCTGCGACTGTTAACTTAGCGCCCTACTCGTGGGTAAACACGCCTAGTACAGCAGCGTCCACAAACAAGGTCGAATCGCTGTTTCAAAGCAGGCAGCGTTGATGTCTTGATTCTCCTTCAGTGTAAGGAAGGGGATTACTGTCGATCACGTGATTCCTATTTACCTGCTAGCAACATCCTGCAACAGCTTCTCTAGTTAATGCTCCATTATTTTAGAACAGACAAATTGTGGGTGCCACATCGCAGTATTAGTTTTATTGAAGTTGAACGCTCATTGTAATAACTGTTCACTGGAGACAATCAAGAAAAATCCGATGTGTTCCATTCACATGACTTCTCTACATCACTGTGACAAATTATTGTTAAAAAGCATACTCTTCTATCTGCTTTATGATAATGGAGACAAACTTTAGCAGCAATGCCCTTATTACTTGCTTCCTGCTAAGTAAAAGGAAAATAAGGGAATACACTATGCTAAAACGATAGTCAAATCTTTTAAAAGCTGGTTGACATGTGGTTGAAATCCATTTCTATGCAGCGCCAGGAGTTTACGAAGTATTTTAAATCTGAAATAAATAAAAAGGAATATCTCAGAAATGGGAAATTCCACGAAAAAAAACGTATATGACATAAATTGTGTGTTTTAACGTGATCTACATTTTGTGTGCAGTAAGTTTTTGTCTGTCTCTTACGGTTTACCAGTTACGCAAAATTCAGCAAAATTCATTCAGAATAAAGAGTTCTTTAAACGCTATTCCCCGAAAATACAATATTTTATTTGCCAAATAAATATCTTTAATATACGGTGTTTCAATCAAAATTATTAGAGCCTTTTTTTGAGAAAATCAAAATTTTCGAACTTTTTTCCATGTAAAGGATAATTTGCGGTGGCAGGATGTTACTCAAAATATTGGTGTCACGTTCCTGTAAGATATTAAACTTAAATACTAAGTTTGGTAGTTTACTGACTTTTTGTTTTTGAGTTATCGTAATCACAGACACACGGACCATTTTCTACAAATGATTTTTTTTGGATATAGGGGACCCTAAAACGTGCATTTCCGGTGAAATCTTGGTATCAAAGATTTTGGTGGAATGCAATACATTCTCTATACACTATGTACATCGCAACCGCAGAGAAAGAAAACTGTCACTTACCCAGCAATAAGTATTAAATTGATCGCATATTGTCAGCCCTAAAATTAAAGTACATAATATGAAACCTGAGGGCCTTGAAATAGTTTGATCCATTTGCTTCCGCTCTCCAGTTGAGCGAACTCTATTTATTCAGATTTTACTGTGTTTTGGAGAATCAGCATTGTATTTTAAATCGTTGCAATGCTACTAAAGATGTGGGGGAAATCTGAGGTAAATATACCAAATTACAAAGTCGCAGTAGCATTGAAACTCATTAAATAAGGAAATCTGAGGAAAATATACCAAATTACAAAGTCGCAGTAGCATTGAAACTCATTAAATAAGGAAGTCTGAGGTAAATATACCAAATTACAAAGTCGCAGTAGCATTGAAACTCATTAAATAAGGAAGTCTGAGGTAAATATACCAAATTACAAAGTCGCAGTAGCATTGAAACTCATTAAATAAGGAAATCTGAGGAAAATATACAAAATTACAAAGTCGCAGTAGCATTGAAACTCATTAAATAAGGAAATCTGAGGTAAATATACCAAATTACAAAGTCGCAGTAGCATTGAAACTCATTAAATAAGGAAATCTGAGGAAAATATACCAAATTACAAAGTCGCAGTAGCATTGAAACTCATTAAATAAGGAAATCTGAGGTAAATATACCAAATTACAAAGTCGCAGTAGCATTGAAACTCATTAAATAAGGAAATCTGAGGAAAATATACAAAATTACAAAGTCGCAGTAGCATTGAAACTCATTAAATAAGGAAATCTGAGGTAAATATACCAAATTACAAAGTCGCAGTAGCATTGAAACTCATTAAATAAGGAAAGCAACAATGTTGTGCTTCATGTGCAGTAAAGAAATAAGTGCTGGTGCTTTTGACTCTCCATAGTATTTTTTTTTTTTTTTTTTTTTTTTAATATTAGCGGACTCCCCTTATCAGTTGTGATCCTCACCTATCTGGTCCCTTATTGGCTTGAACAAAGTGAGCAGTCAAAGAGGTGGGAAACGGGAGTAGGTTACCTGATTGGCTGCAAGAGTTTTGCTAGACCTATCCGTCTCCTGTTGGTTTTATGTCAAACGCTTGGCATTCAGACTAACTACTGAGCACAGCTCTGTTTCCCGGTCAGGAGCGAAGGGAAGGAGAGTTCCATGAAATTGCCTTGTCTTTGTTACTATATATGTCGTTTGAAGGGAACAAACGACGTTAACAAGAAACCGAAAATGTTTGCTTTTAGTAATATTATGGCGCCGCAGAGTTATATAGGAAGTATCTCAAAGAAGAGCATCCAAATGGTGGAATACATTCCAGAACGGAGTTGCCGGAGATGAAAAATAAGGAACAAGATACGGAATTGAGTTATACAAAAATTACCACGTGCAACAATGAAGCACTACACTTGTTTTGCTTTTAGCAATTACCAGAATCAGATATTGTGAAGATATTTTTATGGTTTTAAGGGAATAGAATGGAAAATAATAACCAGTTGGTAACATTAAGCAGCAGTTGATCAAGAACGGATTATATGGGATGTGTGGTACGGAATAAATAATCCTAATTGGGGGTTTCGGAAAGAAGCGAGAGACAGATTGGAGTATGTGGATAGACAGAATCTATGTGCACACATGAGAGAAGAAATCTTTGCAGTGGTATAAAGAGGAAAAGGATAATGCAGGAAAGGAAGAACATCCTGAAGTTTGCAATAGAGATGAGAGATCAGGGATACGATGGTTCCGAATGGGATATGAAAGCTGAAAGTTTTGAGAGGAGTGAGGCAGGGACTATGTCTAATTTTTGGGGAGGAGGACGAATTGCACATCATGTTTAAATATAAAGTGACGAATGAATGTAAAGTGGAGTTGATTAAATGAAAGTAATTAGAAAGAGATGAGGCAAGTGTAAAGAGAATATTTAGGGATCAAGGGCAGCAAAGAGATTAAGGGAATTCATATGGTAAGCTAAGATGAAGTATACAAGTCATAATCGTTATTACCTTTTATATATAGCGAAAATTGTTCTTGTTCTCATCCTAGTACAACCACGAGTGACACTGCAGTTTGAAAATGTCTTACAGCTATAGTAAACGAGTTGATGTTACGCTAGCCGAAATAACAAAAATTTTAAGTTTAGTGGAATACAGGGCGCAATGTTGAAAGGAATAAGCGAGAGAACTATAGAGAAGTGGGGAAAAGTAGTCAAATATGCGAAAAGTGTGATAGGAAATGCACGGAAAGATGCCATTTTAGAGGAAGGAGTGGAACCTGTGGCGCTGCAGACGGACAGCGAGTATATATGGCAACAGCGTACCGAGACAGCCACGTGACAGTTCGAATGTCAATCACATGGTAATTTCTCACCAATTATATTCCAACCCCATAGTGTGGGCTTATCATGTCTGTATCACACTCAAGAGGTTGCGAGATTCGATGTGCTTGAAAGCAATTTCTAAAGAAGTGAAACTGTCTATAGAAATTCCCCATTATCTCAGAAACTATCTGACACTAACATCTGAAATTTTTGTCACACATTTGCACCTAAATAGACCTTATTTTAACGAAAAGGCTTTAATGTGTATGGATTGGTTATCTTTTTAAATTCTCTCCATTTTTAAATACAAATTTAGAAGCTTTATTAAAAAAATTCGTACCTTTCCTTGTAATCATCTGAAGCATTCTGTTTTTCCATCAATCCAGTGTAAAGGTATTGCTTAGCTCTTATATAGTTGCTGGCATAATGAGTCATACTTTAGCATTGGCAGGATAGGGCACTTCGACACCACTTAAACTACAAGAAAACAACATTGCAATGTTGTTTCGCGATATCAGAACCACGTGCTTCTGTTGGGCACGGTGATAAAACATAGCTACATAGTTTAAATGGGGGGGGGGGCTCTCGGGTGTAACATTAGCTCAAAGCTGTGTTTCTGACACAAAAATCTGATGTGTTATACTCTCATGACTTTCTCTAGATGTTCTACATACCTTTTACAAAAGATTGTTCTTCTTTCTACACCATGCTAATCGAGATAAGCATAAGCAGAATGCACTTATTACTTATTTCCTTCTACGTAGAGAGTAACTAAAGGAATGCGCAATGCAAAAGTGATAGTCAAACATTTTAAAACTCCCATATGCGATTGTCATTGCAATTCGCTCCTTTGCTTGGCCAGGGGTAGAACAAAAGAAGAAAAAGACCACTTCCTATCTGAAAAAAATTATAAGTAATTCAAATTTGACACCAGTAACAAGGAATATCTCGGAAATTATTACCTCCACAACAAAAATGTAAAGGACATAAATTGTGTGTTTTGACAAGAGCTACATTCTTTGTGCATTACGTTTTTGGGCATCTCTTGTGGTTTAGCAGTTTTACAACATTCATCCAGAATTAACAGGTCTTCAGAAGTTATTCCGAGAAAACTCAAGACACGCATTTTATTTGTGATATAAATAGCTTGAATATAGGTTACCTTAATCAAAATAGTTTGAGCCATTTTTGAGAAATACAAAATGTTCAAACATTTTTGCATGTAAAGGGCAGTTTGGGGTGAGGTGATTTTCTTGAAGGTCTTTGTGTCACATCCTTGGAGGATACCAAACTTAAATACCAAGTTTGAGATTTAACGGTCTTTTACTTTTGAGCTGTGCTGTTCACAGACTTGCAAACCTTTTTCTAAAAATACTTTTTTGTCAAGCAAGTAAAAATTATAGTTTCTGTGCTAATATACTTTTATAATATGGAAAAAAAATAAAAAAATGGAAGTAGTGCAGTTACATTTTGGTCTATATGAGAAGTTCAGAAAGTTTTTCGGAGCTTGCGGCCCTAAAAACGCTAAAGCCACATTTTATCGGCGACACAGTCAAAACTCCGAGCTCTCGAGAATTCTATTTTGCAAGATTGTCTTTGTCTTTGCGTACGGTTGCAATTCTTAGTAACAGTCCAATATTATATTTTCTTTCTCCTCTTTTCCAAGACTTCTGTTTGCTGGATCTTCTTCTCATTAAGGTTCAGGCGGAGAACAGAGTGAAGCACACGGAGTGGGGTCATAGTATTAGGGGATCCAAGATGCGAAAATTTCATTTCCATTTCTTCCCTTTTTATATTGCCTCTGTGACACTCGACCCAAGCTAATTACAAAAAGTTATTAAAACAACTAATGAGCACAGCACAGCATTCCGCGAGGAAAGCTCAGCCATGTCGTTTAAGAAATGCAGAACACTGACCTTGGTGTTTCTTAAATCAATTTTATACATAAAAGTTTGAGGTAATCAGTAAGTGCTGATTTCAAGGATATGTATGACTGAAAATTTAAGATCCCAAACTAATAATGCTAACTTTTTGAAATTTATACCACAGATGTAATATACTGCAAATAAGTTACAGAACAGATTTGATCCATTATACTGTAAAGCCGATGTCCCACGGTCAAATATTTTGGTCCAATACTCTTCAAACTACAAATTCGATCGTGGGACATCGGATAATTTCATTGTATACAATATTCGTCCTATTTTTTGGTCCAATTCCAGTTGGTACAACAGAATACAGCGGTTTCTAATTTTTGTTCCAAACGTATGAAATTAACCAATGAGCGACCTGGTGGTAATGACGTAGTAAGATGGCAGCTAGCGCTGGGTCTTCCTTCTCGCCAACGTGATTGTTTGTGTGAAACTTGGCTGTATCTTGTAGATTATGTCCTAAATAATAGAGTTATAGTAGTTGAGCTATCGTTGAAATACACATTTTTTGTGCGGCAGAGATTTATGAAATAAAGACTCGGGTATTTATAACCCCCGCAAATGCATTTTATCGGATCCATTTGTAGGTAGCTAAACTCTTTTCTAAACAAAAATATAAAAACGTGATTGCTGGTTCATCTGCTGGTATGGACTGCCTCATATTTGTGTCTTGGCGAGTGATTTTTGCCTCAACTAAGGACAGTAACTTTCCAAAAAATTTTCGTCCATTTTAAGGAAGTTAAAATAATTTAGGGTTAGAAACGAGTTCATTTTGCAGTATATGTAGTACACTATTCCTTGACCTGCATTTATACGTTCCCGCCATGGTCTAGTCCACCAACGCCTCTTTATTAATGTTATCTTTCTATTATAATAGCTCTTGCAATGGATACATAAACTGAGCTTGCGACAGCGAACGTAAATAATTGTGGATCAGCAACCTCCACCATCTTCTATCAGCTGTTCATGTGCACGCGAGTAGTATTTGGACCAATACGCACTCCCGTGGGAATGGAATGGAAAAATTCTACACAACGTTCACGTTGTATAAAAAAAATTGGACCAAATTTTGACCGTGGGACATCGGCTGAATAGTTTAGAGGTTATGGTAAAATTTGTTTATGTTTTTGTCACGTCACTAAAACTGTACCTTTCGACAACAAAATTAAAAATTTGCTGTACTATTTTAACCTTAGATTCCTAATACATCTACTTTTTGAAATTGCCATAGGTTTCTCTGGGTGTAATCCAAAAATGTATAAAGTCATGAATCTGCTTCTTTTCGTTATAAAAAACAATTTTTATGTTTCAAAATTTAAAATTTATGCTTAAATATATCTGACAGTAAAACCTAGGGCAATTCTTATTCATTGTACCTCTTTGAACATGTACAGAATATGTTATTTGTGCAAGAGAAAAACTGCTCCGTAAGGAACATTTTACAAGAAGAAAAACGCTGAAAATATAACGAGTGAACAAGGAAAGATTTCAATGTATGGCTCATATAAAAATGCATCAGGTTGCTAGGTTGGACCCTCAGCTTTCCTTTTCCTCTCCTCTGCTGCTGCCTTTACTCCCCTTATCCCCTTGCATTTCTCTTAGCTTCTGCAGAACTTCGTTTTCTACTTTGTATGATGCGAATGAGATCTCGTCGAACTGAAGTTTTTCTTGCCGAGTCCAGTACACTTACCTCTAATGTTTTGCTAAAGCTCCAATTAAGACAGTAAAAATGGCGCCTATGGCCAATCATACATTTGTTATATTTAGGAATGTTTAAAATCATTTTATGGTATAAAAATGAAAAAAGATGATTTATTTTTTGTGATTTATCATGAAATTTAAGTCATACATACCTTATGGGGCGAATATTTTTTAAATCTATCTTTTTAGTTTTAAAGCTAGGAATTTAAACTTTTGTACACAAAGTTTTAGTTATTAATGTTTTTGTGTGCAATTTTAATACAAAGAGGCCGCAAGTGTTAGTGTATGCTCTAGCAGCAGTAATTAATAAAAGCTAAGTATTAAATTCTAGTATCCAGTTTCTGTAAATGATAAATAGAAATCTGATATGTTACACTACCATGACTTTCTCTAGCTGCTCTATAAACTTTCTACAAAAGATTATTATTCTTTATACATCATGCTAATCGATGTAAACAGTAGCAGAATGTTCTTATTACTTATAAGTTCCTTATAAGTAGAAGGGAACTAAAGGAATGCACCAGGTTAAAGTGATAGTCAAATGTTTTAAAAGCTGTCGCTATGCGATTGTCATTGCAAATCGGTTCTTTGCTTGACCAGGAGTAGAACAAAAGAAAAACGGACACTTTCTGTCTGAGAAAAGTTCAAGTAATTCGCAATTGAAACCAATTGCTCGGAAACGGTTATTTCCATAACAAAAACATAAATGACATAAATTGTGTGTTTTGACGAGATCTACATTTTTTGTGTAGTAAGCTTTATCTATCTCTTACGGATTAGCAGTTAAGCAAAATTCGGCAAAATTCATCCGGAATAAAGAGGTCTTCAGAGTATATTCCCATAAAATTTAAAATATACATTTTATTTGAGATGTAAATACCTTTAATATACGAAATTTTAACGAAAATTGTTAGTCATTATTATCGACTTTTTTTCCGTGTATAAAGAGTAGTTTGTGGTGTGGGGATTTTGATGAAAATCTTTGTGTTACATCCTTGGAAGATACAAAACCTAAATACCAAGTTTGGTATTTAACGGTCTTTTCGATTTTCAGCTATTCTGTCCACACACACACTGACCTTTTTTTAAAAATGCTTTTTTCGGACTCAGGGGACCCCAAAACATATATTTCCAGTGAAATCTCGATATCAAACTTTTGGGTGCAATACATCTTCTACCCACTATGTACATGCGGGCTAGGAAAGGTAAAGGGAATGCACCGATGACAAAAGTTTTGCACTCATATCACGTAATTTATTTTTTCATTTCTTGAACGAAGCGATATGTTAACATGCGATCACTTAATTTTACTAGCGATAGTGTCTTAAATATCCAGTGGAATATGCAACCTCTTCGAATAAACACTGAAAGTAAATGTGGCTTCTGATTGCAGCAAAAGGCAATTCAATAAAACGAAGTCATTTAAGGGATGAGGTATTTAAATATGATGTACTTTTTTAAGTTACAGACGTCATTGGGCCATACAATTTTGGAAATACATAAAACAAGATTGATACTTGACTTTTGTAAGTTATATTTTGACCGAAAACGAGATGAAGACACCCATTTGTGCACTTAAATATATGCAACTGTTTACAGAAAAGGGATTTGGAAAATGTCATTGCTAAATCAGTTTGATAGCGGTGGTTAATTCATCAAAATCTCTTCGGTAAAACATCGCACAAACATGGTGTTTGGACAGTCATCCTAAAAATGATTATATCTATCGCTTGCTGCAAATGGGTCGCATGGAGATTTGCAATTTATACAGCAAAACGTTAACACATACATCTAAGCACCGAACATTGAAATGCCTCAAGTCCTGAAAGCTGTTGGTTATTAATTAATCAGGGACCCGTGACGCTTGTTTTAGACCATGTAAAAGAGAAAGCGAAGACAGTGTTTGGAAACAATGTCGCATTTGCAATAATGGGTGAAATACGAAATCTGCCACGGGAATAATTGCTGATGGAGTATCTTACCCAATAGTCGATGATGTGTCCTATTTTCGTTTTTCTCCAATTACAACTTGTGATGTGGAGCGAAGTTTTTCACAATATAAAGTCTGTTTACAATGCAATCGGAGACGATTCACATTTGAGACGTTACGAATGTATGTTGTGGTGCATTGTAATCTATGTATCTTGAGAGAAAATGAAACGCATAATGATGCTGATGACTTGTTGCACGACTGAAAACATTAAAACTGCTAGTTGCCGTAAATCAGTGGTATTTGTGTTTATCATCCACCCAACCTCAATCGCCTTCCACTGCTAGTGAGAACGTTACAGTCTACCACGCAACCACTGCCCGATTTTCCTTCTGTTGGTACCACTACATACACACTACATTGTCAATACATCAAAACGATATACCATCCTGCGCTAACTTCTGTCCCGCTATCGGTCCCCAAGATGCTATCCCTACTCATGAGGTTCATATCCACGCTCTCTCAGGGCTTGCATAATGGCGGGTCTTGCAAGATGATGACGTGAACTTCGTAATGCTTCACATGTGGAAGGCTTTCAAAGTCTTGGGGATATCGTCGGCGGAGTCGGCCTTGGGATCTGCCAGTACGGTGCGTACTGTTGCGTTTGTGGTCATCACCGAGCGGAATGTCTTGGCGGCTTCGTCTGTGGCCGGAGGTCGCGGGTTTGTTTCCCAGGTACATTGTTTTTTTTTTAGGGGTTTCCAGTGGTCGCCAGGATAATACTGGGCAAATTTCTGTCAACCCCCGAATTTCTTGTCGCTCCATGTCGTTTCCATTGTCATTTCATTCATCCTTCATTCGGTTGATGTCTTTCAGGTTGGAAGATTCGGTGATGGTGCCCGGTGCGGCGTGGCATGCTACAAGCATGCTCAAAGTGAATATTTTCATCCCCCGACTTCGGCTGGGATGAGGATCGCTAAAAGCGGGGGACTTGAACCCAATATGGAGCGAGGGCTCCTGTCTGCCTCTCTCGCGGTACTTCAAGCTGGAAACTGTAGGTCCCCTGTCATTGCTGTCCCGTCGCTCCCGGTTCCAGCCACCAGGTATATCCTATCACTTCATCCCTCCCTCTCCATGGCGTAGGCACAATAATCTCATGTTCGGTGCCCCGTTCCTTCTGACCATATCCTATATATTTTTATAGCATCGCGCCATTCGTTACAGATGTCCTAATGGTCAGGAATGCAGCTATACACAGGGGTATACTATACCTTCTCAGTACACTATGTAGAGGAGAGTTGCATAAAACGGGTAGGGTTCATTTACTAAGCAAACTGGTGGTGGGATCTGCTGGTGATATCTCTCACTGCTTTCTATTGTTCCTAGAGAAGTAGTTATCCCCGTTGCAGTCGACATTTTGAGAGAAACGTGCTGTTTACTTGTTCGCCGAGCCAGGATCCTTGGCTACTAGCTCTTTCCCCCCCCCCCATTTTCTTTAATTGTTAATTTTGCCTTCTGAGCTACTGAGAAGTAAAATGTAAGTGTATCATATGAATATGTGCTTATTTAATTGTAACATGACCTAAATTAAAATTATCTAGGTTAAGGGTTGACCGCTCATGGTCCCTTTTTCTTGAAGATGACGTGGTTGGATAAGACGTATGTGCCAGGGTCTGACAAAATGGGGATTCCCGTTTTATCCAAACAATCTTTAATTTTGCTCTAAGTATAAAAGGTCAACAAGCAGGCAAACACAGGGCGGAATATCCATGCAGCAAGGCATACACCACCCACAAGTTTACACCAGATCGAATATGGAATGTGGACGAGACTGAAGTAAACACAGTACCCAAAAAAGTGTCAAAAAGAATTGCTCTAGTAGGTAAAAAGCAAGTTAGAAAGTTGACGTTTGCAGAAAGGATGAAGATTACAACTTCCACAGTTGCTATGAGTGCAGCCGGTAATTATATATCCCTTATGTTCATCTTCCCAAGAAATGGTGAAAATATGGAACTTCTAGATCATGCACCCCCTGGAAGTTTTACACAGTTGCTTAAAAGCGGTTGGATACAGAAAGAGACTTTCGTTTTTGGTTCAGAAAAGTCATTGAGCCTATGAACCCAACTACTGAACGCCCTACTCTTCTCTTGATCGACGTTCAAGCCACACACAGTTATTTTGGTGCTCGTGCCCACCATGTAAATATCTGCTTGCCACCCCATTGTACACAGACTGCAGCCCCTTGATATTGCTGTCATAAGTCCATTCAGCACTTACTACAGCAGAGAAGTCGACAAAAGGTTACAGCAATACTGACCGTCAAATTGGTTGAGCTGATGTTAAAGCTGCATCTATGCAGACAGCCATTCATGGTTTCTGAAGCACTGGAATATTTCCACTAGATCAGGATGTTTTGCCGAATAATCTGCCCCATATAAAATAAGAGAAAGACCAGACCCTACCATGCCATCAGAGAATGTTTCAGATTTCTGTCTGAGGAGGGACCAGACACGTATAATGCTGCGGCAGTTGAGGTTGCAAATTCCTCTGGAGGAGAGCATTTTGTTTCTAGTCTACTTCATTTACTTCAGAGTCACCTTTAGACTAGTGAAGTTACCCAAAGTGGAACACAAAGAACCAACAAAACGTGGTGGTAGACCTGAGAAAACTGCTGGTATGTCTATCAGCCCATATAAAAATGCATTAGAAGATGTAGAGGAATCAAAAAAAAAAAAAAAAAAAAAAAGAGAGAACTCGAACAAAAAAATAATAAAACAAAGCAGAAACAAAAGGCAACAAAATATCCAAAAGGAGCTGTACAGATAAAAACAGCGAGAAAACTCTTTGATGAATCATATTCATCAAAATGCAAAGGTAAATTCTGAAGCAAATTTTGATGAATCTTCTTCAGAGGAAGAAATAGAAGACACTGCATGTTTATATTGCAATGAGCTTTTTCAGAATCTGCCATAAAAGAAGGCTGGATTCAATGCTTGCCATGTAAACATTGGGTCCATGGATTACGCAGCGGAGTGGATGAAGATGACGACAGTTTGTATGGGATTTCTGTACATATAGAGCGAAAAACATTCTAAATTATCTTCTTATCTAAATGTTTTAATGTCAACATACCGGTTGGATAAACTGGGAAGAAGCCACACTTTTCAGGAAAATACTTTTCCTAAGAAATCGGCTTTTTGAATGATCATAAGACTTACAATTCGTCAATTATAACGTCAAAACTATAATTGGATTTTTCTTCTTTTTTCCGTAGTAATGGGAAATTAACTAGCCTCCCCGTTTTATCCAACTCTCCCCTACATAGTACGCGTAGAGAAAGTAAAAAAAGAGATACGCATTTTGCTTTATGACCATTCTGACTCCAAATTTCGAACAATGGCACTCTAAGCAAAGGAAGATAATATTTTGTTTCTTGTAACATAATCCAACTTTATTTAAATCCCCGTTTAAATGCACTAAAACAAACCTTATATGCGCATGTTCTACATACAAGTACAGTATATTTCAGAACATAATAACTCTGCCCCACTCTTCTTCCAAAGTTAGAAGTTAGTCTGTGTGCGGTTGGAAACCTACACTCCATGTTGCCAAGTGTTTCACTTACTGGTCCCTTAACTGAGGCGCGATTATCGGTTTACAAGCAGAGTCTTGAGAAAACAGATTTTACTTTATCGCTTCTCGCCCCTAGTACAGGTTCGTCTTTTTTTTTTTTTTTTTTTTTTGCTAATGTTTATTGCCCATTTTTTGGAGAAAAACATCCACCAACAGTCCTTAAGAATGATTAGTTTATGTATTTTTAAATTTCAACTCTTTTAAGCTGCAAAAATCCTGCATATCGGTATTTTATATCTTTCGGGAAACCGTTAGACTTTATTTTACTACTTTGATGTTGAATAAAACTTCTTATATGAGGGAAAGAAATCACAAGAACTGAATTCTTGTGCTGTTCTTGAGCGTTGTAAAGGGGTGTTGCTTTTCGTGGACAAAGAGGGCTGCAAGTGTTTCTTTCACTTCCTCTTTGGCTAAAGGATTTGTCTTCTTTGCGCTCGCTCGCTCGCTTGCATTCAGTTGTTCGCAAAGATAGAATGACAAAATTACTTTGACACAATAGAACATCGTTTACAATGATGCCTAAAGCTGGTTGGTGTTTCTCTTTAGAAAGTGTTGAAGAAACCTCTCCACTGGATTGTGATAAAAGCGATACAGTAAACAATTCACAGCTATTTACCAAACCCAGCGGCACCTAAAGGGACTCTTAAAAGACATTCGGTCTCCTGGTCGGAGAAACAAACAATTGAACGACTAGATATATATTTCATTTCGACACTGGTAAGAAACGATTATAACTTTATTTAAAAGCAGTCTGTTTTATTGACGATACAAATGAATAAATAAAATCCCAAATATGCTACTCCGGCTCCTAGGAACTATACCGAGGCATATATTCAAACTTTAAATGTATTTCCAAAGCAAGCATTGCAAATTTTTCACTAAAAGTTGAAATTAAAATCAGTATACAAAGTTCTAGAATACAAAAAAGTTAATGTGTAGTTGAATTAAAAGAATAATAATAATAATAAAAATAAATAATGAAATAATAAAATAACAATAATAACAACAACAATGGCAATAATAACGATAACAATAACGACGATAATAACGATAACAATGATAATAATAATAACAACAATAACAATAATAATAGTAATAATAATCATAATAATAACAATAATAATCATGATAATCATGATAAGCATAATAATCATAATAATCAAATAATAATAATGAAGATGATTATGATGACAATGCCGAATAATGATGATAATAACGATAACAATAATAATGATAATAATAATGAGCATAAGCATAATAATTCAACCAAACTACACTTAAACAAAACAAAACTATTACTGAAATCTGTATGTGAAATTTGACCAAAAATTGTGACAAATTAAATAAATTAGCTTGTTTCGTAACAAAATGATACGAGTTGTAATGTTTGAGAAAGGACCTGGCTTTTGCCGCTGACACACCAAGCTACCAATTGACTGAAGCTATAAATGTGCAGACACATACTTATTCATAACAACTCCCAGCTTTAAACTCTATTTCCTCGTCAACCACTTTCCAACACTTTTCCATACTCAAAATGCTACACCGATGTAATTTCGTTCAAAATGTTGATACTGCCTCTCAAAAACACATTAAGTAAATGTTTATATTACTTTTTTGCAAAATAATTCGGCAACTCTGATAAATAAGCTATTAAATTAAAATAAAAAAATATGCTGTGTTACAATCACACGACTTTCTCTAGCCACTCTACAAACAAACTTCTTACAAAAGATAATTCTTCTTTCAACACCCTGCTAATCGAGATAAACATTAGCAGAATTTTATTACTTAGTTCCTTACAAGTAGAATGGAAGTAAGGGAATGCACTAGACTATAGTGACAGTCAAATGTTTTAAAAGCTGTCGTTATCGCTTCTTTGCTTGGCCAGGAGTAGAACAAAAGAAAAGCCGACACTTCCGTCTGAGAAAAGTATAAGTACTTCACAATTGAGACTAATAACAAGGAATACCTCGAAGACCCTGGCACATACTTACTTCTATGTGAATGTTTTAAAAAAGTTATCACGTGCCTCAGTTTTATTAGAACAATGAATTTAAGCAGTAAAAGTTGTTAGTTAAATAATCATGTAAGGTAGAACTTTGTTACATTGCAAAAATATCGCAATTAATCTTTACAACACTGGTGTAAATTTCAACAAGATATCTTACAAACTGTGGGTTTTTCAAATTTCACGCATGCATACAATTGCTTTTGCAAACTGTTTTCATTACACCTTCTTCCTCTGAAGTTGCCTTCACTGTCACATCATAGTACACCCACTCCTTATGAAAACATCTGATGTACTCCATTCACATAACTTTCTCTAGCTGCTCTGCAAACAAATCTCATGCAAGACCTTCTTCTTCTGCTTTTTGATAATCGAGATGAACTTTCGCTTAATGGCCTTATTACTTAGTTCCTTATAAGTAGAAGGGAAGAAGGGGATACACTAGGCTAAAGCGATAGTCAAATGTTTTAAAAGCTGTCGCTAATCATTGAAATGTGCTTCCTTTGCATGGCCAGAAGTAAAACAAAAGAAATAAGGCGACTTCTTGTTTGGGAAAACTAAGTATTTTAAAAATGAAACCGATAAAATAAAATATCTAGGAAATGGTTAACTTCACAACAAATTTCTATATATATATATATATATACACACACATTGATATATATGACATAAATTGTGTGTTTTGACGAAATCTACAGCTTTGTGTGGCAACCATTTGTTTGTCTCCTTTTGTTTACGGGTTATGCAAGAGGCATCCTGAATGTACAATTTCTGAGAAGCTATAATCCAGAAATCCAAAATATACATTTTATTTTTCATGTAAATATCTTTAATATACGATATTTAAAAAGAAAAGTCCTAATAACCACTATTGAAAAGGTCATTATGTTTTAAATTTTATCCACTTAAGGACAGTTTAGGTTGGGGTGGTTTTTTTTAAATCTTCCATGTCGTGTTCTGGGGAGATTATAAAACTAAATACCAAGTATGGTATTTAACGGACTTTTTAGCTATACCACCCACAGTTACACATGCACACGCAGACCTCCTCCTAAAAATACTTTCACATATTCAGGGGAGTTCATAATATATATTTTTGGTAGCATATCGATATCTCTACTTACCATGTACATTGTACGTGTTCTCTGTATTAGGGAATACTTAATATACCCCTTTACGTTTGAACAAAAGGTTGCCACCTAACATTAGAGTCACTCATTCAACATATATGACATAACTAAATGATAACGAAAGATATCAATATAAAACTATTTAAAGAGTTACAGTACCTTAATCTACTTCGTAATCTACATTCTGTCAAGATAGTTATTTTCACGTGGTACCAGCTTTTCAAAGCCGCTTTATATTATATTTTTCTACCGCCAAGAACTTATTCATTTTTTGAATGTACAAAATGTTCGGCCAATGTTATAAGCAAACAACGCAAGTGTATGGTGATAACACAATGAACGAAACTCAGTGAGGAAATGGCACATAATGTACGAATAGTCAAGCATGAACCAGTGTGTACGAAAAAGACTAGAGTGGAAGTTCATCAATCGTTATGGAGGAGTTGAAAGCAAATGTTGATAAAAGAATTCAGAAAATAATGGCGTTTCATTTTGGACACCGTACATGACATTTAGGACGGAAAACATTTCCCAGCCATGAAGACCTCAAAGTGACAGTGACATCTTGGCTCAGACCTTTAGCGGTGAAAGGGTATAACATCTGCCTCGAAAAACCGGTACCACGTGACAATAAATACCTTGATAGCAATGACGATTACATTGAAAAATAGAGTAAGGTAGTGTAAATTTGCAATTAAAGTTTTGTGTTGATAACTTTCATTATTGTTTAGTTATACCAAATCGTCTCTAGCTTTCTGGATGGCCCTCGTATGTATGTTGAAACCTGTTCTAATCGCGTTTACTTGCTCTTACAGAAAGAAGGATTAAACGCACTGTATATCAACAACCCAGCTTGACAAAGAAAGATCCTGCATCAGCGTCTCACATCGATCCGTTAGTTTGCAGATTAGAAACAATGTGCGGTGGCAAGCAAAGATTCATTACGAAATAGATTACTTAATTGAGTTAAATTTCGTGCCATATGAATCGAGTTATCTTTGATGTTAAGTACCGTAAAATGATGAAATAAGCCTCAAAATTACTTAATGTATATCCCCTTGTACTCTTTTCAGTGAAGCTTCGCGTTGAATGATCAGGCTCAGGTACAAAAGATTAAATGTGTATGTTTAATAGGATAATATACCCATAAATACACTTACTGCTTCAGAACCAGAATTCAATCTTCCACAACTCTGCAATTTGCTAACAGAACCTTAATGATTTTTACTCTCTCTAACACGTATGTACAGAAGTAATTGTGTTCCACACAAAAATGGGATACCTAGGTGTCACCGAAATAAAGTTTTGGGACTCCCTGAATACAAAAAAGTATTTTAAGAAGAAGGTCAGTGTGTGTGTGTGTGTGTGTGTGTGTATGTGGACAGCATAAACAGTCCGTTAAATCTAAGTCTAGTATTTAAGTTTAATATCTCCTAGGGATACGACACAAATATTTTATAGAAAATCCTTTTACTCCCAATTAACCTTATCATGGAAAATGTTTCGTGCTTTGATTTTTTCAAAAATAGATATATCGATTTTGATTGACATTCCGTGTATTAAATATATATACAGTTTATTTGTCATGTAAATATCTTGAATTTCTTGGAGCAGAGTCTCAAGTCCCGTTCATTCTGAATTGGATACGCATGATTGGCAAACTGTAAGAGATATACTGAAGCTCTCAAAGCACACAAGTTATGTCCATTACATTACCGTTTTTCAGACATTCTTTTTTATTGTTTCAATTTTAAAATACATATACTTTTCTCAAACAGGAAGTTGTTCGTGTTTCCTTTGTTTTGCTCCAGGCCAATCAAGGAAGCGAATTTCTATCTCAATCGCATATAATAGATTTTAAAACATTTGACTGTCGCTTTAGCTAAGTGTATTCCCTTATTTCCATCCTATTTATAAGGAACTATGTATTAAGACCATTCTGCTAATTCTTATCTCGATTAATGTAGAGTAAACAGAAGAAGAGTGTTTTGTAAGAAGTTTTGTTTATAGAATATGTAGAGAAATGCATGTGAACGGAACAAATCAGAATTTCAATGTTTAAATTACTAAATGGTTTATCTGATTTTAATTACCTAGATGTTTATCAAAGGAGTGGTGCGGGAAAATGTGTTAACCATAAATTATAAAGATTTCAATATCTATGTGTCACCTTGAAGAGAGCATTAGGAAATAAATTAAGACAAGAAACACATGTTAAATGTTATACAATATTGGCTGTACCTGAAATAGTGAACAGGTCAGGTCTAAGACCCGTCACACACGTTACAATATACCTGTCAGGTAAACCTGCACACGTAAACCGGAAAGGTGTACCTGTGCAGGCTAGAGCACACACGTTACAATAAACCTGTCAGGTAAAGCTGCACACGTAGACCGGAAAGGTGTACCTGTGCAGGCTAGAGCACACACGTTACAATAAATCTGTCAGGTAAAGCTGCACACGTAAACCGGAAAGGTGTACCTGTGCAGGCTAGAGCACACACGTTACAATAAATCTGTCAGGTAAAGCTGCACACGTAAACCGGAAAGGTGTACCTGTGCAGGCTAGAGCACACACGTTACAATAAATCTGTCAGGTAAAGCTGCACACGTAAACCGGAAAGGTGTACCTGTGCAGGCTAGAGCACACATGCTACAATAAACCAAAGGTCTTTAGCTCAGTCCAGAGATGGCGAGCAAAGAAGAAAACGATGCGATCACGTTAGTCGGTTTGTTAGTGACCATGAAATGTAAAAAGAAGCGAAAACGCAAAACCCGGTATAAAGATTGGCTTTCAAAGAGAAATGAATACACTTATATAAGATGAGTGTTTCTGAAATACTTGATATGTAAGTTAATCTTTCTGAACACATATTTGGTAATACAAACTAAATTTACAATGCATTTTGCCATTTATTGCAACATTCATTAACAAAAGAGTGTATAAGAAGGCTTTGTCCATATAATTTAGATGTAGTCTTTCATTTGTTCACATTGAGAATTCATTTTTTCTTAATGTTCAATTAAATATTGAAAAGCAATTTTGATTTACTATTATTTTTTTACAGTTTTTTTTTAAATATTTCAAAAAGTAATTGGCTAACCCTGCGGACCTCATGATCCTAATATGCATTCTCGACCTGACAAGTATAACTTAGTTATTAGTACGCAATATGCTACTTTGACTCTCTTTATTTATAGATAATTTATTATATTATTGATATATAATTGTATATATAATAATAACGGCTGAAAGAGCGGTTTAACACTCTCTACTCAACTAACGTAAAAGCTGCACAGGCGTGCCGGAGAAACTCGCACCCACGCTCAGGCCCACACGCCTGCGCAGGTAAAAACAATTGAATTTGGATACTTCTCCGCTCACTACGTCTATGCAGTTTGGCCTGCAACGGCCGGCACACACGTTACAGTTTACCTGTACAGGTAAACCTCACTGGTATACAAGCAAACAATCATAAGAATACGAGCTACGGAAATGAAATAATCTACGATTTGTGGTAGGATTACTTTAATGCATAAAAAACGAAATTAAGGTATTCGCAACTATTTGCAAAGATTTAGTCCTACAGATAAATTAGAAGACTATGGGAGACAATAGTATGTGCATATTTATAGAATGAATAGCAATAGGATGTTGGAAAAGTCTAAATTATTGAATCAAGAAGTATAAAAAAAGACAGGGACATCCACTGAAGGGATGAATACAGTTTAATCCCAAAACGTAAAAGATCAAGACTGTCTTACATATTTGTGTTTGCATTCTCAAAAAAAATTCAGCAGAGGATTCGGTAATTGTTGCTCAGGTGAAGGTGTTTATTATTGCCTTGCATTTCAAAATCATTCCGAGGTTTGTTAAGCCTAAAATAATAATTACTGTAATCATGTAATGCCGAAACGAACATGTTTACTTTGCAACAAGGTGAGTAATAAATAAGTTTCAAATACTGTTCAGCCATCAAATAGTATCTTATCGATTTATTTGAGAATTGCGGGTTATTATTGATACCCACATTTTTTAAAAGCTTGCAGAGTAAGAGAGTTTAATATCATAATATCTGACTTTGGAATAAATATCACTAATTGAGTAAAAGCAATAAACTTTGGAAAAAATGTCCTAACTGAAAATTATAGTTTTAATGTAGTTCAGGACTATTTCCTTGAAAAACCGATTTGAAAAAAATATCCACTGTTGCATTCACATTATTTTTCCACTCTATCGTTTCCTAGTGAGCATATGAAAGCCTATTTTTTTTTAGTTCATTTTAATAGGGATAAAACTTTGACACTTTGAAGTTATAGCATAGTTACACAAACGTTTAACAATTGGACGCTATATACTGGATTTAAAATTACACAGCAGTTTCCATTCAATCGCAAGATGCAACTGAAAATTGATTGAAGTTTGAAGGAATGACGAAGTATTGGCAATTCCAACCAATATTAGGGCCCTCACGGAAATGGCTAATGACACAGAAGGTTATTGGAAATAAATGGTGTGCTTTCAACATACATGTTTGCGTATGATGTTTTCGTCTATAGTTGTATCTACCAGTTGTACAAACTTAAATACAACTCCTTCGAGGACTGAAACACTTTTCCCAGAAATTTTAAAATATTAACAAACGGCTTTAATATATGCTATTCCGATAAAAGTGGCTCAGCTATTTTGAAAAAAATAAAGATTATCTAAAATGTTATCATATAAAGGGATGTTTGGGCGAGACCCTTTTCTTCAAAATCTACGGGTCGCATCCTTACAAGATACTGATCTTAAATTTCAAGTTTGGTATTTAACTACCTTTTTTTTTTTTTTTTTTTTTTTTTTTTTTTGGTAGTTTAACGTCCATTAACCTGGTTGGTCATATTGGACGATGAATGAAATTGGTGAAATGATGCTCAAATGATCTCGTGGTCCATGGAGCTTAAAGTTGCTCTACATTCGTCTTCTCAGAATAAGGGGAAAACCCCGAAGAAAACCTTATTCGGGTAACTCACCCTAAGCGAGATTCGAACTCACGAATATGAGGCAGACTCACTACCACTGGAGTCCGGGAGTCTCAAGGCTGTATCTCGGGACGGAAACACGTCCCCTACTACTACCACGTGATCCATGAACGTCCCGTCAGGCTGCGCGGTGTTTTTCCTATCCGCGCCCTGGGCGCTTGTTGCCGTCTGTCATTTGTTATTAAAGGAGATGCTGAAACTGGCCACCACATTTTTTGCACCTCTTTGGGAAACTATCCGTCACTCGCTGTATTTCACATTGGGAAATGCTGGCAATTTATTGACGGATATTTCGTTTTAATCCTTCCAGGTTGTGCGGGTTTGTCATGTACACTTTATGCTTTAAATTGCCCCGGAGATAGAAATCACAGGGGTTTAGGTCTGGGGACCGAGGGGGACACAAATCTCTACTAATATTTCTATCCTGAAACACACTTTCAATTGTTCTCTTCGAAAGATTGGCTGTATGAGCTGTTGCAGAGCCTTGTTGAAAAAAGGCAAAATCACGCTCTCTGTTTATTAATTCTCTAAAAAGGAGGGAAATGATATTCACAATGTACGGACGTCTACATTTGACTCGAAAAAAATTGAGTCTATAGCTCTTTCTCCGATAATGGCTCACCATGCATCACTTTTTTCTTCATGAAGGGATATTTCATGAACAATATTAGATGTCTCAGAGCTCCAATAATAATTATTTTGTGTACACATACATCCAAGAAGGTGGAACCAAGTCTCGTGCCTGAAAAATATTAAATGTGGATCAATTTTGCTATTGTATGCACTATTAAGAGTCCACGCACAAAATGTGTTAACACGTACGAAACATAAACAAGTGCAGTAGGAAACAAATGCTGGGCCATAACACACTTTGTGTATAAGAGGACAAAATAACAGAGCACACTGGTAATACCTCAAACACACGATATCACCATCAGCTCAATACTGCATTTTCAGAGCAGAGAAGAACAATTCAGCATCGTGACTTTGTGTACAGCAGCTGTTTGTTATGTTTCCGTGTGCACAGTGGGAAAACACCACGCAGCGGTTCGGATGTTCCTGGGTCACACGGTATGAGAAGTATAGAAAGTAAAAAGGGAAGGTGCAGACTTAGAGCCTTTTAAAAATTGGCGATGCATTAAATAGCTATAAATAATCCTTCTGTCGCATTTGGATCGAAAAGGTGATATTACTGTCCAATATGGGAGCAGTAGTGGTGCCATTGAGCACCACAGGGACTGATTGAACTTTTACCAGCATGTATGTGCATTTTACGGCTGCACTTTGTCCTAATGGGCAATGCGTAGCGGACCCGAATCATAATTTCAATACGTGCACTTTCTACATAATGTGACGTAGTCTAGACGTTTCCGATTAAGCAGCACCCGCGTGTCGAAATGGTTATAGAGGTACGGCGAGCTTGTGAAAGTCGAGCATGGGCGGATCCTGTAACACACCTCCACGCTCTTCCTTAAACTAACAATGTGTACTTAAATATACTCACTCATTTACTAATTCTGAGTGCATTTTCACTTTCTCTAGTATGTATATACGAGGGCCGTTTATTTTCAACCTCCGATAGGCTGTAAATAAAACACAAGTTCATAGAAAAAAATTATTTTATTACTAAAAGTTTTGTACGCTTATGTTTACTTTTCAGCATAATCCCTGAAAAGATTGAGACATTTATCGTACTTGTGCACAAGCTTTGTAATACCCGCTGCATAAAAATGTTACCGCCAATGATTTCAAATGAGCATTGACGTTGTTTTGAAGATCTTCGTTGGTTTGAAAGTGCTGCTCTCCTAGCCACGTCTCCAGTTCAGGGAAAAGGTGAAAGTCGCTGGGTGCCAAGTCAGGACTGCACGGCGGATGATGAAAATGCCCCATTGAAATTGTTCAAGGAGCCGATGGGTTGTGCCAGAAGTTTGTGGACGAGCTTTGTCATGGATCAACACAATCCCTGAAGTCAACATTCCTCTTCGTTTGTTTTGAATGGCTCTCCGCAAACGTCTTAAAGTACGAAGACCTTCAAAACAACGTCAATGCTCATTTGAAATCATTGTCGGCAACATTTTTTGAAGCGGGTATTGCAAAGCTTATGCACAGGTGCGATAAATGTTTCAATCTTTTCGGTGATTATGTTGAAAAGTAGCCATAAGTGTACAAAACTTTTAGTAATAAAGTAATTGTTTTCTATGAACTTGTCTTTTATTTATAGCCTATCGGAGGTTGAAAAAAACGGCCTTCGTACAATGTACATAGATGGAAAAAGTTATATATTCCACCCAAAATTTGAAATCAATATTTCACCGAAATACATATTTCAAGGATCTTTTGTGGCCATAAACAGCAGCTTTAGAAAAAAATGCATGTGTATATGTCTGTCTGGCTTGGTGTGTACAGTGAGTGTGCGTGTGTGCACACCACAACTCAAAAACGAAAAGCCCATTATATACCAAATTTAGTGTTTAAATGTCAGCATCTGCCAAAGATGCAACAGGAAGATTTTCAAGCAACCCATTCCACATACCAAAATACCCTTTATATTGAAAGAATGTCGAAAATGGTTTTGTCGAAAATGTCTACACCAATTTAGATTGAAATACCGCATAAAGATATTTGCATGACAAAAGTTTTATCCTGCAATTCCTGGAAATATCCTCTGAAGACCTCTTCATTCCGGATGTATTTTGTATGACTGGTATATTGTAGGAGATAGAAAAAAACTAGATCTCGTTAAACCACACAATTTTTGTAATACACAATTTTCTTGTTGACCTTACCATATCAGAGATATTCCCTGCCATTGGTTTCAATTTCAAAATGCATGAAACTTTTCTCAAACGGGAAGCCCTCATCTGCTTAATATATTTTTCGCTTTACTCGCGGCCAAATAATAAGAGCCGGATTTCAAAGATAAATGCATATCGATAGATTTTAAAACATTTGACTGTGACTTTAGCCTAGGGTATTCCCTCATTCCCCTTCTACTTATTAGAACTAACTAATAATACTATTTCTGGTAATGTTTATCTTGATTAGTATTATGGTGTGTAAGGAGAGTTTGCTGCAAAACAGATAGAGAAAGTCATGTGAAGGGAACACTTTTACTTTAACTTTTTAAAAAATACTAATAATTAATGTCTAATTTAAAAACTGGAACCAGAAATGTTTTTACACACAATCTACATTTCCTTTAGAACAATGCCAGACCTCCATCTGTATTTTTGTGGGAGGAGATGCATTTTGAATATCGGAATAAAAAAAAAATTAACCTGATAAAAATGGCTTCTCCAGATAACATGAAGGCACGTATACGAAATGCTTGTGCCAGTATTGGAAGCGACATGCTTTTACGGACACAGCAATCGTTTATTCACAGATTTGGAAAATGCATTGAGGTAGAAGGGCATCGTTTTGAACATTTATTCCACTACGGTACGATGCTTATGAAATAATACTGTACAATATCCGTGCAATGGTGATGCTCTGTGTATCTGCCTTTCCTCAATGTCCAATTGTCTACTCCAGTAAAGAACAATGTACAAGAAAATGGTTTAAACAAAAGTTATTTATATTTTGATGAGGAATAAGAAGAAGAAAAAAGATGTTGGTACCCATATAAAAACCGTACTTTGACCCTCAAATTAAACCCCAAACCTTCTCCTAGTAAAACACAAAAAATGGTACTTACTTTCCCCCATTATAACAAGCAACTTGTATCCTAGACGTTTCTTTCTACAACGCTTAGTTTTGTAGATATTCTACAGTGTTATGTTAAATGGTCCAGCCTGTGTCTATAATGTCTACTATATGTACAATATATAGACACGCACACACTAACCTATTCTGTGGTAACCTTTGTTACACTACTTGTACTTCTCTAAAACGGGAAGTCGACATACGCTTCATATCTGGTTATATGCAGGATATTTCAAAATACACCAAACCAAGATGTGCATCTTGTTGGTCATACTGTATCATCATACTGTACGTGATACATAAATATAACTTCAGCTCTAAATTAGGCACATACAAAAAAACCGTCATAAAATCACAATAAATTAGGCAGTCTTATATAACCAAATGGTGCGTGGCTGGCACACTCCAAGAGAGATGCCGGTTGGTAGCGAAGGTCCCAGTCGCGTGTGGTAGTCGTGGTTTGATAGACACGCCGGCGCGGCACAGGTCACCTTAGTAATGGAAAACGTAGCATGTGGGTGTGGTGTATGACAACCGTTGTGCCTTCGCTGCCTAATCCCAAATGTGCGCGATTTTAAACACACACAAAATTTAAACAGAAGGGTTTGAACGTTGCGACATCAAGTTTCGGACAAGTCAAAGTGTAAGCTAATTGACTACTATCTTCGTTTACTGTCGTTTTGAAACGGCCTCTGTGTGTGTGTGTGTGTGTGTGTGTGTGTGTGTGTGTACCGGGTGGAAGGGAAGACATTACATGCATTTAAACCAGTGATAGATCTCGGTATTTGGAACACATTTTGTATCTCACGTTTTTGACTCTGACCATTTCCTACAGAGACAAGCTGGCAACGCCGCAGGTTGAGTGTGTGTACTCGCACTAGATCAGAACATAAACAAACACGCCTCGCATACTACTCCCACAACAGTGCAGGCCAATCAGAAAGTCAGTTGCACGCGTTATCTCACAAAAGATTACTCCACCCTGCGTCGTGTTTTGCAAGCGACCGACGTGTTTACATCCAGAAGCCGGTTCATTTCCCTGACCAGCCTCAACACAAAGTTGCTATATTACTTCACGCCTGAGAAAGCTGCTCGGAATACTCCTTTAATCCTTTTAACTGATTAGTTATGTCGAAACCCTGTGTGGTGTTCCATAATTCCTATCGACCCTAAAGTCAGAAATACGTTAATCTACACATCTTATGAGTAACAAACTATTATGCTTGTACATTCTTGTGGAATTACGCATCCAATTTGGAACAAAAACCACTTATTTTTATGAAATCAGCTGATCGAAGAACAAAATGCCATTAGACTTTTTTGTTTGTAAAGCTTCTATGAAGCACATATTAGAAGGAACGTAATATGTTCCCTTCCACCCGGTATATATAAAACTGATTTTGTATGTTGAATACATTTACACGGTAAATATATTATATACAATTTGTTGGGAATCGCCTCAAAAGTCTTCATTCTCAATAACATTTACATACATGCTACACCGTAAGAGATAGACAAAAGTTTGCTACCTGATCTCACTAAAACACACAATTTAATATGTATATATATATATATATATATATATATATTTTTTTTTTTTTTTTTTGCTTAGTATGTGTTTGCCTATCTCTTACGGTGTAGCATTTATATAAAGGTTATTGAGATTGAATACTTCTGAGGTTATTCCCAACAAATTATATTTATATATATATATATATATATATATATATACACATACCGTGTAAATATATTCAACATACAAAATCAATTGTGTCATTTTTGAAAAAATAGAACGTTTCGAAAAATCTTCCATGGAAAGGGTAGTTTGGGATGAGGGAATGTTCCCGAAAATGTTCGGGTCGTATCCTAAGAAGATGCTAAACTTAAGTACTAGGTTATACTGTCCACATTCACACAAACAATCGACAAGCGAACTTATTTCTAAAAATGCCTTTTTTAAAATCCAAGAGTCCTGAAAACAGACATTCTCAGCGACACCGCGTTATAATTTTTGGCACGAAAACAAAACACGCATAGGAATTGGTACAGAAATTAAAAAGGTGAACACCTTCTGAAATTCTATAGCAGGGAATCAGGGAATACGAAAAAAATTAAATTAGTGACATGTGTGTGTTTTTTTTTTCTTTTTTTGTTTTTTATTTTAATTTTTGTAGAATACGGAAGGGAAAGCTGAACGACGTGATACAGTCACACACCAGGTGTTAGGCTATAGCCTGGAAATTTGTACCTTTAATATGTATCCACTTCAGTGTGGAAGTTTTTGTTTTATTTTTGTTTTTGCACTTCATATAATATTTTTTATCACAAGCATATCGGGTAGTTTAATACCTAATCATTTCTGCACGGTCGTAAGTTCACCGGAAAATAAAACAAAGCCTGTGAGGGTAGACTATCCACTTAACTTTCAAGATTTCTCTCTTCAACATGGTGCTAGCTCAGGTAGTCTGGGGTCATTAGCCTTGCAGAAAGCATTCGAACTGACTTATACATTAAAATAAGCAATAAGTAAATTCTAAATTAAACGTATTTAAACTTCCATTTTTATTGTTTTCCACTATAAAACATAAATTTCAGATAAAACAAATATAATGACCATTAGGGCACCTAAGAAACGTGAGTGACTACTTGCTATTAGTTTCGTGACAGGGACCTCGACATTCGTTATTGTAAGGCCTGCCCAGTGTGTTTTATACCACCCAAATACGTTTCCCAAACTCTCGGGGAAGATAAACAATGGCTTGAAGTTACTAACCGATCTGTAAATATACTACTCTTAATAACTAAAATTATTAGTCTGCAAATTAAATAGTGATATAACGTTAATCATGCACTGTCCTCAAATACCAGTAAAAATATCTCATACTCCTAAAAACCTGTATATGCTGAGTAAAGGGTCACATGCATAGTAAATAACTAACTTTCTACACGAAGTAGGAAAAGAAAAGATAATACTCAAACAGATCCTGAAGAAGAATTATTTGGAATATTTCCTAGAAAACATTTGCTTACTAATAGGTATAGTTGAACTGCAAAAGGACTTAGAACCAAGAAAAATTATCAGGTAATAGAGAATATTGAAACACTGATAGGAAGAGAGCAAGGAAAATAAGGAGGTGGCGTCTTCTGCATTATTTCTCACGTTCAACATCTGCTACAATAGATTAGACTGCACTTGCAATGATAAACAATGTTGCTAGCTCTGAAAAAAATAATTGGTGATTATTATATACATGGGGCATTAAAATTAGTACCAACACTGTCTGCATCTGGCGCCATCAGCGGTAAATGCTGTAAGCTGATAACAATGAAACAGAAGAGCATCTAATGTTTGTTACCTGCTAGTTTGTTAGTGCTCTAAATATGTTCAGTAAATACGAACAAAGGTGCTTCTTTACAATTCAGGTTGCAAGAGGAATCAAAGCTCAACAATGCCATACAGAATTACTGGAAGCTTGTGGTAGAGAGACTTTACCGTGGACCGCAGTCACTTCAAGTCATCTTCTTATTCTCATTCAGTCGCTCAAGGAAATCGTGTCAATGGTGCATATTACAGTTACTTTCTGCAACACCATTAACGACCAGCTGTGCGTCGTAAACGTGCAATTCTCGTCCTATTGTGTTACATGACGGTGCTCGCTCTCACACGGCTGCCACTATTGGTAATTTACTTCACAGATGGAACTGAAGCATCCTCCATACTCCCCAGATATGAGCCCATGTGATTTCGACCTTTTTAAGAAAATGAAGTTACCACTTAGAGGAGTTCGCTTTAGAACCAGAAAGGCAATTATAGGAGCAGTAGAGCGGTCTGTTCGAATGTTAGATGCCATACGTAGTCTGCATGCTGTGTGGAGGCGAGTTCTTCATGTTGCAATAATGTGATTGGTGCGAAATGTTTTATTGTTGTTAATTCAAATTATTGCCAGTGATTATTGACTGGGTCGTGTACATTTAGGACGCACTTTCTCTACACAGGGTGTTTCGAAAGGACGCCGAACCTAGATATGGGCCTTATTGCTAAGATCCTATGCAACATATATATATATATATATATATATAATTCTCAAGACCATTAAGGGGAGTCGAAATGGGATTTTCACAATTTTTTTCCATTTTAATGTTGTAATTGCATATGAATATTTCGAATCTCCCGTTTATTTTGTTGTAATGTTCATAGTGGTACCTACGCTAATTGTAAATAGTTTAAACATATTGTTGAAAATAATCCTACATAGTAGATTTTTAGAACGTTTTGGTACACTCACTTGGTACAACATCAATAACTTTGTAAATATTACCGTTGGAGAGGAGATTTTTTTTTTTTTTTTTTTTTTTGATTGGAAAACTTTTGAGTTTAGCGTTCGCAGCATTAGCATCTCGCTCATTTTCCCTCATGTGAGAGTTTCGAAATACTGCGAAGTTGTGTTTGGAAAGTTATATTACATTTTTTTAAAGTAGAATTGTCTATAAAAATGCCCCATTATCTCAAAAACTAATTGACACTAAGGGCTGAAAGTTTTATAACACATCTGCACCTAAGGAAATAAATTAAATGGCGTGTTATTTATGGACGCTCTTTAACTGCTGTGGTTCTCAGCGTCCCATTCTATTGAAAGACGCTTAATTTTGCTCACAGGCCTCTCTATCAGGCTTGACGTTCTTTTACGTGCCGTAAATCTACGTCACGGGACCAACGGCTTTACTTCCCTTCCGAAGGAAGCCATGCTAAGGATTTTTACGCCCGAAAAAATCCATCGTCCTCCGCCGGGTTTGAACCCGCGACCTTGGGTATATGAAGTTAGCTTGGTAACCACTACACCACGGAGGGTCTGCAGCTAAGCAGGTTTTATTTTAACAAAGAAGTTTTTATGTAACTATATGGATAAGTTATTTTTTTTAAATTTAAAAATCTTCATTTTTCAATAAAATTTTAAGATCTCAATTTAAAAATCATACCTTTCCTTCCAATCAGCAGAAGCATTCTATTTTTCATAAATCAACAACAAAGGTATTGCTGAATACACGTTGAAAAACTTAACTCATTATCTTAAATAGTTGTTGAGACAATAGTTCAAAATTTAGCATTGGCAACATAGGACACTTCGACTCTCCTTAAAGGTACATCACCTTCACGTGGGTTAGGAAGTTACCCAGAAACAATGTCGCGGTTCTGGTCTACGTTATCGAAGCTGACATAGGTAGGTGGGAAGCACCGGGTCGCGTGCTTTAGCGTAAACATGCCGACATACTGCACAGAGGTAAGTAACATTATTGGAGCTTTGTCTTATGAAACCCGCTGAGGAATCTATAGCTTTATTTGTGTGTTTATTCTTCATCATAACCGACGGTGGATGAAAGGAAAAGACTAGGAAACTGAGCTTGGATACACGCGCCATTAATAAAATCGTTCAGAGGCAGCTTTAGCATTAGTAATCTGGAAGATTAGACAAGAAATTGATACAGAAGGCAACCGAGACAAGTATACTATCAGAATACTACCAAAAGATTCTAGGTAACAAAAATAAATTCCCTTTATAGTGGTACAAATGTTTATTTTACTGTACTCAACTTTTAATACTAACTGAAACATTTGTAGATATAATACAGTTGCTTTAATAGATATTTATAGCAAGTGGTTGAGAGCTTACTGTTGACATAATTACAAAGCAATTAAATTTAAACAGATTTATATTTATAACGCTGATTACCTTCTCACCGTCCCAATTCACATTGGGAATGAAAGGCGGTTCAATTTTGCTCAGAGGCCTCTTTATCAGGTTTGAGAATCTTTAACGTTCTGCAAATCTACAATACCCGCTCGCCTCCCATCTAAACGGCCCGGGTTCGATCCCAAGCGCCCGCATATGGTGGACGATACGGCGTGTGGGCAGGTTTTCACTGGGTCCTCCGGTTTCCCCCGAACGAATTGCTCCACCATCAGCTTTCTTTCCCTCCATTTCACTGGAATTTCTTATCATCCACTTCCTCACGCTACGGGCCGACTACTCGTTTCAGATTCTCTATTCTGTGGTTTTGTGTCGTTGGCTCACCAACAGGCCTTTGACCTCTAGACACCCGCTTGTAAGTCCTAGGGGGGTGCAAGTCTTAAAAAAAATCTTCTAGGCGGGGCCACCAGTTTTACTTCAGTTCCGAAGGAAGCCATGCTAAGGAATTTTACGCCCGAAAAAAATCTATCGCCCCCACCGGGTTTGAACCCAGGACCTCGAGGACAGAGGTTAACATGTTTCCCCTAGACCACGGAGAATATACAAAATGTCAATTTATTTTCTTATGTAGTATATAAAGGCAGCTGAAACTACTATGACACTCAATGACATGGCGGGAGAAACCGAAGAAAACACGGCTCTGCGCCGCTTTGTCCACCCCAATATCCACATACGGTCGTGAGGGGTCGAACAAGGTTGCATTGGTGAGAGTCGAGTGGTCTACCAATCGGTCACGGCGCGGTCCCACAAAAGGTTTAGAATAATAGGTACAAGATACTCATAGTCAGGGCAAAGTACGTATTCAAGAGCAACCTTACTACTGGCCAAATCATAAGCAGTATTTTGAGTTAGTAACCGTCATTTTTCTCTGCACAAAAACTAAGGCAGGTTTACTACAAATGAACAAGTAGAAAACCCTTTGTTTTATGACACATGCTTGAAGTGAAAGTACATGGGCATGACGCACTAGTGCTTGCTTTGTGCGCTGCCTCATTTTAAAATGATGCAACTTTCAATGTTACATAAAACACACCTAAAAGAGTTCTTGGACAATTGATGCTAAAAGTAGGTATTTTGCCAGAGGTTAAAAGTAGAAAATCCTGTCACTCAGTTTATAGAAGTATAGGACTCCAATATAGCCAACTTTGGTTTATGCGTTCCCGGCCTCATTCAAGTAGGTTATAACTCTGAAAGCTCTTCCGATCCATAAAACGGCGGATGATTTCAATGTCATGAACATGGAATCTGCTGAACCAAACGAGAGAGCAAAATTACAGCTGGTACACTACCTCCGTTGTGTAAAATGTTTTCGTTCTGTACGAGTAAGCCATCATGTTGTCAGCACTGATGCTAAGCAACGCAACAACTGAGTATCGCAGACCATTAAGAAGTAACTCCGTGAAATAGGTAAAACAATCTATTTATAATTAAAACATGTCTATAAATATAGACCACTGTCTAAAGAATAGTGCATGGCCCACATGTTAAAATTGTTTTATATTGTCCGTAGGATTCCTGTACTCGGTCTACGGCCCTGTTTCGCAAGCTTCCTACTCGCAATATAAAACATCCTTTTTACCTCTTGTATCGGAAGTAAACATTCATAGCTGCGACATCAAGTTTCGGACTGTTTAAAGCATAAGCTATCAGAGATGATCATTCAATTTCGTTTCCAGATCGCGTCTAACACACAGGCTCATGCCCGCAGAATAATACTAAGTTTCAAGTAGAGGAGTTTCATGTAATGTCCGAGAGCGCATTCACTACTTTAAGATAGTGACATTTCAAATCTTTGAAATTCGGAAAAATCCATGAACAAAAGTTCTAGCCTGCATGGTTATATAAATAATAACTCTTTACTGTCTAAATGCATTGTCCTAATAAAATGAGCCAGGGGATGCAGTTTTAAAAAAGTTCACATACAAACATCCGGTTTTACAGAAAATTAGTTTACAAATAGATCTGCCATATTATATTTTTTAATTTTAGCCCAAATTTTGTGGAGAAAAACTATTACCTTTCGTACTTTCCAAAACTCATAATTTTTCAAAATTTTATAACTTATTATTAAAAGGTGGAGAATTATTTTGATAGATTAATATGACCGTTTGATTTAATGTCTTTTGAGAGAGAGTATAAAACGTTTGAAGCATATTAGTGAAAAAATGCATCGTGTGGAACAGTTTTAAATACGGAAAACTGTTGGAAAAAAGTTAGCGAGAAAATAAGGTTAACTTTGGGAGTGCCTGTTAATAAGCAAGCGCTTAACCATTTTAGTTAATTTGTAGTTAAATTGCGCCAAATGGAAAAAACCATATCTTTTCTTAAAGTTCAGAATTTATATTATTGTATTATCGAACAAAATCAGTTTTTTATTTTTAACAATTTTTGATCACACTTCACAGATACATCTTAACTGCAATTAATTTGTAATGTAGTTTCTCAAAAACATGAAGCAGGATGAGATAACCATACATCGCTTGTTGATATATATATATTGAATTCTATACAATATTAGCTTTAGTTGCTTCCATTCTTGTGAAGTTCCATATATCTGAGAAACCATACAAAGTCGAAACTGATTAAAAGTGAACACACTTGCTTCAAGTTTGGGTTTTCAAGTGTCACATTACATCAATCCCTATAAGTTGAATGTCAGTCATCAGCCCAAATATACAGACCGTGCACAAAAGTAGTCTTAGTGGCACTGAGAAACTAAACTGATTAAAAATCAAAACTTGAAGATATATGTTGCACCCGAGATTTCACCGGAAATATATGTCTTGAGACCCTCTGAATCAAGAAATAAAAAGCATTTTTAGAAAAACGTCCGCGTGTGTCTGCGGACAGCATAGCTCTAAAACTAAAAGACCGTTAAATACCAAACTTGGTATAAGTTTTTTATCTTCCAAGGATGCGACACAAAGATTTTCAAGAAAATTCTCCTATCCCGAACACTCTTTACCTGGAAACATTTTTGAAAATTTTGTTTTCTCAAAAATGGCTAACGATTTTGGTTCAAATACCGTATATTAAAGTTATTCACAACACAAATAAAATGTATATCTTGAATTTTCTGGGAACAGCCTCTGAAGAGCACTTTTTTCTAGTTGAAGTTTGCAGAATTTTGCATAGCGGTTGAACAGTAAGAGACACACAAAAACATACTGCACGTAAAATGTAGATATCGTTAAAACACACAAGTTATGTTATATGCATTTTTTTTGTCAAGTTGATCGTTTCCAAGACATTCCTTGTTGTTGGTTCCAATTTTAAAATACTTATATTTTTCTCAGACAGAAAGTGTCTGATTTTCTTATGTTCCACTCCTGGCCAAGCAAAGAAGCCAATTTGAATGACCATCGCATAGCGATAGCTTTTAAAACATTTGACTATCGCTTTAGCATAGCGCATGCCTTTAGTTCTGTTCTACTTACAAGCAACTAAGTAATAATTACATTCTGCTAAGGTCTATCTCGATTAGCATGGTGTAGAAAGAAGAATAATCTTTTGTAAGAAGTCTGTAGAACAGTTAGAGAAAGCCATGTGAATGTAACACATCAGATTTGTTGTAATGGTATTACTAAAAACTAATAAGAAGCCATTGACACATTAAAGCTACGATTCGAGCTGGATGTTTCAGTGTAAGGAAATCGAAAATTAAAATACACGTCTGTGGCCATTCATAGGCATAAGTTTGACAATAAAAAATCTGATGTGTTCCATTCACATGAATTTCTTTACATATTGCTAACAAATTGTTAAAAAGCACATTCCTTTACCTACTTCATGCTAATGAAGATAAGCATTAGTAGAAAGTGTTTTATTACTTGCTTTCTTGAATGTAGAAGGGCAATAAGGGAATACACCAGGCTAAAGTGATAGTCAAAACGTTTAAAGCTGGTCAATATGAGAAACAACTGAAGATCGGTTTGCTTTGCCTTGCCAGAAAAAAAAAAAAAAGGAAATGAAACATAATCCCATTTGAGAAGATATCTAGTTCAAAATTGAAACCAAAAACAAGGAATATCTCGGAAACGATCACATCTACAACAAAAATGAATATCACATAAATTGTGATTTAAAGAGATCTACATTTGTGTGTGGTAAGTTTTGGTTTATTTCTTACGGTTTAGCAATTATACAAAATTCAACAAAATTCATTCATAATGAACAGGTGTTCAGAAAAGTAATTAATCAATTAATTCCTCAAAATTAAAGATATATGTTTTATTTGTGATGTAAATAACTAAATATGTGTAATGTACAGCATGTTATCAAAATAGTAACAGGTATTTTTGGGAAAAACAAAACTTTCAAAAATTATTCCATGTAAAGGGTAGTTTGGGGTGAAGGATTTTCTGAAAAACCTTCGTGTCGCATCTTTCGAAAATACCAAACTTAAGTACCAAGTTTACATTTAACAGTCTTTTAAAGTTGGAGGTATGTTGACCACTTACACACATAAACACACACACACACGAACTTCTTTCTACAAATACTTTTTGGACTCAGGGCACCTCAAAACATGTATTTCCAGTGAAATCTTGACCTGAAATTTTTGTGTGGAATACAACACCTTCTCTATAGACTATATACATAGTGTTGTAGAGAAAGCAAAACCTGTTTACCAATTAAAAACCATAAAGCTTAAGAAAATGATAAATTTTGAACTCTTCATTTTTCCTCTTGGAGTTACGCAACACTAGGGAAAAAAACTAAATTCCTTTCGGCGGGTATTTTCTGCATCAAAAGAACTCTTTATTGTAAGGTACCTTTAGTGCGGTCTAGCGCGCAGATATTTGTAGTCTCAGTGCGGGAAAGGTTCATCATCAGCATAAAGCATAGTACAGGGTGGGGCATAAACATATGACGGTTTATAATCCAATCGGAACACTGTGCTTGGTCAAAGATAAAGTTCAATCATTATATAATGGCATGGATTTTCAGATGACATGATTGTTCTGTGAAACTAAACCTCTCCGATATTAAGAAGCTAAAACCCCACCAATCTAGTGGATTTCATTGCCTGCATTAGGTTGTCACCTGCTATTCATCGGGAATTCCTGAGACTTTTCAATGGATTACGTTTGTTCTGATAAACGTTTCTACAGAATGCATACGTTCCGATATAGACAACGCTCCATCGCGACTGAACTGGAAGTAGTGCACTGTCAGAGCATAACTGTCAGCTGTTTTGCCAACTTAATAACAAAAATGAAATCAAATTATCAGTGCACTTCCATCTGAAACTGCCTGACATTGTGTGCAAAGCAACATCAATTAAACGCGTGTTTGACCAAGCATACATATTCGGATTGGTTTAAAAACCGTCAGGGGTTCATGCCCCATTCTATAGCAGGCAGCTCGTCGAACAGATATTTGGGCCAAATTAGCGGGTACAGATTAAAGCTTTTAAACTTCTTCTTTTTTTCTTTTTTTTTAACTGAAGAATAGAGATTCTATGGGAGAGAAGGTCCAGATACAGCTATTTTTGTTTTCTATGTATTTTCATAAGTAAATACCACAAGTGTTTTCATCTTGTCGAAAATAAACGACCGGAACGAAGCGACGGGAGTCAATTGTCCTAAAAGATGAAAATACGGGTTGTATTCGACAAGGCATTTCGGCGAAATAGACTATAATACATAGGAATACAGATTTGATGACGCATTCGACCATGTTTACTTACCGAATTTGTTTTTCTTTCTACACTGCCTCCTGAATTATGATGTGGCCGACCTTGCCTACACCCAATGTACGAATATCGATAGCAACAATAGAAATAGTTATTAAAAGTGAAGGTTGGCTGACTGGATTGTCACCTTGTTACCAATAGCTAAGTTGGGAGATTAAACAAAAAAACCGTCAGATGCAACAATATTCCAAAGAAATGAACATCAGCTGCGATAAGATGTTTCGACAATATCGCTCCAGTCAGATGACCGCAATTGGTTGAAATTGACAATTCAAATAAATTGTATCTCTACCTGCGGCATTAACATGACCATAGTTGCTTGTAACAGGGATTCCCTGATGTACAGAACGAAATTATCATAAACGTTTTGCAATAATGCATTTCCATGGGCAGTAATAATTCAGGGAGAAGAACAACTGGCCAGCATGTAGCTGGGTTTGATACTTTTGTTTATGTGTGCATGCAAATAAGGAAGTTCATATACATACTTTTATGAAACACATTAAGTAAAGTACAGTGACGTTCAGACCTCAAAGGCCAAATGATGCTATTATATGTCTATTCTGCTGTTTTTGTAACCCGTGCTTTTAGCACTAGAGCTCTATACATTGTTTTTTGTTTGTAGTACATAAACATACCTTGACAAGTTCTATGTTCAATGGCGTGCTGACCAAACGAACCTAGAAAATGCGGCTAACGAGCGGCAGAGCATTACGGTGTAGGAGGTAGGTACGAGTACATGCATGTATGTGTCTACGTATGTACCAAATAGTACACCGATTAGCTTTTGTCAATTAAAACGCAGTCATTGATAAGCAAAACAATTCCATGGCATTTAGCGCTTTAAAAATTCTGATAGGTAAACAAGACTTTAGAGGAAAGCTATTTGTCTGAATGTCCTGTACAGCTCCCAGTTATTGTATTTATGCTTCATTTCAGGGCTTCTCAGGATTCAAAACGTGACTTGGCTAGATTGACCACAGTGCAAACACTAACTTCTCGATTGTATGAAAGAGGATGAGTATTTATTTATATACCAGTATGCATACACTGATCTTCGTCAACCGCACGGCCACACCGTGGTCGAGTGGTTAGACCACTCGGCTCACACCTAAATGGCCCGAGTTTGATCCCAAGCAACCGCATGTGAGATTTATGGTGGACAAAGCGGCGCAGGGGCGGGTTTTCTCCGGGTACTCCGGTTTCCCCCACCAACGCATTCCACCGGTGCTGCATCTTCATTCAATATATCACCAGTGTCATCGCCTGCGGTGCCACAAGTAGTAAAAGTGGGCGTTAAACACTATAAAAAAATCAATCGCACGGGTCCACAGACCGTACGTCATTTTTCACTACACAAAATAGTAAGCGATATTACAAACAAAACTGAAAAGAGTGATCCAATCACTTTTAACTGTTCTTCCCTACTATCAGCCTTCTCAGATCCTAGCTCTTGCCTTCCCCTCCGCGTATTCCGGGCCTGCCTGTAGCGTCCAACATGCTCTTAATTTTCCATTCGCGTCCTCGATTGTAAGCAATGGCGCTGTCTCTCTCTCCCTATATTTGTCGCGCCAGCTCCGCCCGTCTTCCTATTCCTCAGGTTCCCTCAGTGCGACTGTCGTGAGCCGAGTCTGATAGATGCATGGCGCATAGAACCTCTGCACCTTGGTTTGCACGTTAGTGATTTAAGCGTTTGAGAGACCCTACTTTATTTCAAAACAGAGAAATACCTCTTTAAAATTACGAGGGTCATCCAGAAAGCGACAGACAATTTGGCATAACTAAATAATAACGAAAGATATCAAGATGGTGCATGTTGATAACTACACCATCTATGTTCTTGGCCGCTTGGAGCGCCACTATTTCAATGTGGTCTTTGGTTTCAGATGTCTCGTATGCAAACAATCACACGTGAACATTAACTTTTCGAGTTTGTTTTGTAAAGTACGCAATATGTTATTTAGTTTAAACTCGAGTTGAATAGGTATATTGGACTTAGAAATATCTAGTTAGTTTTGTGTCACAAAACGATAAAGTGAATGTTACGTGAAAATGCCGGCACACTGTTTCATTCCGTACTGCAAATCAGGATACGATAAGGACAACATTGAAGCAGAATACTTCTCACTACCATATGACAATCAGTTACTCCATAAGTGGAAAAGATTTGTCGCTAACCAACAAAAGCCGCATCTGCGACTTGCCCTTTGCCGCTGATTTAATTAAAAAAAATCAGACAAGTTAGGTGTTCGAGGTGAAAATGTTGAACTCCCACATGTGCACTGGAGCCTGGAGCAGTACCACATACATTTCCAAACAAAAAAGACTCCAACAAAATGACTTTCACAGATTACTTTGTGATATATACTTAAGTGCAAGCATTTAACATGATACGCTTTTGAAGAATATGTTATTGGTCTTTTTACCTCCATAATGAAGTTTTGTGAGGCAAATTTTCTTAGACTTCATTTACTGATAACAATAAAAGCATAGGCGAGTAACTTCTAGGTCAATAGTTAATCGTCATTCGTCTGAAGATGTATATTTGGCATCTTGTGCTAAACAATCTTTAACTGAAACTGAGTATAATATAGATTTCATTTTCGCTGCTGTTTAATATGAATGTTTCCTAATGTGATTACAGTTACAGCATGATGCATAAAGCGTTCCTACCAATGTTGATTTCACTAGTTAAATTGGAGTGTGGGCACTACTGCATTGTTAAAAAGGAAGACATACTTTGATTCACCTTTTGTTTACTATATAGGTACACTGGTATATACACAACTTGAAATTTTTCTTATCTAAGCTTATAACAGATAGGTGCATTGGGTAGCTCCTGGTCAGAATCAAAACTTGTAGGTTATGGTTATAAATAACCATGTATATTACCGCTACATTTCATCAGCCTGCATTTTTATCTTGATTGTCCATTAAATGACGTTGAGAAGAAAAAAATAACATTAAATTGAAGTAAAATAACATTTAATGCAGGAAAATGTAAAACGAATTCATGAATTGCTGCTTTCACAAATACACATATGTTTATTGTAGTTTAGTTATTTACGCAACTATATCAGCACAAACTGCATCATTAGAAACAGCATGCACAAGAAGATTATGACACTGTAATGCACTATTTACGATTAAAATGCTGCAAACCTTTAGTTTAACATCTTCGCATTTACAATCAGCCATAGCGGATAGGAATCAGCTATTGGGGGAGCCGGTGAACTGGGCCACAAAGCGTCACAGTATTTCATTATATCTGCTATGACAAAACTTTATTTATAAAGTTATAATACCTTACTCTATTTCTCGACGTAATCTCCATTCTGTCAAGACATTTGTCACGTGGTACCAGTATTTTAATGTCAAAATTATACTGTTCTACCGCCAAAAAACATTCCTTTTTTTAATGCACAAAAAGTTTGATCAGTCGAATTTTATAGGCGAATACGCAAATGCAATAAACGAGTTTTCATTAAGGAAACGGCGCATAATTTACGAGTAATCAAGAAAATAGGTGTGTATGATAAAGACCGGAGTAGAAGTTCATGAATCGTTATGAAGGAGTTAAAAGCAAATGTCGACAAATAAATTCATATAATCCGGTGTTGAACTTCGAACATCGTGATTTTCCAGTCATGACCACCTAAAAGTGTGTGTCATCTTGGCTCAGATTTAGCGGTGAAAGAGTACAGCTTCTGCATTGAAAAACCGGTACCACGTGACAATAAATACCTTGATAGCAATGGCGAGTACGTTGAAAAATAAAGTAGGGTACTGTAACTTTGAAAATCAAGTTTTGTGTTGATAACTATCGTTATTGTTTAGTTATGCCAAATCGTCTGTCACTTGTCAGAGAATGGCCCTCGTACGACAATCCAGTGATGATGAGCCCAGAATGCAGAGAACAGTACAAACAGATATATCTCGCTGGTCACCTGCACTTTTGTGACGAGAACGCACAGACACGTTAATAGGATATCCACTTTGGTGGGCCTGAATTGCACTGCATCAGACTACAGACAGAAAATAGCTTCCTGCTCCATCCGGTAATTCAACTTGTTGTCATAAAAACTTGTGCAATAAAGCGCCGTTAAAACCTGCACTAATTAACACGACCTCCCAAACATTATTGTCATATATGTGCAGGAAATGAACCTTACTTTATTACCAGACATGTTATCATGTTCCAACCAGTCTTTACTGAGCATTAGCCATAAAAATATGATTTTATATCAGTTTGTGAGAAAAAACTTCGACACGTTTCATACTGGGTTTTGTCATTATCAAAAATGATGAAGCAATACAGCTGAGAATCATTGACTGCATTTGCAGGTCATGTCAACTCCCTGCCCTAGAGCAAATAAAACAAATAATAAAGGAGTTGGATAGGCAGAGTCAAACTGAAAAATTAAATGCCATTTCCGAGATTTGAACCACGGATCTCCCAGTGTCTAGCCGGTTGTTCCACCACGGCAACATGCCAGCACGGCATTAAATTTTTCAATGTCGCATGTTTTGCGGTAAACCAAAAGGTGATCAAGTTATTTTGAGATGAAATACCCCAATGGCGACTTACAATGTCGTAAGTACTTTAATTCCCAGAATTCTTGGTATAGCAAACTCAGTTATATTACTATGATGAGATCACCTTGTAGTTTACCGAGAAACATGCGAGTCAGTAGAGGAATTTAATAACGTGCCGGTATGTTACCATGGTAGCTCAATGGTAGAGCAACCGGCTAGATGCCGGGAGATCCATGGTTCAAATCCTGGCTATGGTATTGAATTTTTCAGTCTGACTCTACCTATCCAACTCCTGTCCTACATACAGCTAGTGTGAATAAACAATTAAACAATATTATGTATTTATTTATATGTTTATTGATTTGCTAGTTTAATGAACTACAGGAACAGGAGGATACCGAAGTCTCCATTCGTTGTGTTGAGTTTTGAATATAAACAAGATAACATCGTTCTTCATCAATGAAAGAGCTGGTGCCAGAGATGGAAACGATCTGCTAGGCAGTACAATCCACTTGTAGACAACATCTGCGCTTAGCAGCATGATCCACTTGAGCACATGAGCGAGCGGCTGTGAAACCAGATCAGCAGAACGGTCGCCTCTCTGGTTAACATCGAGAACTTACCTTCCGCTACACTTTGCTAGATCTGGCTATTTGGAATGCTCACCTTGCCACAAATATTTCGAAAAGCCACAGGCTGTATTTTAGGTACTTTTTGTTCTTAATTTAGCCATATGTGACCACTTTGAAATGTAGAAAACTCTTATTTTTAATATGAAGCCTGGGACTTAGGGTACTTACACCATTGTAGGTCGCCATTGGGGTATGTCATCTCTGAATAATTTGAAATCACCTTGTGGTTTACCGGGAAACATGCGAGTCAGTTGAGAAATGCCATGCTATGCCGGGATGTTGCCATGGTAGCTCAGTGGTAGAGCAACCGGCTAGAGACCGGGAGATCCGTGGTTCAATTTCCGACTATGGCATAGAATTTTTCAGTCTGACTCTACTTATCCAACCGCTGTTTTATGTGAAAAACAACTAAATTAACACCCTGATAAGCTACGGAAAAGTACTGTGTATATTCAAGCAGCTTTTTTTTTTTTTTTTTTTTTTTTTTTCTATTTTGTATCATATGAGTAAGGAGTTTTCCTAATGTACCTCAAAATGAATACGTTGCCTCCAGCCCGTATAGAATTATCACTATAAAAATGTACTGCAGCCTAATACACATTCCATATAATATATCGTACATTTTTTACATTAGAATAAAACAGGATTAGAAAGTACAAGGTTCTTCTAACACTTCTATCGCTCAAATAAAAACAAACAACATGCATCCAATTTTTTTTTCCCAACAACTTTTAATGTATTTTACTTTCCAGTGTTTTGTTCTCACTCGCAGAATAGGTTATGCTCACAGCTATCATTGCAATTCCTGCACATTGCGACTGTAGAAACTAACTTAGTCGGATTGTAGGTGGGCGAGTGTCGCGATACACAGTTGTAAAACCATCCTGGGGGGGCGAAGAGTCTTAAATGTGGGCCAGGTCCATGCACTGCATGTACTCTGCTACCCGAGGCATGGAATGGATACCAGATGGTGGAGAAGGATAATTGAGTTTTCCATGAAACGATGTTTTTAAACTACTTGCATCATACATTTTTCTCTCCCAGAACGCTAAAGCTGTAAAATCGAGAAAGTGAGTAGCAAAGTATACCGTTCTCTTTCAAAAAGAAATAAAAAAAAACACTGAGTATACAGGGTGTGCCACAGTATATTTTTGTGCTGCCTAATGCCGTAAGACCCAAAAACATCCGAACCGCTGCGCGGTGTTTTTCCAATGCGCAAACGGAAACATACCACACAGCTTCTGTACACAAGGTCACGGTGCTGACTTGTTTTTCTCTGCTCTGAAAGTGCAAAATTCAGCTGACAGTGATATGGTGCGCTTGAGTTATTACCAGTGTGCTTTATTATTTGGTCTGTACTTAGTCACAAAGTGTATTATGGCTCAGCATTTGTTTTCTACTGTACAGCGTGTACGCATTTATGATTCGTATGTGTTAACACATTTTGTGAGTGGACTCTCAATAGTGTATACAATGGTGAAACTCACCCACATTTAATATTTTTCACGGACGAGGCTTGGTTCCACCTTCATGGATATGTGTGTACACAAAATAACCGTTATTGGAGCTCTGAAAAACTTACTATTGTTCATGAAATACCGTTTCATGACGAAAAATTTGGAGTATGGTGCACCATTAGCGGAGAAAGAGTTTATAAGCTCAATTTCTTTTGAGTCAACAGTTGACATCCATACATACAATGTTTTTCCCCTTTTAATAGAATTTACAGACAGGGAGCGTGATTTTGCTGCTTCTTCTTTTCAACAAGACTGCAGCAGCTCATACAGCCAATCTTTCGATGAGAACAATTGAAAGTGTGTTTCAGGACAGAATTATAAGGAGAGATCTGTGCCACTTCGATCCCGGAACCTAACCCCCTGCGATTTCTATCTCTGGGGTAACTTAAAGCATTAAGTGTACAAGACAAACCCACGAATCCTGTATGAATTAAAACAAAATATCTGCCAGGAAATTGCCAGCATTTCACAACGTGGACTACGGCAAGTTATGGATAGTTTCCTAAAGAGGTGTCAAAATATATGGTCAACGGCGGTGAACAGTTTCAGCATCTCCTTTATTAGCATTAGTAAGTAAAACTTTTAAAATAAATTTTAAAAATGTTGCTTGGTTTCACCCCCGCCTTTCTATGACAGTGGCAGACGGCAACGAGCGCCGAAGATAAGGACAGGCAAAAACACCGCGCAGATGGTTCGGACGTTTTTGGATCCCCTGGTAGGTGTTCCAATCTTTTTCTATCAGAGTATGCCTGAGTGCGGAAAGAATGGTAATACCAGTTAAAATTTATGACAATTAATTATGTGTAACAACTAATCTATTTGGAACAAGTTGTCAGTTATCTTAATATGAATGCCTATTAATTGTTCCTGAATCTAAGCACGAGAAATTATAATTACACCATATTAAATCTGCGAAAGTATTAAATACTCTACGTACTGGGCAGAATGTATTTCTATTGTAGCTATCGTAGCTTCCTAAACTGCTATACGGCGAATCCCTCAGCGATCACCCATAAACGGGAGATGAACGTAGCGTGCGCTACGATCACTATAGCAACATTCTTCAAGCGTTAGAATCTCACTTGAAGCACAAGAGTAAATTTTCGAGGATATGTCCTCATATTAACCTAAGTCCCTCTTACATCAGACTACCCTAACACAGTTCCTACGGTCTAAGTTGCCAAATTTTAAACTTCATCACACCAAGTGAGATTCACATTTAATTCTCTTTGACTGCTCAATCCTAAGTATAATTTGCATCTGCTAAATTCTCAGAAAGTGACGACAGGGCTCCTAAACAAACTAATATGCTACCCTTAGGTTTGTAATTAATGCATTGAACCTTGAGCCAAACGGATGTCCTTGTTTTCTTAAATTCTAGAAACAATTTTCCTGAAACCTAGCTTATCTAGCTACAGATTTTGTAAATCATTCATAAATGCTACGCCTCACTAATGAAATTAACTACAACCGAATTATAGCTTATATATTTATATCATCGACATTGACTAGGTTCTTAGGGTCTATACCCTGGCGTATGTTTTTCGTGGTTTTTTTCGAAGCAAGGCCAATGTTTATTTAAACAAGGATTTACCTTCACTTTTTACGTTTCAGGTGGGTTTAAGGACTGTGCAGTATCGACAGCTGTCGGATAGATTGTGCAGAAGCTAGGTCATTGGAAAGATTTTCTCATCCCGTTAGCGGCATTTTCTGAGCCGACTCCGATGGGTCGAGCTTTCTTCCGTTCCTGTTTAGCCAGGGGTCGTGAAGTTTGGAATCATAAGGACATCTGCACGTTTCTATCGGCCAGGCTGCCTGAGACCTATTGGCGCCTGAGGTTTCTTTACCACATCCCTTCTCCAGTTCCTTAAGAGTAACAGAACGAAGATCACTCACATTAACGCGTCAGTTTCCCATTGACCAGAGTTTACTTGGAATTGTCCAGTTGAGTTCGGCAACTCCTTTAACGCACGAAGGGATATCTGCAGACGTGAAAAACGGCACTATTGAGCCACCTAATAGATGTAGCGAATACTTATTTTCAGTTTAAAAAGGTCAAAATATACTTGAGTATTACAAAACTATCCGTAAATAATTATTACTCTAAAAGAAGAGTTTTGTGGACTGAGGAAAAGAATATGTGAAGTCAGTATAGTGGACTTTTGTTTCAAGCAAGGATAATCCCAACACTCTCTGTGAAGCAGTTATGTTGGCCTCAGCTGTACTTCAGTCAATAAATAGGTTGTAATGTTGAAGCTCCGCCCCTAAAATTAATTACCCTTTGCCCGTAACCTACAAACACGATTCAAATAGCGAAACGCGCCAGACTTTATTTGCTTTACTCAATTAAAGGCCTATTAAATGTAACAGCCTGACAAAGCAGAGTATTATTAAAAATACCAGCAATAAAAGGGCGAGGGAAAATTACACAGCTGTTCATACAAAACATGAAGAAGAGAAAAAGGAAGTAATGAAAACTAATTTGAAAGCGACCCACTTTTAAATCCTTTATCTTGATGAACCGCAGGTAGCTGCAAGCTCCTGATAACCTTGTCATCCAGGTATACCTGTTTCTAAGTATACTCATAGCCTGAGTATGAGAATGACTAGCAAACAGAGATAACTCAGGTATGCATGCGACCAGGGAACAATCCGTAGGGCTTCCCATTAAGCCCGGCACCTGTTTTATAAACCGTGCCCCCCTGCGTGCAAGGACAACAGTGCCACCTGCCTTGCATACAAGGACGGAAGTGCGTACGCCACTTACGCGCATCAACCCCGAGGGGCCGACCTTTACCTACTAACTTTCCAGGTTAGTGCCGGAGCACATTAATGTGTCTCACAACCCCGCTAAGACGTACCCAATCTGCCATAGGTGTTGCACCACTGCTACGTCGAGCCCAACCCAAACCTAACAGCTCCTTCACGGGGGGGGGCTCAGATGTTTCTGGTCCAACGGCTTCTGGTAACGTCAGAAGTATCACGGGTGCTCGGGGTTCGCAGCGCACGCACCAGAGGAGCCGAAGATTTCGGAAGCTCCTCCCTAGGGGAGCAAGCACCGAGGATTCAAACCTCGATTCAACGCGGATCTTTTGCGCTTATCTCCAAGAGCACGAATGAGATGAATGGACAGCAGGAGGCTACGGCAGGAGCAGCTGACCATCAGAAGCGCGGATGTCTCTAAAGGATTCCAAGCTTAAAGATGGGCTCCTCTGAGGGAACCGGACAGAACTCAATTCATTTAAGGCGGCACTGAGGCATTTGTCATTTGATAGGAACGGAATCAACATTCCAATGAACAAACATCTGTAGCATCTGTCCGACAGTGTATAGCCACCAAGCGTAGCTGAAGTATAACGGAGAAGAGAAACAATTAGAAAATTGGGAAAGTAAATATGTGTTAAAAATAAAATCGGCCTAGTATTTGATTTTCCATCAGGGAAGACCATGAAAATCACATGGTTGAAGAACCGGACTCAGGAATCGCACCTAGAGCATCACACTTTACTCTGAATCATCTCGGTCTATGTTGGTAAGCTTATTCTAAATATAAGAATAGCAAAATCTCCAGCTGAAATCATAAATAAAACTTAAACAGGCCTGATTTATTTATCTATTATGAGGACAATGGCAATAAGCTGACAACGGAGGGGACATCTAGCACCTCGGCCTTCAGCGGGTTCATAAACCCCCGGGAGGAATGGATGAGGTGAAGGAATAGCAGGATACGAATGGACTGCAGGCTGCTAGAGGCGACAGTCCTAGAGAGTTCTCTAGCATTTCCAGACGGCCACGAGAGGGTCACATTGTGGTCTCCCTTTAGTGGGGCCCGGATACACGGCCCTGCTGTGGAGGTTTGACAGGTTTCCTTTTAACAGGGCCAAACAGAACTTCCAAATCGCAAGACTCCGCACTATCTGCCCGCCACCGGCCTTACTGCAGCCCTTGGGAAGGAAAAAAAATGACAAAAGGAAAGTGAAATGAGAGCAAATAAGGGAAAGGGAAATCTTGGCAGAATACATGACCTCTAGCATTGGCCTTGGTGACCAGAGTAAAACCACGAGTGGGCGATCGCTGGGGACGTCCCGAATACAGGATCGTCGGCATCCATGCGGAAGTCACTAGGCTCAAAATACGGATACAGCAAATTTCTACATTTGAATGACTACGAAGAATAGTTGACAGACTTATCTCTCCGGCAACACAATTAAGGGAATATAACCTCAAAGAAGTTTTCGGTAACCAATGTTGTATACCATCTCTTGAGTCCCACCAAGTTGATTTACTAAGATTTATGACTGTCCTGCGCACTTCCTTAATATGCAATTTTTACTATAATGATATACAACATTTTGTTAATATTTCAAATGCTTTATTTTAATTTAGTCTCTGTTTATATTTTTGCTATTTCTACCAAGTAAAACGTACCTATTAGGAAATGAAGGCCAATTTCAACCAAAAGCTATGTATCGAATTTCATTGAAAATAAATGCTCATTTTTAGAAGAAAGTGTGCTTTCGGTCCGCATAACTCAAAAACGTAAAGACGCTTAAATGCCAAACTTGAAACTTCAGTAGCTTTCAAGGATGTGACAAGAAGATTCAGAGAATTTCCCCCACCCTAAGCTATGTTTCTAAAGAAGATATTTTCAAATTTTAAATGTTCTAAGAACAGTTTTTAATATCTGTCAAAATCCACATATTTAAAGGCGTTTACATCACAAAAGAAATGTATATCTTGCATTTTCTGGGAATAGCCTCTGAAGCTATAATGATTTTTGATCACTCTTACATAACTGGTAAACCGTAACGATAGAGAAAATCTTACTACATAATAAATGTAGATTCACTCCCTCCCCCTTTTTTCTTCTTTTTAGCTTAACGTCGTTTAACCTTGTCGGTTATATCGGAGGAGAACGAAGTTGCTGAAATGATGCTCAGATTGTCTCGGGGTCGATGGAGCTTAAAGTTACTCCAAATCCGTCTTCTCAGGATAAGGAAAAACACAGAAAAAACATTATCTAGGTAATTCACCCTAAGCAAGATTCGAACTCGCGACCTTTTGAATATGAGGCGCATATGCTACCCCCGCAAAACCGAGGCTGGCCTGTAGATCTCGTTAAAATACATAATTTATGTCAAACACATTTTATCGAGTTAAACATTTCCGAAGCATTCCTTGCTTTTGGTTTCATTCTTCCAATAGTTTATACCTTTTTCAAACGAGAAGTCCCTTTGTTACACTTTTTCAGCCTGGTCAAGCAAAGAGAACGGAACTTCAATGCCATCACATAGCAACCGATTCTTAAAAGGCTTCAGTATCATTTCATCCCGGTGTACTTATTCCCTTATGTCCTTTATTCTTACAAGCAAATAAGCACTAAACCGCATTTCTGCGCATGTCTACCTCGATTAGCATGAAGTGGTCAGAAGAATAAGCTTTTGTAGAAATAGTTTGTTGTAGAATATGTAGAGAAGGTCATGTGAATGTAACATCAGGTTTTCATGTAACTGGCATTGCAACGCCTTGTACATGTCTGACAGGGGCGGTGCCGTGGCAGAGTAGTTTGACCACTCGCTTCCCACCTAGGCGGCCCGGATTCTATCCCAAGCACCCGCATGTGGGGATTGTGGTGTACGAAGCGGCGTCTGGGAGGGTTTTATCCGAGTCCTCCGGTTTCCCCCGCCACTCATTCCACCAATCGTTGCATCAGCACCTTTTCTATCATCCATTTCGCTTGAATTTAATACCATCCACTTCCCTCATGTTCATGCCTGGCTACGGCCGATCACTCGTCCCAGGTTCTCCATTCTGTGGTTTCGTGCCGTTGGCTCCCCGACAGGCTTCTGACCCCTAGATATTCGCTTGTTAGTCCTGAATATGGTGAGAATAAGCCAACTAGGAAAAACAAACATTTAGCACGCTGAACAAATTGAATTAAATTAAAAAGTTGTATTAAATCTATATTTTATTCATCTCTTTTTATCTCTCTTAAGAAGCATCCCTGTGTGAATAACAAACATTTATTTAAAATAGGGCTCAAAGTATATTTTATATGTTACAACAAGGATCCAGGTTTTCTTTATTTCATTTCTCAATGACACTTTCAAGAACAATACTACACAGAGGGATTTTAAAAATTGATGTAATTATACTGATGTGTTGCTGTGAACGGTAAGAAAGTTACAGTAATCGTTTTCTAGAGGAAACTGTCCATTTGGACCATTATTACGCGAAAATTGATGGCGGCATACCGTGCTATCGTTCTATGCCAAGGCCAAGGCTGACTTCCGTGCGTATCGGCCCAGACGGCAGTGATGTCGGTATTATGCCACTGCGCAGAAGCGGTGCAGAGGTACGTTTATCAGCTTAAGCTGTCTCAGTCATTGCTTTGTCTTTGTGTTGTGAAGTGTTTCTATAATACGTGTGTAATGTGTGATTTCCTTAGGAATGTTATGCTTGTATTGATCACCAATTAAAGCTTGAACAGCAAATTTTTATGTAGGATATATAATTGAAAACTGAATCATGAAGACAATTTCAGCAGCGAGTTCCGGGTATGTTTGGTCAATAATTTAGCATAAGGGCATCTTTAATGCCAAACCAATGAAGCGAAAACAACCAGTTCTGACGGAGGAAAAGCTAGGCGAAGTTGCTACTACATTTGAACACTCACCTAAGAAGTTTCTCAGCCGTGTTGTACAGCAAGTGAGGGTTTCAGAAACCTCAGTTCGAGCAGCTACTGAACTTTTAAAACTAAAACCCTCCTGTGCGACTATAGTGGATAAATTGTGAACATTACGCAAGAAGAATTTATGCGTGTGAATAATAATTTCATCCGGCGATGTCGAGAATATCTTCGTGAAGATGAACACCACTTCTAACAACAGCATAGCGAGGTTTATACTCATTACACATATGTTACTGACACTCTTAAAGGGAGTCGAAATGGGATTTTCTAAATTTTTTACCATTTTCATGTTTTAATTGCATATGAATATTTCAAATCTCCCGCTCATTTCGGCACGACTTGCTTAGGGGTGCGCAAGTTGTAAATAGTCTTAAAATATTGTTGAAAATAATCCTCCGTAGTAGTTTTTTTTAGAACATGTTGGTACATTCATTTGGTAAAACATTAATAACTTTATAAATATTATTGTTAGAGAAGAGACCTTTTATTTATTTTGATCGAAAAATTTGACCTTAGCTATTCACAACAATGGCATCCCACTCAGATTTCCTTTATGTGAGTGTTTCAAAGTACTACGGAGTTGTGTTTGGAAAGTTAAGTTATATATTTTTTTTAAATGTTATGTTTGAAAGCAATTTCTGAAGACGTAAATTGTCTATAGAAATGCCACATTATCTCAGAAATAAGTTGACACCAAGGCCTATAATTTTACTACAAAGTTGCTTCTAAAAAGGCTTTATTTTAACGAAAAAATGTATGTAAACGGATAAGTTACTTTTAAAATTTTTAAAAATTTTAAAAATGGTCATTTTTAAATAAAATTCTGAGAAATTTGTTAAAAAATCCTACATTTCCTTCTAATCAACAAAAGTATTCTATTTTTCATCAATCAACAATGAAATTATTGTTAAATACACCTCGATAATGTTAGCTCATTATCTTAAATAGTTACCGAGATAAAAGATCAAACTTTAAAATTGGCAAGACTCCCCTTAAGTTTGGGGAAACTTGCGGAACAGACTCAGTAGTATAGTAGATTGTGAGTGGAGCACGTATTCGCATGATCCGCGGCCTTGGCACAAAACGAAGCCACTGTACAAAGCAAGTACCACATTACTAAAATCATAAAGTAATTACTGAAGACTGTGATATTAATTATGACTAAGATTATGGTATTCCTTCCTCGGCGCCCTAATATCCGAAGTGTATAACATTATAAAAGTCCCCTGTGAATGTTCCAGAGATTATGCTGCCCGGAGTGTTTTGGTAACCTGAACCATTACAATAAGGATTTCTGCTGTTGTCCGTGTTTAACGAACAATGCGTTTGAAAAGCTCGCCGCAATTAAAATGAAATGTGATATATGATGTAACGAAACACCGCACTATTGATTTCCTGGTGAAACTGCAATGTGCAAATTCTCCCACAGGGGCTGATGCCATTGGCTTTCTAAAGATGGGGTTACCAATTTGTACCCCGGGCTTCCATAATCAAAACATCCGTTTACGTCCCAATTTTGTTAATTATAATGGCTTTTATTGCCAACTCCCAGATTGTATTGCTTGCTAATTGCAACCATTGCGTGCAGATTCAACAAACATTTCTAGCTATTGAAAAGAGTTTTTGTACCGGATAACTGCCACAGTATTTCAAAAAAATCTCTTGCATTCCATTCATAGGGTTTTCTCTGAAACAAATAAACGGCTTTATTACTTAATGCCTTGTAAATAAAGGAAATACATTAGGCTAAACCGATAGTCAATTTTTTTTTAATATGGTTGCGATTATCTTAAAACACCGTCAAATTCACAAACATATATATAACGTAAATTGTGTGCTACAAAGAGCTCTACATTTTTCTTAAATAAGTTTTTGTCTATCACTTCCGGTTTATTAGTTATGCAAAATTCCGTAAAATTCATTCAGAGTAAAGACGTCTTCAAAGGATATTCGCAGAAAGTTCAAGATATACATTTTATTTGTCATGTAAATATCTTTAATTTACCATATTTTAATGCAAATCGTTATAGCCATTTTTGAGAAAATCGAAGTTTTCGAAAATTGTTCTATGTACTAAGAAGCAGACACACACAAGGATATTTTTCTAAAAATGCTGTTTTTGGATTCGGGGGGGGGGGGTATCGAATATTGGGGTGCAATACAATACCCTCTCTAATTTGTGGGTTTAATACATAGTATGTGTTGAGAAAGTAAAAGCAACAAATGGATTTAGGAAAGGTCACCAGGACTGCCTACTACATACTAATTACTTTCTCTACACGCACTATTGTACGGCACCCAAACATTCGAAACCGACATATATATTTTGAGGTCCCCGAGTCTAAAGCGTTCTTAATAAAAAAGTCCCCGTGTGTGTATGTGTGTCTATGTCTGTGAACAGCTTCGGTACAAAAACTAAAAGACCATTAAATACCACACTTAGCATTTAAGTTTTATATCTTCTAAGGATACGACGCGAAATTAAAAAAAAAAAAAAAAAAAAAAAAAAAGATTCCTACACCCCAAACTACCCTTTACATATAAAGTTTTTTAAAATTGTGTTTTTCTCAAAAATTACCAACGACTTTGATTACAATACCCTATATTCAGACTATTAACATCTCAAATAGAATGAAATTCTGGATGAAATTTGCTGAATTTTGCATAAATGATAAACCGTAAGAGATAGACAAAATATTACTATGCAAAAATGTAAAAAAGTGTAAAACACACAATTTATATCATACACATTTTTGTTGCAGATTGGCCGTTTCCGAGATATTCCAAGCTGTTGGTTTCAATTTTAAACTACACATCTTCCCAAGCGGGGCCATCTTGCGTTTCATCTCTCTTCTGTTTTTCTGTAAATGCAAAGTGAACCGAACTTCAATTATTCATATATCGACCGGCTTTTAAAAGATTTGATCAAATCTGTTAATGTTTAGCCGTTTAGCAAGATGTAGGTAGAAGAATATCTTTTGTAAGAATATATTTTTGCAGAACAGCTAGAAAAATTCATGTGAATGCATCACATGAAATGTTTTTAGTTGTAGAACAAACCTCACCTTAGTCATACCGAGGTTGCGAAATTGCAGGAAAAGGTATTGATATACCGATTCACTTCAAATACAATAAAGAAACCTTTGGGAGTTTAAAACTAAATGTTAAGATAGTTCAATCTACTTCCATTTCCTGAGTCTCGACAAACACTCGCCTCTCTCCTAGAAAATGAAATGAGGTTTCATGTATGGACTCTATTTTATCTGCTGTGTTTCACGGCGTCCTATTCTATACTGGGCTTGAAGTGCCGCTTAATTTTGTTTAGAGGCCTCTTTTATCAGGCTTGAGGTTCTTTGACGTGCTTAATTCTAGGACAAGGGACCAACGGCTTTATTTTCCTTCCGAAGGAAGCCACACTAAGGATTTTTACGCCCGAAAAAAATCCATCGTCCTCCGCCGGGTTTGCTATAATGAAGTTAGCATGGTCACCATTACACCACGGAGGGTGACCCCCTCTCACCTAGTCGGCCCGAATTCGATCCCTAGCGAACGCATGTGAGATTTCAGGTGGACAAAGCTGCACAGGGGCGGGTTTTCTCCAGGTTCTACGGTTTCGCCCCGCCATCACATTCCACCGGTGCTCCAACTTCATTCCATGCATCATCAGTGTCTTCGCCTGCGGTGTCAAAAGTAGTAGAAGCGGACCTTAAAACACACAAATTCGCCCATTCACGATTTTTTTTTCTAATTTTCCTTTTATCAATGGGGCCTCACAGCGTATATATGCGGTGAAAACGCGGCAACGTTTTTTTGGTACAATACAATACTTCCTCCAATTACTATACGTATTACAGAAAGTCAATAATAAAAGTTGTAGGTCAAAATAATGCATACGAAATTGGAAGACAATACACAATGTGCCATCGGAAAGTTGGTGTAGATGCTAAATGAATATCCATTACACGCACAGATACCCTTGCAATTGCGAATAAGTAATAATAGGTGTTTAATATTGTGATTGCTGTACTGTGGCCAGGGTGCCGACCCATTCCCGACTGACACAACCATTGTTCCGATTGGCCCTCTGCTCAACAATAGCGCGTGATAGACAGAATCCCCGCCTGACAAAGCTGACAGTTTGAGTAATACAGCTTTGGGAACTTCCTTTTAGTAGTATACCGTAACTTTCAGCATGTATTAATGGGACGTATATCAAGGGCCGATGAGTGCCTGCGCAGGAAGTCAAGAAGTAAAGACAGCCAAGAAGCGAACGATCTTTTTCAGTCAACAAATGGACAGTTAAAACAAAAAGATGTGCTGTGAGTTAAAGATTTAGGTTCATTGGTTCAGTAGAATTATGATTCAGTGGCATAATGTACCGAGTGTGTGCTGTTAGTAATTCAACTGTACATGCTGTGTTACGTTGAGGGCCCAAGTGGCAAATACAATACGGTCAGCAACATAACTTGCGTTTTCATTTGTTACAATACTACTACATATTATTATTATTATTATTATTATTATTATTATTATTATTACTATTACTATTACTATTATTACTATTATTACTATTATTACTACTATTATTACTATTATTATTATTATTATTATTATTATTATTATTATTTCTATTATAAAATGTATTAATAAAGTAAGGTTTTTAGTAAAATAATTCTTATGCTTCTGGGCCTGGTGCTGATCATTTCTGTGGTTCAAGCTTTCAGTTGAAATACAGGTTTCTTTGTATCTGCACCAGTTCAGTTCGGAGTTAGGTCTAAAACCAGGTTCTTGACCGCTTGCCTTCCAAACTCACGTACATTGCCACCACGGTTCTTGTGCACAGAATCACAACCCCCGTCACGATCACCTACTACAGGATCCTGTTTGCTCATTGCGTCTACGGAGCGTCACCTCGTCCTTGCCTAGACGCAAGACTCTCCTATCAAGGTCGCGGCTCCTTAGGAGAACCAGTTACCACATCACGTACTATGATAACGTCAGCCACCTTGCGACGAACTCCACAAATGTACAATGCTTCGCTACAGGAGAAAGACCATCAGGACCTCTTCTCCACAGTCAAAGAACCACCAGATGCCGTGTTAGTGCTGCTCACAGCTTACTTTGTATCAAGCCGTCCGCAACGAGACTGTCATCAAATGCTCTGCCCAAGGAATGTAACGTCACTCAGAGGTGGGGCTGCCAGCAAGCCAATCATCAAAGGATACGTATTCGCTTGCCGCCTGCTCGTCTGCTTGATATGGTCAGTTACTGACTAGGTGTACCTAATGACCAAAACTCCAGCAAATACACCTGAATATTCACGTTAATTTCCCTTGTCTCATTATTGAACCCGTCGTAGTGAATACTCCTGGTATTTGAGGTAGGGGCAGCTGCCGCCTCCTTCCTCAGCACGGCCGTTGGCATCTGGTGCATAATCTTTTAATCGTCAAGCATCACACGCTGTGATTTCTCGGCATCACGCATCCCATCGGCACTCCTAATGAGGGAGTTCCAGCCTCTTCAGATACTCTGGTGCGACCGCTGCAGATCCCGAACACTCGTGAAACTTCTGAAATTACTAGAAGTACGTCAGGCCGAACTGAGCTTCTCCCGTAAGGGAGGTTGGACCCGGCGGAGTTGTGGTTCCTGAAGCCCATGGGAGGTTGTGAACTCCTGGGCGGCGTTGTGAGACGCCTCAATATCCTCCGGCACTAACTTGGAAAGTTAATAGACAGAAGCTAGTAGATGACGCCCCCACACTGAAGGGGTTGACGCGCGCAAGTGAAAGTATTCACTTCCGTCCTTGCGGGAGCAAGTGGTGCCGGTGTATAAAATGGGTACCGGCCTAACCCGCGGAAGTTTCCCTGGGCTGTCCGTCAGTACTCAAGTTTTCAGGTTACTGCTATGTGGCTTACCCCGTAGGCAAAGCAGTTTAGAGCTTTCTAGGATATATCCGTTCCCTTTTGATAGCGTTTTACGCCCACTTTTACTACAACTGGCACCGCAGGCGATAACACCGATGATACATGGAATTAAGATGGAGCGCCGGTGGACTGAGATGGCGGAGAAAACTGGAGAATCCGGAGAAAACCCGCCCCTGCGCCGCTTTTACCACCACAAACCCCACATGCGCTCACTTGAGATTGAACCCGGGCCGTCTAGGTGAGAGGCGAGTGGTCTAACCACTCGGCCACGGCTAGGCCGAACATATGTATAACTGAGCGGATGGTTCACTAAAAGTTTCTTCAATGGCCAACGTAAACTCTTGCAGCACCTTGAGTATGATAGTTTGCACTTAATCGATTGTTCCCGAACCGGATTTCGAGGGCCTTCCAGATGTCTGTGGAGACTACCGATGCCAGAATTGCATTGAAAACTTCTGTCGCCTGTCCCTGGATATTATCATCAGTTGTGTGCCTCCCTCTTCTACTGTCGCCCGTTCCTGGATACTGTCATCAGCTGTGTGGCTTCCTCTTCTACTGTCGTCCATCCCTGGATACTGTCATCAGCTGTGTGGCTTCCTTTTCTACTGTCGCCCGTTCCTGGATACTGGCTATCAGCTGTGTGACTTCCTCTTCTACTGTCGCCCGTTCCTGGATGCTGTCATCAGCTGTGTAGCTTCCCCTTCTACTGTCGCCCGTTCCTGGATACTGTCATCAGCTGTGTGGCTTCCTTTTCTACTGTCGCCCATCCTGGATACTGGCTATCAGCTTTGGGGCTTCCTCTTCTACTGTCGCTCGTCCCTGGATACTGGCTATCAGCAGTGTAGCTTCCACTTCTACTGTCGCCCGTTCCTGGATACTGGCTATCAGCTGTGTGGCTTCCCCTTCTACTGTCGCCCGTACCTGGATACTGGCTATCAGCTGCGGCGGTGATGTCGAATTGTGGGTGGAAGACTTCAAAAGTGATGATTGTATTTAGTTACTTAAATCTTAATTGCAAGATTATTTTGTTACATATGCCGTTCTTCCTCTAATGCGCAAATCTGAATTTATATCCTGTTCACCGGCACGACAGCTGAAGTGACTTGGATAGCCGTAATTGTTAGGGCGATACTTAACGAACTGGCCATCCATTTAAAGCCAAACGTCGCGAGTCTAGCCCCAGCGACTGCAATCAAATGTGCCTGTATCAAAGGACGGGGAGGGCACAAGTAAAACAACCCGTGTTATGGCACACTTGGATGCTGACGGGGTTACATTTGACTGCAGTTGTCGCCCTCCGTGGTGTAATGGTTACCATGCCAACTACACAAGGTCGCGGGTTCAAACTCGGCGGAGGACGATGGATTTTTTCGGGCGTAAAAATCCTTAGCATGGCTTGCTTCGGAAGAGAAGTAAATACGTGGGTCTCGTGTCGTAGATTTGCGGCACGTAAAAGTACCTCAAGCCTGATAGAGAGGCCTCTGAGCAAAATTAAGCGGTCTTTCACTCTCAGTATAGAATGGGACGCTGAGAACCAAAGCAGTTAAGGAGCGTCCATAAATAAAACACCATTTCATCTCATTTTGGCTGCAGTTGCGTGGATTTTGCTCTATTATTATAAACTTTAGTTTTATTGCAAAAATATTAATAATGTTACATTTTAAAACAGCTATAACTAACCTAATTTTATTACTGAAGGTGAGTGTAATACGAAATTAGAAAAATGTCAAATAAAAATATTAAAAACTTTGTTTAATCATCATTGTTACCTATATGCAACACTATGCAATTAAGGGTTAATGCGCGCAGACGTCTGCCGTCCTGGTATCTCGATCTTCAAGTGCTTAAGACTCTCGTCAAGTATTTCTTACACCTTTGACTCTTTCCTTCCATAAATTTAAGCGTTCCCCGAAGGTCGTTCTTAAAGTCCTTCAGGGCGTTAATGGGTTCTACAAGGTTTCACCCTTCCACCGAGTTTCTTAACACCTCAAGGCGATTAGTTCTCCGTTAATTTTGGTTTATAATGAACAAATGTGTTTATTAAAATACCAGTATGCATACATTGATCTTCATCAATCACACGGACCTAAAGATCGTATGTGCCTTTGTAATACATAAAATAGTAAGCCATATGACTGGGCAAATGATACTGCAGCTCGAAAAGGTTCGAACAAGTCCGATACAGTCTCGAGAATACTCGAGCGCTGAGATCACGACGTAAAAAGCATATGTAATGTCGCAACTGGCACGGAATTTGCATGTCTCAAAAGGCATGTTTGTTGCACACAGAACTTGTTTGTTCCTTTCACATAGCGATAACACTAATCGTACTGAAAGGTCAGCCGTTTCACGGTTTTATTGAAGCTACGTGCTAGTTTAAGCAAATCTACGAAATAATTTGGAGTATTTGTTAGCAATACATGAAATATTATGTTTATTCCTATTAAATTATTCTTAATTTCATAACTTATTTCATATCTCAGGTACTTATAGTGACTGTCATCAAAATATTAGGTAATTTTTTAAGATTTTGTACATTTTTGTACATAATAGAGATGTAAAATTAGTGACGAAGCCAATTATACATACGTATTTGGTGAGTAACTTTTATTCTATTCTACGATTTCATTATGATAGTTAATATTGATCTCACTCTACACTATCCCATAAATTATTATTGGTATCAATAACTTCTAGTGCAAAAGTGTATTATATTTAATATAATATTCTATGTGAACCTACAAGTCGCTACACATTTTAGAATATGCACACTTGCACCAACAAAAGAACAAGTAATTCAGCGTGTGTAATAGATAAATATTTGCACCGAGATTTTCGATTTTAGTTTATTTCGTAGTTAAGAGGGAAAAACCCCACAAAAGCGTGAGTACACGTTTTGAATCTAAACGCATGGATGTAAGTCCCTAATAAGGTCATTAGAGCCCGTAAGACATTCTACTGCAATATACTTTGAAGCTTCAAGCAAATAGTTTTAATAAATACTGTTAGTTCGCAGCATGCACAAATGGTAGCTCGAACATGCTCGAGACTTCTCGAGAAATGATGTCATTGTCTCGAGCTAAGAGTAAACCCGAAAATAAAGGGGCAAAGATATTCAAATACAACTTAAATTTACAACATAGAATAAACCTATTCCGGTGTATTAAGGTAGACAGATACACTTAAGAGAAACATATACATACCATATTAAAAACACAACAAAACAATGATCGAAGAGTATGACATAAAATATATATAAAACATTCTAATCACTTTTTTTAGCTCTTCTTATCGCCCCCCTGCCCTATTATCAGCCTTCTCACATCTTAAGTAGAAATTAAGTTTACCTAGTTCGTCCGCGTCTTCCATGCCTGCCAGTAGCGTCCAACATGCCGCTAGCTGTTTTCGCGGTGGTAAAGGATCGCGGTTAATACGAGGGCCGTTCAGAAAGTAGCCTCCGGTTGATTGCAAGAAATTCACCAAGTTAAATAAAAATATTTTAATATATACATCTTACAACTACATCTTTGCACTATTTTTCTACATAGTTTCCATAACGATTGAGGCACTTATCGTATCTGTTCACAAGCTTTGAAATTCCTTCTGCATAAAAATCACCCGCTTGTGCCTGGAGCCAGCCTGTGACCGCATCTTTGAGCTCTTCGTCGTCATCAAACCGCTGGGACCCGAGCCATTTCTTCATATGCATGAAGAGGTGATAATCGCTTGGCGCCAGATCTGGGCTGTAAGGTGGATGGTTGACAACGTCCCACTTGAAGGACTCAAGAAGGGCTGTTGTTCTGCGAGCAGAGTGAGGACGGGCGTTATCGTGCAAAAAAACGATACCGGAAGTCAGCATACCACGGCGTTTGTTCTGTATAGCCCGTCGTAATTGTTTTAGTGTTTCACAGTACACGTCTTGATTAATGGTCGTCCCACGTTCCATGAATTCAACCAACAACACCCCTTTTGCATCCCAAAACACCGTTGCCATTAATTTTCGGGCAGAAAAATCTTGCCGGGCTTTTATTGGTTTGGTAGGCGAATTTGAATGTGCCCACATCTTTGATTGTTCTCTTGCCTCAGGGTTCACGTACTTAATCCAGGTTTCGTCCCCGGTCACGATTCTGTTTAACAATGGTTCACCTTCGGCCTCATAACGTGACAGAAAGTCTAATGCAGAGGCCATTCTTTGAGTTTTGTGGTGGTCGGTAAGAATTTTGGGCACCCATCGTGCACAGAACTTACGGTAACCCAATCTTGCTGTCACTATCTCGTACAAGAGAGTCTTAGAAATCTGTGGAAAATCAGTAGACAACTCCGACATTGTGAAACGTCGGTTTTCACGAACTTTTGCATCAACTGTCTGAACGAGTTCGTCCGTGACCAATGATGGTCTACCACTCCTCTCTTCATCATGAACGTTTTCTCGTCCACTTTTAAATAAACGTACCCATTCACGGACCACTCCTTCACTCATAACTCTTGGTCCGTACACGGCACAAAGCTCACGATGAATAGCTGCTGCAGAATATCCTTTGGCTGTAAAAAACCTTATAACAGCACGCACTTCACATTTGGCGGGGTTTTCTATTGCAGTACACATTTCAAACGGCCACAAACACTAAACTAGCGCAGGTACGACTTTCACTCGACCACGGCTTGATACCGACTGACCTGCTGAGTGCGTGAATGCACAGATGACGTCGCTACTCCCCCCACTACCCGCACTGTGACCGATCGGAGGTTACTTTCTGAACGGCCCTCGTACTTTTCCCTCCATACCTCCGTACCCCTACATCTTGCCAAGATGTGGGTGCACGACTCTTCCCTACTCGCAAATGGGGCAGATACTAATACCATTCTCGTCAGCAATTTCTATATTTCCGGCTTCATTTTGAACATTTTTTCTGCACTTTTTCATTGTAAATTCCATGTTAGCTTCATCTTCTCCACCTTGCAGTTCATATTTGCCTCCATCTTATACATTATGGAAATTTACAGATTTCACTTCCTTACATATTCTCTCCATATCGGCCAAAAGTATTTTTGGTATTTGCAAAGTGTACTAGAATAGAGACTGAATACACTCTAATTGGAGAAGTGTGTCTATAGAGAGACTGAATACTCTCTGCCTGAAAAAGTATGTCTGTAGAGAGACAATACACTCTACCTGGGGAAGTGTGTCTGTAGAGAGACTGAATACTCTCTACCTGGAGAAGTGTGTCTGTAGAGAGACAATACTCTCTACCTGGAGAAGTGTGTCTGTGGAGAGACTGAATACTCTCTACCTGGAGAAGTGTGTCTGTAGGGAGACTGAATACTCTCTACCTGGGGAAGTGTGTCTGTAGAGAGACTGAATACTCTCTACCTGGGGAAGTGTGTCTGTAGAGAGACTGAATACTCTCTACCTGGAGAAGTGTGTCTGTAGAGAGACTGAATACTCTCTACCTGGAGAAGTGTGTCTGTAGAGAGACTGAATACACTCTACCTGGAGAAGTGTGTCTGTAGAGAGACTGAATACTCTCTACCTGGGGAAGTGTGTCTGTAGAGAGACTGAATACTCTCTACCTGGAGAAGTGTGTCTGTAGAGAGACTGAATACTCTCTACCTGGAGAAGTGTGTCTGTAGAGAGACAATACTCTCTACCTGGAGAAGTGTGTCTGTAGAGAGACTGAATACTCTCTACCTGGAGAAGTGTGTTTGTAGAGAGACTGAATACTCTCTACCTGGAGAAGTGTGTCTGTAGAGAGACTGAATACTCTCTACCTGGAGAAGTGTGTCTGTAGAGAGACTGAATACTCTCTACCTGGAGAAGTGTGTCTGTAGAGAGACTGAATACCCTCTACCTGGAGAAGTGTGTCTGTAGGGAGACTGAATACTCTCTACCTGGAGAAGTGTGTCTGTAGAGAGACTGAATACTCTCTACCTGGAGAAGTGTGTCTGTAGAGAGACTGAATACTCTCTACCTGGAGAAGTGTGTCTGTAGAGAGACTGAATACTCTCTACCTGGAGAAGTGTGTCTGTAGAGAGACTGAATACTCTCTACCTGGAGAAGTGTGTCTGTAGAGAGACTGAATACTCTCTACCTGGAGAAGTGTGTCTGTAGAGAGACAATACTCTCTACCTGGAGAAGTGTGTCTGTGGAGAGACTGAATACTCTCTACCTGGAGAAGTGTGTCTGTAGGGAGACTGAATACTCTCTACCTGGGGAAGTGTGTCTGTAGAGAGACTGAATACTCTCTACCTGGGGAAGTGTGTCTGTAGAGAGACTGAATACTCTCTACCTGGAGAAGTGTGTCTGTGGAGAGACTGAATACTCTCTACCTGGAGAAGTGTGTCTGTAGAGAGACAATACTCTCTACATGGAGAAGTGTGTCTGTAGAGAGACAATACTCTCTACCTGGAGAAGTGTGTCTGTAGAGAGACTGAATACTCTCTACCTGGGGAAGTGTGTCTGTGGAGAGACTGAATACTCTCTACCTGGAGAAGTGTGTCTGTGGAGAGACTGAATACTCTCTACCTGGAGAAGTGTGTCTGTAGAGAGACTGAATACTCTCTACCTGGAGAAGTGTGTCTGTAGAGAGACTGAATACTCCCTACCTGGAGAAGTGTGTCTGTAGAGAGACAATACACTCTACCTGGGGAAGTGTGTCTGTAGAGAGACTGAATACTCTCTACCTGGAGAAGTGTGTCTGTAGAGAGACTGAATACTCTCTACCTGGGGAAGTGTGTCTGTAGAGAGACTGAATACTCTCTACCTGGAGAAGTGTTTCTGTAGAGAGACAATACACTCTACCTGGGGAAGTGTGTCTGTAGAGAGACTGAATACTCTCTACCTGGAGAAGTGTGTCTGTAGAGAGACCGAATACTCTCTACCTGGAGAAGTGTGTCTGTAGGGAGACTGAATACTCTCCTGGAGAAATGTGTCTGTAGAGAGACAATACACTCTACCTGGGGAAGTGTGTCTGTAGAGAGACTGAATACTCTCCTGGAGAAGTGTGTCTGTAGAGAGACAATACACTCTACCTGGGGAAGTGTGTCTGTAGAGAGACTGAATACTCTCTACCTGGAGAAGTGTGTCTGTGGAGAGACAATACTCTCTACCTGGAGAAGTGTGTCTGTAGAGAGACAATACTCTCTACCTGGAGAAGTGTGTCTGTAGAGAGACAATACACTCTACCTGGGGAAGTGTGTCTGTAGAGAGACTGAATACTCTCCTGGAGAAGTGTGTCTGTAGAGAGACAATACACTCTACCTGGGGAAGTGTGTCTGTAGAGAGACTGAATACTCTCTACCTGGAGAAGTGTGTCTGTGGAGAGACAATACTCTCTACCTGGAGAAGTGTGTCTGTAGAGAGACAATACTCTCTTCCTGGAGAAGTGTGTCTGTAGAGAGACTGAATACTCTCCTGGAGAAGTGTGTCTGTAGAGAGACTGAATACTCTCCTGGAGAAGTGTGTCTGTAGAGAGACTGAATACTCTCCTGGAGAAGTGTGTCTGTAGAGAGACTGAATACTCTCTACCTGGAGAAGTGTGTCTGTAGAGAGACAATACTCTCTACCTGGAGAAGTGTGTCTGTAGAGAGACTGAATACTCTCTACCTGGAGAAGTGTGTCTGTAGAGAGACTGAATACTCTCTACCTGGAGAAGTGTGTCTGTAGAGAGACAATACTCTCTACCTGGGGAAGTGTGTCTGTAGGGAGACTGAATACTCTCTACCTGGAGAAGTGTGTCTGTAGAGAGACTGAATACTCTCTACCTGGAGAAGTGTGTCTGTAGAGAGACAATACACTCTACCTGGGGAAGTGTGTCTGTAGAGAGACAATACACTCTACCTGGGGAAGTGTGTCTGTAGAGAGACAATACACTCTACCTGGGGAAGTGTGTCTGTAGAGAGACTGAATACTCTCTACCTGGGGAAGTGTGTCTGTAGAGAGACAATACACTCTACCTGGGGAAGTGTGTCTGTAGAGAGACAATACTCTCTACCTGGGGAAGTGTGTCTGTAGAGAGACAATACTCTCTACCTGGAGAAGTGTGTCTGTAGAGAGACAATACTCTCTACCTGGAGAAGTGTGTCTGTAGAGAGACAATACTCTCTACCTGGAGAAGTGTGTCTGTAGAGAGACAATACTCTCTACCTGGAGAAGTGTGTCTGTAGAGAGACTGAATGCTCTCTACCTGGAGAAGTGTGTCTGTGGAGAGACTGAATACTCTCTACCTGGAGAAGTGTGTCTGTAGAGAGACAATACTCTCTACCTGGAGAAGTGTGTCTGTGGAGAGACAATACTCTCTACCTGGAGAAGTGTGTCTGTAGAGAGACAATACTCTCTACCTGGAGAAGTGTGTCTGTGGAGAGACTGAATACTCTCTACCTGGGGAAGTGTGTCTGTAGAGAGACTGAATACTCTCTACCTGGAGAAGTGTGTCTGTAGAGAGACTGAATACTCTCTACCTGGAGAAGTGTGTCTGTAGAGAGACAATACTCTCTACCTGGAGAAGTGTGTCTGTAGAGAGACTGAATACTCTCTACCTGGAGAAGTGTGTCTGTGGAGAGACTGAATACTCTCTACCTGGAGAAGTGTGTCTGTGGAGAGACAATACTCTCTACCTGGAGAAGTGTGTCTGTAGAGAGACTGAATACTCTCTACCTGGAGAAGTGTGTCTGTGGAGAGACAATACTCTCTACCTGGAGAAGTGTGTCTGTGGAGAGACTGAATACTCTCTACCTGGAGAAGTGTGTCTGTAGAGAGACAATACTCTCTACCTGGAGAAGTGTGTCTGTAGGGAGACTGAATACTCTCTACCTGGAGAAGTGTGTCTGTAGAGAGACTGAATACTCTCTACCTGGAGAAGTGTGTCTGTAGGGAGACTGAATACTCTCTACCTGGAGAAGTGTGTCTGTAGAGAGACTGAATACTCTCTACCTGGAGAAGTGTGTCTGTAGGGAGACTGAATACTCTCTACCTGGAGAAGTGTGTCTGTAGGGAGACTGAATACTCTCTACCTGGAGAAGTGTGTCTGTAGAGAGACTGAATACTCTCTACCTGAAGAAGTGTGTCTGTAGAGAGACTGAATACTCTCTACCTGGAGAAGTGTGTCTGTGGAGAGACTGAATACTCTCTACCTGGAGAAGTGTGTCTGTAGAGAGACAATACTCTCTACCTGGAGAAGTGTGTCTGTAGAGAGACTGAATACTCTCTACCTGGAGAAGTGTGTCTGTAGGGAGACTGAATACTCTCTACCTGGAGAAGTGTGTCTGTAGAGAGACTGAATACTCTCTACCTGGAGAAGTGTGTCTCTAGGGGGACTGAATACGATCCGACTGGCCACGTGTGGTAGACTGGCAACTGAATACTTCTGAGTTTCAAAGTATGGCGGGCGAGAGGTTGCATGAGTTTTGAGTAGCAGCGTATGACCGCCAAATTGTGAAGTGCGTGAATATTTTTTTTTTCTATAACCGGTTATGTGAATATTTAGTATGACAGTGAGAAGAACGGACTCAAAAGTAGGGTTAAATGTAGCTTGTCAAACATTGTTTCATGGATGGGGTCAATGAGTAGATAAATTATGGAAAGATCCTCCGCAAATACTACTTGATAACTCTGACGTTCGAATTCAGCTATGCAACCATAGAATTATAACTAGGGATAGCGTCTTGGAGACAGATAGCGGGACACATACGTATAGCAGTTGAATACCTACCGAGTGTAGTCCGACCTGCACTGGGAGTGCACGCGCCGCTGGTAAACATCCTGCAGTATCGCGTTAGGGAACGTGGATGGACGCGGCAGTATACTCTACTGTAAATTACAATACTGGTTTACAGGCAAGTAATGCCTTTGACGATAGTGCATACTCTTCAATCAGAATTTTAAACTCTCTTGCCAAATTAATTGCATAAAGATTTGCAATACATACAGAAGGTCTTTGCAGATACATCTACAACAATAACGCATAGTTGGAATCATCGAACACTGAAATGCCTCGAGGTATGAGATCTGTCGATGAACTTGTGCAAGCAATTAATCAGAGACGGTGACACCTGTGAAAAAGGAGGTGAAGACAGTTTGGAAAAAAATTGCGGATTTTCAATAATGCGTGACATACGAAATGTGCTACGAGGTGTTGCTATGGGAATAGTTGCTGATGGAGTATCTTACCCAATGGTATTTGATGTGTGCTGTTTCCGTTTTGCTCCAATCACATCTCTTGATGGGGAGCAAAGTGTGTTGTGGAGGCGATTTACATTTGAGCAGTTGTGAATTGTAATCTATTTATCTTGAGAAAAAATGAAGCGGATAATGATGCTAATGACTTGTTGCACAACAGCAATTGAATATATGTAAATATTAAAAATGCTAGTTCCTGTTATCAGTGGTGTTCATGTTCTTCATTGAACTCAATCGTCTACCACAGTCTACCACGTAACCACTGCCCTATTTTCCTTCTATTATACCACTACGTAACACTGCATGCCAACACAGCACAACTATATACCATGCTGCGATAACTTTGATTCTGTTCCGCTATCGGTCCTCAAGATGCTATCCATAATTATAACAACCCTATCTCGGGTTAGGTCATAGATAGCAAGTTTAGGTTATTGAAATGTTTGCTTTATTACTTTCCAAAGCAGTCTATTCGTTAAAGCAGAAACTACTAGAACCGCTGCGAAACACAATTAAATGAGCGTCAAAAACACACGAAGTGACGGATATGGGGAGATTGGCGATCATAAACACAAAGCCAGCTTTGCTACTGTATTTTAATATTTGAGAGCAATGCTTCTGACAAGCTGCCATGCCATCATAATATTATAATACGAGTCACTTTCAATTTATATTTGTGGTGCACCGTAGTTGCATTCGACAGAAGGGAATATCTATGTAAATGTATAGAACACTACATGCGCAGTGTTTACAGCAGATTCCTCGTGGTTTACTGCACCAGAGTTTTCGTTTTGTTCATTACTGTCATCACAGCGCTAACTTCACCACGTTTTCATTGCGAAATTCAAAAACATTAACGAAGTGTAGACCGTGCGTACTCTTTGGCAGTCACATCGTTTCAATGCTGCTTTGTATTCTCGCTGTTAAGTAGCGCAGTCATCGAATTACTTCACACCCAAATAAAGAGTCCGCAAATAAATGGTATCGCGTTTATCCCTCTAGTTATATAATGGCTATATCAGAGGCATTTGGGAGCATGAATGCAAAGTCAACTGCTGTCTTACATGCCATACGCTTGAAGGCAATCGATTTGCAATATATACATTCCCAAACACTGTACCGGGTGGAAGGAAGCCATTACATGTATTTAAATCAGTGTTATTTGGAACATATTTTTTATCTTGCGTTTTTGACTCTGACCGTTTCCTACGGAGCTAATTTGGTTCTTTTGTTTCAAAAACAAGACAGAGGCAAGCTGCAACGCTGCAGGTTGTGTGGGCGAGACTTGCACTAGGTCAGTACATAAACAAACACCCTCACTGCTGGTACCATAGCAGTGTAGGCCAACCAGAATGTCATTATCCTCATTATCCCCCACCCTGTGTCGAGTTTGCAAGTGACCGACGTGTTTACATCCAGAAGCCGGTTCAGATCCCTGACCAACCTCAACGCAACGTTGCCGAGTTACTTCACGTCTGAAAAAAGGTGCTCGGAATATTCCTTTAATTCTTTTAAATGATTAATTATTTCGAAACCCTGGGTGATGTCCCACAATTCCTACAGAGACACGTTACTCAACGCATCCTACAAGTAATAAGCCGCTATCTTGGTACATTTTTGTGGAATTACGTTCCAATTTATTAAAAGGAACGTAGCAAGTGTGCTTCCACCTGGTATATATTGCAAACAGTAGCTGCAGGTTTACTGTTTCCACTGAAGCGTGGCCTGAATCGGGTATAGCACTTCCCTTATTTGCTGATGACACAAGTATTCGGTTATCTATAAACATCATATTGTCTTCAATGTTAATTTCAACAGTGTATCTGCCTATAAAACATCTTGGCTCAAAGTAAATGAATGAAGTATTAACAGGGAAGAATACATAACAAAATTTTCATCATAACATTAATAGTAAAAAAAAGAAAACTTTTTAAAAGTCATGCTAGACAGAGAAAGGATAAAATACTCGAATAAATCAAAATTTCTTGGACTAAGGTTGGACCATAGTCTAAATTGAAACATACACATACACGAATTAATGAACATACTCAGCCAGACTGTTATCAGATATCAGCACTAAAAAGTTTTGTTAGTATTCAAACATTAAGAATGGTTTATTTTGCAAAATTCCACTCACTTATAGCCTATGGAATTGCCTTGTGGGGAAACAGCAGTGAAACGATATAAGTATTCCGGGTCCAAAAGTAAATTATCAGAATTATGCTTAATCTGTCTAACACCACTGACTGAATTCATATCTTAATCTTTTAAACATATTACCATGATCATGTGTGTGTGTGTGTGGATATATACGAAATTGTTGTACAAATGCAAATATGCACAAAAGATTTTAATACAAATGCTGATTGATATACATAACCATAACACAAGAGGTAAATATAAATTACATTTAACCCCGCATCATAGCAATATTATTTAAGGATGGCTTTTATTATCTAGGTATTAAATTTTACAATATTTTACCTGTGGGTATAAAAATATGCAATTATAACAAATTTCAGAAATCAAGTTCACTAATTTTTTCTTAATAAAGGTTATTCCACAGTAGATAAATTTTTCATTTCAAAAATGAAATGAGAAATAAGTATATTTTTACTGTAAATGCCTCAATTGTTAAAAGGTAGATTAATTTATATTGTAATTTTATATTTTTACATCTTTCTTTTTAAATTTATATGATTGACTTAAATCACTTTTATACAGCAAATAAAGTAAAGGTAATAGTTTATAACGCATGTAATATATAAATGCAAATGCTGACAATTCCATATTATGCACTCACAATTAAACGGATGCAATAAATGAAATGAAACGGAATGGAATCGCATTATTACTTTGTTTGCCACATACAATGTACGTAGTACGTAGATAAGATACTGCATTCCGCCCAACAATTACATACCGAGATTTCACAGAAAATAATATTTTGAGGACCTTTGAATGCAATAAAAGCATTTTTAGAGAAACAGTTTTCGTATGTGTGTATGTATGAACTGTATTAACTCAGATACGAAAAGTCGGTTTAGTGTTTGAGTTCAGCATATCTAAAGGATGCGACAGGAAGATTTAAAGACAAATTTTCCGCCCCAAGCTACACTTTACATAGAAGAGTGTTATAAACTTCGATTTTCCCAAAAATGACTAATGATTTTTACTAAAATACATTTTATTTATGAACAGATTTACAATGTAAAAAAACATCTTCCTGTATCGAAAGTTGAAGCTTTTTTCCTCTTGCTCCACTCTTCTCCAACCTCCCTATCAAATTCCTCTAGACCTAATTCCCTCATTCCTCTTCCAATATTCCTCATCCATTTAAGTCTAGGTCGACCACGACTTCCTCTTCCAGGTGGGTTCCATTCTAAAACTTGTTTCGTTAATCCTATCTCAGACATTCTGCGGACATGCCTGTACCAATCTACTTGTTTATAGCTTATAACATTTAAAATTGTAATATACTTTGTTATAGACTTTTTCTAAGAGTGTCTAGTAGATCTAAAACGGTCCATTTCGGTTGATAATAATTTAAATTTAAATTCCTATTCAGTTTCTGATCCTTAAGTTACGGACTTCAAATTATTGATTTATATATCTGTAATTTGGTTTCTAAAGTTGAATTCTTATCCCATAACACTCTATTCAGCATGAATATTGCTGTTCTGCCATTTTGAATGTCCTCTTCTTGACTACAGTTTGAATTTATCTAAAATACTTATACTTAAATCAATTAACATCACAAATACGAGGGTCAACCAGAAAGTAACGAACGATTCGGCATAACTAAATAATAATGACAGATAGCAACACGAAACTTTATTTACAAAGCTACAGTACCTTCTCAACGTAATATTCATTCTGTCAACACATCTATTGTCAGGTGGTACCAGTTTTTCAATGTTAATGTCTGTCATACTTATTCGTTTCAAGAACCTGCCTATTCGTTTCGCCAATTGCATATTTTAGCGCAAGTGTATAGCGATAATACAATGAACGAAGCTTCAGTGTGGAAATGTTCGAGTAATCAAGGATGAACCAGTGTGTACGATAAAGATCGGAGTGGACCTCCAGTAATCTTTATCAAGGCGTTCAAAATAAATGTTAATAAAATCAATCAGAAAAATCTTATGTGTTACACTCACGTGACTTTCTCTATAGGTATTCTAGCAATTACGATTCCAGAGACACCAAAAGCCTCATGATGATACAAATTACAAATTTACAAAACAAAAAATACTACCATAGGTAGAAATTACAAATGTTTGTGTTTCAATAAATGTTGTACAAAAAAACTTCTTACAAAAGATTATTCTTCTTTCTACATCATGCTAATCGAGATAAGCATTAATAGAATGTTCTTATTACTTAGTTCCTTTTAAGTAGAAGGGAATTAATGGAATGCGCTATACTAAAGCGATAGTCAAATGTTTTATACGCTATGGTTATGAGATTTTCATTAAAATTGGCATCTTTGCTTGGCCAGGAGTAGAAAAAAAGAAAAAGGACTCTTCCTAGATTTTAAAATTGAAACCAATAACAAGGAATATATTGAAAACCGTCAACACTAACAGAAAAATGCAAGAATTTAATTTAATTTGCCCATAGCAGATCACCGTTATGAGTACAGCTGTTTGCTTTACCGCCACTGATAGACACTACTGACTGCCGTTTCCCAATTGTTTTATTTCGGTTCATGCGAGTTGACTGGATTGGCGTAACTGAAAGTTTGATAATCCACACCAATAATTCATACCGCGATGCAGTATAATGCAAGTTTCATTCATTTTGCTTCAAGGGTTTGGAAAGTATGGTCAAATTGGTTTATGTTTTTGTCACGTAAATAAAAATTCCCTTGCGATAAAAGAATTAAAATATTTGTCTAATATTTTAGTCCTAGGTTTACAATACATCTACCTTTTGAAATAGCCCTAAGTTTTCTTTTGTCTCCTTTGGTTTACGCTTCAAAATTGTTAAAATTTTGACTGTGCTCTTTTTGTCAAAAATATAATTCTCGTGTTTGAAAATTAAAACATGTGTTTAAATATCAATAGTGAGAAAACAAGGAAAATGAAATAGCGTATTATTTATGGACGCTCTTTAACTGCTGTGGTTCTCAGCATTGGGTGTATGAAGTTAGTATGATAACCATTACACCACGGAGGGTGACGAGAAAACAAGTAGCTAGTTATGTCAAATGGCCGTCACTTTTTGGCAAAATTAAGTTAATCCTTACTTGACATAAAAGTGAAGCAACAGGCTCGTGACACTTACCAGAAAGTTGTTGTGTACTGTACTGCACAAGTTTATTTAACAATTGCTTCTTTCCAATATGGCCGCTATTTACGCAAACCCTTACTATTGTGCGATTCAAACGAAAAGAGAATAATAACAAACCCCGGAGCCTCTTCGATTGACACAAGCATTACACAATTACATATAGCAATACGTTTCTGCAATGCCTACAGAAAAATGAAATGACATTTTATTTTTATTCAAGGACGCGGTTCTCAGCGCTCCACTCTATACTAGTCCTGAAACACGACTTATTTTTCTCAGAAGCCCCTTTATCAGGCTTGAAGTTCTCGTAAGTACCGTAAATCTACGTCACGGTACCACCGATTTTACTTTCTTTCTGAAGGAAAGTATACTAAGCGCTTTTACGCCCAAAAAAAATCTATTGCTGTCTGATGGGTTTGAACCAGAGGCTTGCATGTTACTTCTAGACCGCGAGTGTCATGCCGCTTCCAAAATATTTTATGGTGATCTCCGATCCAAGAGTACTGTAATATTGCAAAGAAAGTAGGTCACTCATTTTTACTTTCTCCACACGTACTATGTACCTAGTGTATAGAGCAGATATTTTACTGCCCCCAAAATATCCAAACCAAGATTTCACCACAAATACATGTTTTGAAACCGCCTGAATCGAAAGAAAAGCATTTTTAGAAAAAAAAAGTCCGTGTATGTGTCTGTGTGGGTGACATAGCTCAAAAACGAAACGTCCTTTATATACCAAACTTGGTATATAAGTTCAGTATCTTCCAAGGATGCAAAACGAAGATTTTCAAGAAAATCCCCCAAACCAAACTACACTTTACATGGAAAAGTTTTCGAAAATTTTTATTTTCTCAAAAATAACTAAAGATTTTGATTAAAATATCATATATTAAATACACTTACATGACATGAATATTCTAGGAATAGCCTCAGAAGAAATCCTTATTCTGGATGAATTAGACAAAAACTTACTTGACGAAAGATGTAGAGCCAATTCAAACACACAATTTATGTTCTACACATTTGTTTTCGTGGAGTTGACTGCTTTTGAGATGTTTCTTGTTATTGGTTTCCGTTTTAAATACTAATACCTTTCTCATACGGGAATTTGTCAACTTCTGCCCATACAAACAGAGGAACTTCAATCAGATAGCAATCAGCTTTTAAAATATTTGACTATCGCTTTAATCTATGGTACTCACTTATTTCCCTTCTACTTACAAGGAAGAAAGTAATAAGACACTTTCTGCTATTTTTTTCTCGATTATCGTGAAGTAAATAGAACAATAAGCTTTTTAACAGTAATTTATTGCAGAGATGTAGAGAAATTCATGTGAATGGAACACATCAGATTTTTTCTAATTAAATATATGTAAGTATTAAATTTTCTCTGCATTATACTGCAGTACTATACGTGCTTCATCCTTTTAAGATTGTTGGATTATTTTGGTTCTAATGAAATTATTTGGGGAATATTTCATCTATTATGGACAACAGAACCTTGAATTATATTAGATTATGGTCAATAAGAATAAGTAAAGAGGCAATATTTTTAAAAGCACATGTGGAATGTATTGTTTTGTGGCTAAGAAAGTTAGAATATTATGGCATCTAATAAGAAAAAATCTGGTGCACCACATTCACGTTGCTTTCTCTATGTATTGTACAACAAACTATTCTGACAAAAGCGTATTACTTTCTCTGCACGTACTGTGTACGTAGTGTATAGAGAAGGTATTGCATTCGACTCAAAAATTCAATTCCGACATTTCACTGGAAATAGACGCTTTAGAGTCCCCAGGACCCAGAAAAGCATTTTTTGAAAAAGGTCCATGTATATGTGCAAGTATCTGTGTGTCAGTGTTTCCGTGTGTCTGTGAACATTATAACTCAAAAACCAAGTCAGTAAAATAACAAAACTTTTTATATCAGTTTAGCATTTCCCAGGGGTGCAACACGAAGATTTTGAGGGAAATACCCCCACCCCAAACTACCCATTACATGAAAAAATGTTTGAAAATGTTTATTTTCTAAAAAATGTGTTAACGATTTTGATTAAGATACCGTACCTATATTAAATGTATTTACTTGACAAATATAATGTATGTCTTAAATTCCTTGTGAAATAGCCTCTCAAAACCTCTTTATTCTGGATATAGACTAAGGTATGGCTATCCATTTAATGAATATCCATTTAATGTAAATTAACCAAATATACATCTGTCCTTAACATATTTCCTGCAAATACTTAAATGAATATATAATTTTGTATATGTTTGATATAGTGAATCCCAATTATATTGTGTAATTCGATTTCTAGGGATAAACTATTACTCAGGACGCACTTTTTTTTTAATGTCTGACACAAATGAAAGCTTTATTGTGGTTACTTGTTAAACCACTTTTGATGTACAGTAGTGGCGTTCATTCTGGACACCTTTCAGATTACAATATTCCATTGAACTCTTATTCTATGTGATAAATTATGACCAGAAAGTCTAATCATAATATATTATTGATTGTTTTGCCATACACTGGAGCTAATTTGGCTCTTATTGGTTTAATTTTACCGAACAATTGAAAATATACTTATTATTTTATAAATATATGTGAATATTGTATTTTAGATTGTATCTAATGTGAAAATTGGAATGATTTCTCTAATACTACACAAAGGAGCTCGTAATTTAGAGAAATCGAGTAATTTTGGGGTTACGACATTTGAATACCATGAACACCATCACTAACACCATATACGAAATTTCTCCAAGTTTTAGACCTCCATAATAAAAGAGTACCTAATGACTCTTAATATGTCTTATTGGATGCAACATATAATAAAAGTATACTTTGAAATTGTACATTTTAGTTCATACTGCCTGCAATATGCAATATAATGATTTGGGAGCTCAAAATTGAGGAAATCTTATATGTTTAAGATTATGGTGTTCATGACGTTGAAGTATCGTAATCCCAAAAACTAATACGCTTGTCCAAATTTTAGGTGCTCTATTACACTATGCAACAATGATTCCAATAGTCATATTGGACTTAATACAAAACAACAATATATACAGTATATTTATAAAATAATATATTTTCAAAGTAGGGACAAAGTATCCATTAAGAACCAAAGCAGTTCCAGTTTATTGTAAAAGGTTCATCACTCCATTATGGTAATGGTTCCTGGCTACAATTTATCAGATAAGAGTTTAATATAATATTGTAATCTGAAAGTTAATGTAACCAAAAAGTGGTCAGAATTAATGCCACTACTTTACAAGTATTAGTAGTTTTTTTTGAGGTTCTATATTATGAAACGTGGGAAGCTCTACAGCGAAACATGCGCCATAATTCCACACCTGTCTTGATAATGCTGTTCAAGTATATATCGGAAATTTGCCTCGGGGAAGCTCTGCTGACCCACAGTATGTGCAGCATCTCCCACAAAACCACTTAAACTGCAACACTCAAATACTCCTTTAAGTTACTTCTACTTGAAAGCGATAAAACACGTGTGACTGTTACCATGGAGGGGACACTTCGCAACTCGACCTATGGGCCTAGAGCAGCAGGAGGCTATTTGCCGGAGACGCGCCTAATGATTCCATACTTGTTCCGTTCACATAGGCAGACTGCTCAGAAAATGCTTCCCTCTGGTGAGAAGGTGTAGAGCTCGAACCTTCTGCGGCAGCTATTATACAGTAATCCCTGTTGCGACCTCTCTCCGCTGCGCGAGAGATCCGAGAGTCGTCGGGATAGTAGTACCGGCAAAGGCGCACTAAGATCAATTATGGAAATGTCCACCTTCTGCTCACAAACGGGCAGCACAATTTGCTAAAATATTTTCCTTCCCTTGTCTAATCTTATCAGCAGGAATCCATATGATTTCTTGCATGATGTTATCACTAAGTTTCTGTAGATTGCACAGAGATTTAAGCTGGTGAGCTTAGGTGAATGAGCGAGAACATGTTTAACTTCTCATACTGCTTGTTTGGGAGCAGATAGTCATTTTTTTTTTTTTTTTTTTTTTAGCATTTACTTAAGGTAAGGACTCCAGTGCGCTTTTTACGGCACCTATCGCATCTCTCGCCGCGAGAGGGGTTACCTTATAACTTAATGAGCCTATAGAAGTTTGTTGTCAAGCGTGACCGAGGATAACTTTCCAAAAAAACAAGTATATGTTCCATTTGTCCAGCATTGACCAACACACCGCAAATACTAAGCCCACCTTGATATAGTTATTTATTGCACCAGTTGGCAGCTTTGAGATCCGTCTCTCAGTGTCTGCGCGAGATTACGAGGATCAACAGTGCAATTTTAATTTACTAAAAATGTTTTATTCCAGGCTCTTACCGAATCTAAATATACCGAGCAATAACTGCGTTGCTTATTATGTTGTAGACAAAATTAGCTTCCGTCATAAAGTAAAGGGTTTAAGTTACCGTAACTCGCTAAATGTATCTTACCGATTATCACTAAACTGCGCTCGCGATCTCAGTAAAAGTTCCGTGGCTTGTAAAACTTGTAGCAAGAATAACTTAAAGTTTAAAAAGTGAAGAGAGTGCAAGTTTAAGCGATGCATGTACTTTTAATATCTGAGTCCTCCCTGGGCGTCGCCGTGGCTGAGTGGTTAGACTGCTCGTCTCCCACCAAAGTAGCCCAGGTTTGAGCTCAGGGGAATTGTGGCGGATAGAGCGACGTCTGGGTGGGTTTTCTCCGGATTTTCCGTTTTCCCATCAGTCATTCCATTAAATGCTCCATAATCATATTTCCTCTGATCCACTTTGCAGTCACTTCGTATCACCCAATTCCTCATTTTCATACTGGCATCGGACTGATCACCAATTCTGGCTTCTCTCAACTCCTCACTAGGCGTCTGACTCCAAGCGCTGGCATGTAAGTCCTCCATACGAGAAGGGTAAAACGAGAAAGAAACAAAGGAAGAAAAAGTCCTGCCTACTACTGACTGCCTCATCATAGTTGCTACGTTGTGTTTTGCCAAATATTACCCTCCGTATTATCTTCTTTATTTTCCTTGAATATCTAGGATTAAATGTTCTACCCCACGTATTCTTTCTCTTTCCTATTTCTCAGAATTGGTCTATACATCACTTAGATTTTAGATTGCCATGAGTTGAACCATGAATTTAATGAAATTCTTTCTTACCGAGTTTTCCAGAGGTTAATTACCTTCACTAATCTTGACTTTGAACTAATTGCTTTCTCCAAAGCAGCTTTGCGTTACTAATGATTTCTTACCTAGCAACAGAATTTTAACTTGTGCTCTTTTAACAATATACCTCACTTTACCTGCAATCGAATTATACTTTACCCATTTTTACTTTCTCTATACACACTGTATGCATAGTGTATAGAGAAGGTATTGCATTCCACCAGAATTTGATACCGAGGTTTTATCGGATGTGCACATTTTAGGTTCCCCTGTATACAAAAGCATTTTAGAAAAATACCCGTGTATGTATGTCCAAGTGATTGTGAACACGATAACTCAAAAACGAAAAGTCGGTAAAGTACCAAACATAATATGTAAGTTTAGTATCTTCCAAGGATGCGACAGGAAGATTTTCAGAAAAATATCCCCAACCTAAACTATCCTTTACATGGAAAAAAATCGAAAATTTTGCTTTTTTGGAAAATGGCTCTAAAGATTTTGATTAAAATACACTATATTTAGGATATTTAAATGTCAAATTATATATCTCTTGAATTTTGAGGGATTAGCTTCTGAAAACCGCTTTATTCTAGATGAATTTTGCTGAATTTAACGTAACTTGTAGACAATAAGAGATAGACAAGCACCTAATAGCCCCAAAAAATGTAGATGTTGTTAAAACACACAATTTATGTAATTTCATATAATGTTTTTTCCTGCAGTTGACCATTTATGAAATATTCTATGCTATTGGTTTCGGCTTTAAAATACTTAAAAACTTTTCACATATGAGAATTTGTCAACTGCTGGCTATGCAAAGAAACGGGCTTTCATCCACATGGCAACCAGCTTTTAAAGGATTTGAATATCACTTTGGTCTAGTGAATTCTCTTATTTCCCGTTTAGTTACAAGAAAGGAAGTAATAAGGCAATTTCTGCTAAAGTGTATCTCGATTAGCATGAAGTAGATAGAAGAATGCGTTTTTTAACAATAATTTATTATCGAGAAGTAGAGAAAGCCATGTGAATGGAATACAAATGATTTTTACATTATACGATGATTTTAATATGGCCATTACTTCTCTATAAGCCACTTCAATATATCCACAATGCCGATATCAACGTGAAACAGGAAAGCAGAAGTGAATTGAGAGAAAATGAGGGAAAGTAATCTTTATAGAAGGTAAACCACACCAGCATTGGCCTTGGCCAACTAGAAAAACCTAATAATAAGGTCATGGTTAGAGCGACCAGTCCCGGGAATCAAATCCAGTACCTCCTGAATGTGAACCCCGTCATCTCGATCAGCGGGAGCCACAAATGCTTCTTGTAGTTGTTCAGGACATCAGGACGATGTTTAAACAGATCAGCTGTAAGTAATATAATGTACTGCATTTTGTGTAAATTAGTGTGCGTGTGCGTGTGTGTTTTATATTCATATTAAACTGATGTATACTTTGACTTGCACGAATGTGTCAAGTGACTTTTTTAGTATTTAGCAATGATACAAGGTTAATAAAACCTGATGTTTTAATATTTTACACTCTAGTGCATAATGGTAAATTTTTGCATTGTAAATTCTATAATATATGAGTAAATATGTATAGTAATTTGTTGACATTTATGAAGAGTACATAATACAATAATCATATTTTAGTTTTATATAATTACTAGTAGTAACTATTATGTCGATAATTAGAAAACTATCATCTGATATTACATCAGTGCTGCATATAGTGAAATTATATTTATTTATACATTTTAACACTCATTTTGATACACTTTTTTTTTTGCATGCATATAAAAACAAAGAAAGAAGGTACATATGCTTTTATAGAGCACATCAAGTATAATGCAGTGGCACACAGGCCTCAAAATCAAATGGTGTGATTATATGTCTATTCTGCTGTTTTTGTAATCGGTGATTTTAGTACTAGAGCTTTATATATATATATATTTTTTTTTTTTTCGTAGTATACAAACCCATGTATACACGTAAATCCCTTGACAACTTCTATGTTCAGTAGCTTCCTGGCCTAAATGAGCCTACAGAATACTTTCTAATCTAACCTCAACCTTAAAAGACAGGACACCAGAAAGTGATTATACTTCTGTCACTCTCAGGTTGGGCCGCGCCGTGGCCGAGTGGTTAGACCACTTGACTCTCACCTAGACGGCTGGGGTTCGATCCCAAGTGATCGCATGTGAGATTTGTGGTGGACAAAACGGCGCTGGGGCGGGTTTTCTCCGGGTACTCCGGTTTCCCCCGCCATCGCACTCCACCGCTGCTCCATCATCATTCATGTATCATCAGTGTCACCGCCTGCGGTGCCATTAGTAGTTAAAGCGGGCGTTAAACACTACCAAAAAAAAAAACACTCAGGTTATATAAAACCTTTGTTCTCAATTTTTGTTATGAACATTTTCTTGATTAAAACAAAGTTTGGAGGTTTAAGAAAAGAATTATTTCTTCATTTAATGAATGTCAAATATTTACAATAAATTTACAGGTTTTTATAAAAAAGTGGCATTAGGCACACAACATTTCTTAACAAAAACGCAAACTTCTAGTAAAGGTCTCTTCTAAAGTTTTGTATGTCCAGTAACCATTTTTTCCTGAGTTACTCAACAGATAATTTTATGTTGTGAACACAATTAAAAATGTTTACTATAAAAATGAAAAGTGGAAAATATGTGCATATCTAATGACATAAAGACCTATTTTTACATGTTATTTATTTTAATGAACAATATGTTTACAGAGAAAAAATTAATAAGTTCACCAGTTAAAAGTGTAATAATAAATATACAGTAAACATTTCATGTAAATATATTTAATAGCTTTCTCAGAAATTTTAATTTAATGGTTAAAAAATGAAGTTATGGGAAATTGAGTTTAATGTTGAAAGTACAATTGTTGCTCATGCTCAACATGCCAGCTCCATATTTCTCATCGTTTGTATTATTTGCAGCTTCTCTCTTTCTCTTCCTTGTGGTGGTTTTTTATATATTATTTAACCTGCTTTTTTGCCTCAGAGTCGTTATATATCGTTTCTTAAAAATACTGTCTTCATATTTTCACAAATTTTAATGCCCACTTGTTTGCATAACTTTTAGTTGAAATGTATTTAAATTACCAATTTAAACGGTCTATACATATTATATAATATTATCACTACCGGTCTATACTTTTTTTTAATGGAAAACAAATAATGTATATTTCCTGGTGACCTTTAAAGCCATGTCTGTGTCTGTATCTAATGCATACATGTTGCTATTAGCTTCGTCCTTTACATAAAATTTACATAAAATTCTATATCTATGGAGTAGAAAAGTCAGCAAGCGCGAAAATGTTGCATTGTTTTGTTTACAAGGGGACTCAACGAAAGAAAATGTGCCAAGGCACATAAAATGCGACATTAAAAACGTTTGTTTTTAAAACAAACCAGAATCCTTTAACTTCTAACAGCTAAGCTTTTGACACCTACACATGTGATTGTTTCTGGAATGTTCCTGCCATGTGATCCGCAAGTATAAAAATGGGAGCGAATTGTACTACTGGCTCTTCATGGAACAACACGCCATTTACACTCCGCCTCCAACCTCCAAGGGATGGAAACACTGGTATGATAGTCATACTAGTGGCAGCTCGCCCTCACTCCAACTCCAATCTCATTTTCGCCTACAAAATCCTATCACATACACTTCGCTATGGGAGCCGGCTGAGCCTTGGCCAAGCAGGTCTGCTAGCATAACCTTCTTCCACTGGTGAGTGCACCGCGGGCCAGTACAGCTTTACCTAGACTGCACGGGTGCAACAGTGGTACCGCAGCATTCCTCACCTCTCACTAGCGGTGAAGAGGTTTATATAGTCTGTATACCCCCTCTGGGAGACCCCGACACCTCGGGCAAGCCGGTCTAATAGCATAACCTTCTTTCACTGGTGAGCGTACCGCGGGCCAGTACAGCTTTACCTAGACTGCGCGGGTGCAACAGCGCTACCGCAGCATTCCTCACCTCTCACTAGCGGTGAAGAGGTTTATATAGTCTGTATACCCCCTCTGGGAGACCCCGACACTCCGGGCAAGCCGGTCTACTAGGATAACCTTCTTCCACTTGTGAGTCCACCGCGGGCCAGTACAAATCTACCTAGACTGCGCGGTTGCAACAGCAGTACCGCAGCTTTCCTCACCTCTCACTAGCAGTTAAGGGGCTTTTATGGTCTGTATGCCCACTCTGGGAGACCCCGACACTCCGGGCTAGCCAGTCCGGGTTAGTTCTTAAGGTGGATTTTTCCCTCCACTCGAAAGAAACAACAAAAAACCCAAAGTGAAGTTATCACTGGGATTGCATCACGCTGAGCGAATTTCGACGGAAAATTCGTGGCGAGCAACAATCGTCGCCGCAGCGAACGTCATAAAGTAACTATTTGGCACAGCTGTTACAAAAGCATTGCAGAAAGTTATTTGTGAGCAAAGTCTTACTGTAATCAGTTTGTGAAAGAAATAAAAATGCTTATTGGTAAAATGTCGTATTTGTTGCATTCACATGACTTTTTCTTCCTGTTCTGCAAACAAACTATTCTTACAAAAGATTATTCCTCTATCTACATCATGCTAAGCGAGGTAAACATTAACACAAGTAGTTCCTTATAAGCAGAATGGAAATAAGGGAATATATCAGTTTAAAACGGTAATCAAATCTTTTAAATGCCCGTGGATATGTGAACAATTCAATTTCGGTTTCTTTTGCATCTCCAGAAGAGAAAAAAGAGAAGAATCGTAGGGTGAGCTATTTTGAGAAGATGCGTAGTTTACAATTGAAACCAACAAAAATGATTACCCCGGAAATAGTGAACTCTAAAACAGAAATGCGTATGTCATAAATGGCCTGTTTTAAAGAGATCTATATTTTTGTGCAGTACGTTACCGTGTATGTCTTACGGCTTAGTAGTTACTTCAAATTCAACAAAATTCATTCAAAATGAACAGTCTTTAGAAGCTATTTCCAGAAAAGTCAATATACAATTTATTTGTGATGTAAATAGGTTTAATATACTGTATTTTAATCAAACTCGTTAGTTATTTTGAGAAAAGACAAAATTCAAAGAATTTTCCATATAAAGAGTACTTTGGGGAGGGAGGATATTCTTAAAAATCTTTGTGCCGCTTCTTTGGTGGATACCAAACTTAAACACCAGGTTTGGTATTTAACGGTCTTTAACCTGTTCAGACACACACAGACCTTTTTCTAAAAATACTTTTTTGTCTCAGGGGACTTCAAATCGTATATTTCCTGTGAAATCTCGGTACCAATTTTGGGTGGAATACAATATCTTCTCTAATCACTATGTACGTAGTACGTGTTTTTGTCACAATACACATAGGTATATAACATTTATCAAAATACGCTTGCGCGCGCGCGCACACAAACAATACACTTAGGTATATAACATTTATCAAAATACGCTTGCGCGCGCGCGCACACACACAATACACATAGGTATATAACATTTATCAAAATACGCTTGCGCGCGCGCACACACACACAATACACATAGGTATATAACATTTATCAAAATACGCTTGCGCGCGCGCGCACACACACACAATACACATAGGTATATAGCATTTATCAAAATACGCTTGCGCGCGCGCGCGCACACACACAATACACATAGGTATATAACATTTATCAAAATACGCTTGCGCGCGCGCACACACACACACACGCACACTCACAATACACATAGGTATATAACATTTATCAAAATACGCTTGCGCGCGCGCGCACACACACAATACACATAGGTATATAACATTTATCAAAATACGCTTGCGCGCGCGCACACACACACAATACACATAGGTATATAACATTTATCAAAATACGCTTGCGCGCGCGCGCACACACACACAATACACATAGGTATATAACATTTATCAAAATACGCTTGCGCGCGCGCACACACACACACGCACACTCACAATACACATAGGTATATAACATTTATCAAAATACGCTTGCGCGCGCGCGCACACACACAATACACATAGGTATATAACATTTATCAAAATACGCTTGCGCGCGCGCACACACACACAATACACATAGGTATATAACATTTATCAAAATACGCTTGCGCGCGCGCACACACCCCCACCACCACCCCCACCCCACCACCACCCCCACCACCACCCCCCCACCCACCCACACACACGCACACACACACACACACTCACACACACGCACACAAACCTGTATAGCCGCCATAAGAATGCTAAAATGTTTACTGGACCACTCTCTCTTGACTGCCTCTCCTCGTATTCCCTCTCTTCCCGCCTATGCCCTTTTTCTCCCTGTGTTGGTACTGCACCATTTTAGCTAATTCTGTGTAATACAAAGATTTGCACTAGAGAGTGTTTTGTAACATGAGGCGAAACCAAATTTTATAACGTTCTTTTTTTAACTAAGGTAAAGATTAAAGTTAAAGAAGTAGAAAAAGTCCTCGAGACGCCGTTTGTGGCTGCAGAGTTCTCGAGAAGAGCGCTTAGTTTGAAGTGCCGTTAATTAAACTGGCACAGAAACTGCTCTGTGCACATATAAATCCATACTTACCATTGCTTTCGAGCTAAAGTGAGCTGTGACGCGCAGAGAAACCAAGAAACATGGAAGTAATATCAAAATCATTTGCGTAGATTGACCCCCATTTTTATTACCATATATAATTTTGAGCTTCAAAAATGTTTCGGTAGGTCCAACAAACCATTTCCGTTAATATAACAAAAGAAAGTATTTTGTTGCAAGCTTTGCCAAGCGATATGACTCCACGGCAACTGTGAAGGTATTGCGTTCGATTCTGATCGACCGCCCATCTGACCTTAGGTTTTCGTGATGTTCCTTGGTCGTTAGGCTAACGATTGGGCTTTCTCATATTATAATGTTTCCAACATTTAATTTTCATTGTGTTTTCGTATGTTGAATGCGTGCTTCTAGGTTTTATGGGTGTAAAGGTGTAGGAGAGATGGTTTGAAAGAGATATTGGGTGTGAAAGTTTGACTAACAATCGGTCAAACAATCGAAAGTTACTTTTCATAGCAAATAGGGCGTCTACAGAGAATAAACATTTAGTTGTCTTCTCCTTACCTCGGGCTTCACAGTCAATTGAATGTCGTACAACACACCTACGGCGGCGCCTTGGATGAGTGGTTAGATCGCTTGCGTCCCATCTAGGAGGCTCGGGTTCAATCCCAAGCGCACACCCGTGAGATTAGTGGTGAGAGGGATTTCTCCGGGTCTTCCGGTTTCCCCCGCCACTCATTCCACCTATATCCCCCATCATAACCATTCCTATCATCCATTTCGCTTGCATTTTATGTCATCCACTTCCTCACTCTCATACGGGCCGACCACTCGGTCCAGATTATCCATTGTGACCTCTAGGCTGACTTTTAAGGCCTAGGGGGGTGTGAGTCCTAAATACGGGGGAGGGTAAGCCGACTACCAAGCAACACACCTGTTTCCTATAATTCTATTTTATAAAAATTATATTTTCTCAAAAATACATTTAAACACCTTCAAAATGTTCCACGCGTCTCTGCTTTTCTGAAAATACAGAACGTGCAGAAATGTTTATTACAACATTAAACAGCAGTAAATTATCATAACTTCAATAGTGACTTTACAGACATATATTTTTACTTTCTCTACGCGTAGTATGTACATAATATATAGAGAAGGTATTGTATTGCACCCAGCAAATTGAGACCGAGATTTCACCGGAAATAAACTTTTTGACACCCCCTGAATTCAAAAAACGCATTTTTAGAAAAATGTCTGTGTGTGTATGTGTGGACAGCGTAGTTCAAAAACGAAAAGACCGTTAAATGCCAAACTTAGTATTAAAGTTTGGTATTTTCCAAGGATGCGACACAAAGGTTTTCAAGTGATTCCTCCTACCCCAAAACTACCCCTTGATGGCAACATTTTCAAAAATGTTGTTTTTCTCATAAATGCCTCTAAAGATTTTGATTAATATAACACATATTAAAGCCATTTATACTACAAATAAATTGTATATCTGAAGACCTGTCCATTTTGTGTGAATTTTACTGAATTTTGAATAACAGAAAAACCGTAAGTGACAAGACAAAAACTTACTACACAAAAGACTGCAAATATCGTGAAGACACACAATTTATGACATACATACTTTATTCGTGGGGTCGACCATTTTCGAGATATTCGTTGTTATTAGTTTCAGTTTTAAAATACATTTCTCATGTGGCAACTTGTAAACTTCTGGCCACGCAAAGAAACAGATTTCAGTCCCCTAAAAACCGCATTTTAAAACACTTCCTGTCGGTTTAGCCTAGTGTATTCTCTTATATCATCAAGGAAGCAGGTAATACAAGTTTCTGCTAGTGCTTATCGTGAGTAGCATGAAATAGATAGAAGAATAAGCTTATTATCAATCAAAGATAAAGAGAAAGTCATGTGAATTGAACACATCAGATTGTTTTGAAAAATATTTAATTTTAGAAGTATTTAAGTTTTGAAAATTACAATAATTCAGTTATCAAAGTAATTAAAATATCCAAAATTATAGATTTTGTGTGAGGATGAAAGTTCTATTTCAGAAAATGCCAATTACTTTTCTCAACTTTTGAGACGCGTGGCACATTTTGATAAATCAGTATATTTACATAATAAAATGTATGAAATACTTTATATCTTGTCCCTTTTGAATATCATTTCATATTCATATTAGCTTAGCAGCAATGGAATCACAGTAATACTTTCAGAAAAATCTATACAGAACTAAAGAAATTTAAAATTTCACTTCCCGTGTCCGTTACAGGAATGACTGCTCCCCAGCAACAATAAAGGTTTGTTGATCGTCCGCTCTGGGCAGCTCCAGCAGTGGGACGGGTATTCCAGCAGTTGGCATTAGGTAGCACTACCCAGTCACTAGGGCAGAGCACCGCAATTCGGACCTTGGACTTCTTTGCGAACAATCCCAGGAAGAGTAGGCCTAACGAGTGGGCAGATTGTGACGGTGGGCATAAGCTTTGATGGGGTCCCTACCGGTTCCAGATTGAACGCCTCCAACATCGCCTGTGCCAAGCCCAATTTCTCCGAGCCTCCGAAGGTTCCTCAAGGGTAGTTTAAATGCTGTGGTTCTCGGCGTCCCATTCTATATTTGGCGTGAAAAAACTTTTAGTTTTGCTCAGAGGTCCCTTTATCATACTTGAGGTTCTTTCACGTGTCGTAATTTTAAGACACGGGATCAGCGATTTTCATTCTCTCCAAGGAAGCCATGCTAAGGTATTTCAGCTCGAAAAAATCAATCGCCTACACCGGAATTTGAAGCCGCAGCCTCGAGAACCAGAGGCTGCCTGTTACCACCCCTAGACCATGGAGGACGACTCCCCGAGGGGATCCTACCGCCAAGCCGCAACCCGCTAAACCTCGTCACATGGTCTTTTAACTCCTAAGCACGTGATAAGGAAGTGATCAGAACAAGAAATGATGGACAAGAGAATTGCCAGTGGTGACTACTGACAGAAGCAGAATATTTCCCGAACTGCCTATACGGGTTTGCCAGAACAGTCACCTTGCCATCCTAGGGGGCCCTTGCCAGTGGTGACTACTGACAGAAGCAGAATATTTCCCGAACTGGCTATGCGGGTTTCCCAGAAGTCACTTGGCCAGCCAAGACGCCCTTGACAAAGGAAATTGACACAAGCAGTAACAAAAGAAACAGAATCTTTCCCGAAATAGCTATGCGGGTTTGCCAGAACAGTCACCTTGCCAGTGCAGACTACCGAGGGAAGCAGAATCTTTCCCGAAATGGCTATGTGAGTTTGCCAGCCAAGCGGCCCTTGCCTATCTGGAATTCTGCGGGCTAACTCTAAATCTAATTTTAAGATATTTAGCTAAAAACATAACTCAAGTGGCTTATCCTCCCCGTGTGAAGGACTTACAAACCCAAAACTTACACTTCGGGCCTGGGATCAAAATCCTGTCGAGGATCCAACGCATATAGTCATAGAATGAAGAAAGACATGAGCGGCGGCGCCGTGGCCGAGTAGTTAAACCGCTCGCTTCCCACCTACGCGGCCCGGGTTCGATCCTAAGCGCTCACATGTGGTGGACGAAGCGGCGTCTGGGCGTGTCTTCTTCGGTTCCTCCGGTTTCCCCCGCCACCCATTCCACCAACTGCTCCGTCATCTTCCGTACCATCTACTTCCTCACGCCCATGCGGGCCGACCATTCGTTCCACTTGCGTGACGTTGGCTCCTCGACAGGCTTCTGACGTATTCGTGTCAGTGCTACAATACGGGGAGGGTAAGCCTACTACGACATGAGCGAGAGGAAATATATGATATTAAATTAGTGCGAAATGAATGACAGCATGAGTGTTGATACTGCACTTGGTGGAATGAATGACAGTGAAAACAGGAGAAAATCAGCACATGTGACGCATTGTCCACCACAAATCCACAAGCGATCACTTGGATTGAACCCGACCGCCTAGGTGAGAGGCGAGGGGTCTAACTACACGACCAAGGCACCGCCTAACTTATTTAGTATGGGATGCTTTTTAAAAGATTTTGCTTTTGAATAAAAATCTCCAGCACTTTTAATACTTGGAACATATTCTTACGCTTCCTACTCTATGCTATTTTTGAAAACGAAACAGTTTTTAAACAGCTCTGAATGCCTGTGTTCTACTATCCTTATAACCACATCATTTTTGTCATCACCGTAAAAATGGAACAACATCGGGGCTAAATGAAATATGATTTTTAAATTTGCATAATCTGTCAATTCCGCTTCCCAAAGGTTAACCACATGCAGGTAGTGGTTAGGAATGGGTAGGAAAAGCCGAGAGGGAATAAATAAATATTTTTGAAAGGAAGAAATACAACTGAGAGCACCAGAGACACACCGTCTCGTCATTAAATAAACACTCGGATCGGGAACAACAAACGCCATCGAAAAAACAAAATAAAACTTCATTTCTAACCAAAAAAAACTTGTTCCATACTGTTTTATATCAACTGGTAGTATATCATCGGGTATTTGCATCTGTTTGACAACAAATACACAGCTATATTGCAACCTTTCTCTAGTGATAAAATCTGATGTGTTTCATTCACATTACTTTCTCTACATCTTTGTAATAAATTAGTATTAATAAGCTTATTCTTCTATCAATTTCATGTTAATCGATAAACACTAGAAGAAATGACCTTATTACAGTATTTTTCAGAATCTGATAACCTTTGGCGTGACTCTGAAGTTTGGGTTTAGATGGTTGGTGGTTGGAAATCAACCCTCGCAGTTGCCGAGTGTTCCACTTATTGTTTCCTTAACTGAGGCGCGAATCTCGACTTGCATGCAGAGTCTTCGAGTCTCCAGGAAACAGATTTTACTACATTGCCTCTCATCTCTAGTAGGCTCGTCTTTTGTTTGCTAATGGTTATTGCCCAGTGACAGGGGAGAGTGGTCCCTTTTAAAGGCCATCATGTTTTGGAGAAAGATATACTTAGTTCTCTATAAGTAGGAGGAAAATAAGGGAATACAGCAGGCTAAACCGGCAGTCAGACGTTTTAAAATGCGCTTGCTCAGGGATTGAAATCCAATTTTTACGTGGCCAGTATTTGATAAGTTCCCGTATGAGAAAGGTTTAAGTATTTTAAAACTGAAATCAATAACACCAAATATAACGAAAACGGCCAACACCACGAAAAAACAGTATGTAAGATAAATGTGTATTTTAACGAGATCTGCATCTTTGGTGTAGTCAGTTCTTGTCTCTTAAGCCTTATCAGTAATGTAAACTTCAGCAAAATTCCTCCAGAATTAACAGGTCTTCAGAAGCTGTTCCCAGAAATTGAAGATATACAATTTATTTTTTGTGTAAATAGCTTTAATATGCGGTATTTTAATAAAAGAACCAAGTTTGGGGTGAGGAGATTTTCCGCAAAATCTTCGTGTATCTTTGGAAGATAGCCACCTTAAATACCAATTGTCGTATTTAACGGTCCTTTCGTTTTTGAGCTGTGCTATCCATAGACACACACACAGAGACAAAACATGCATTTTCGGTGAAATCCAGATATCTAATTTTTGGGTGCATTACAATACTTTTTCTATACACTGTGTACATTGTTCGTGTAAGGAAACTAAATATACATCATTAGAAGACATATAGATGCCCAAGGAATATACAGTGTCAGTATAATATTCAACGTTGTAAATCAAAATATTGATTTAGGTATGTATTTAATATCTTGCAGGGACGGCAACCTCTCACCAAGGTGTGATTTCAGACGACCCCATGTGGCATCTGGGCGGATTTCTCCGATTTCCTCTGCTTCATAATCGCCTTACTGAAAAAATCTGACGTGTTCCATTCAGATAACTTTCTCTACATCTTTGGCTATGGTTTAAAATTTTTGGATATCTATGGATAATTCTTTGCATGGCCAGGAATTGACAACTTCCTGTATGAGAAAAGTATTTTATAACTGAAACCTATAACAAGGAATATCTTATGAATTTTACGGTCCTTCTCTGTATCTTTTCCAGTGAATCAGTTTGATTAACCCTGTATGGGTCCCAGCATGCTACTCCATATTCCATAGCTGGCCGCACTAAGGACATATAGGCAATTTCCCTGGCCTTTGCGCTCCCCCTTTTCAGTATTCTCATTACGAAGTGCAATGTCTTCCACGCTTTCCTAGATGTAGAATTTATCTGATCCTCCCATCCGGCATTACTTGACAAGCACACTTCCAAATATTTGCAGCTTTCCACCTGTGGAATTTGTTCCCTGCCCATATGATAGCTATGAAGAACTTTCTCCTTAGTTCGACTAATCGCAATGGACTTACTTTTCCTAGCATTAATTGCCATGAAGGCTTTGCTCAAACTCATCATTATGGGAATAGCTTAGGCAGATCATGAAAAACAATTAAAACCAACGAAAGTAAACGTTTTGCTTCTGGTTCTTCAGGAATTGATGGAGCTTTTTTAAGCTAATATTGTAATTCTGACCTGACCTTTAACGTATCTCTAAAGTAAAACGATAGATTTCAAGTGAACATAATAAATCCGTTGGTAGAAATAAAGTGGCAATGGATTTGAATTATTTATGAAAATAAATTGCCACATTTACTGTTAATAAAACAATATCCACACTACTTTAACGGACAGTTCTCAACCTTTCAGCTTCTCATAAGGCAGAAGTTAGAACGCCATCCTATTGAGCAAAACTAACCCGTATCGGTACGGTAGCTTCATAGTCTACTCCTTCAAAACTAAATCAATTGGTAATGAAAAATTTCCTCTAGAACTATCCAAATATAACTGTTTATTCTGCGAGATATGCTGCATATAATTAGCACTTTCGAATGTTCTAGCACCTAGATACCTTTGAGTGTTTACTTGTAAATACAGAGTTCTAAATTTTAACCCTTTCCAGCACAACGGTACCATATGATATCATTATCTGTATTTGTGGTTTTAAATGGGTAACGGTTGATATCGATAATTTGGAACTCTTATTTTGTACACTTTTGGTATCTCTTTTTTAATTTATTGATATGAATGTGGCTTAGAGCAAGCAAAAGAGAAAATAAAATCTCTTCAAAGATACCTCTTTCCTAACAAGTACAGAACTGTATTCCGCTACAATGGTACCGAGGTCCAGTAAACACTTCCTACATATGTCAATCAGTGTTTATTTTACCTGGGTCCATCCCTTCCTTTATCCCCGAAGCATTGTGGCGAGAATCCCAACCTAGGCTAAGCTGTGAAATTGAAATCTTCATCAGCGATATACAATGTTTTAGAAGCTGGGACATTTGGGCTAACAAGTAAGGCCAAACTTTTAAGGCAAATATACATCTTTACGGACTAGTTTTCAGAAAGACATTTAATCGAAAATAAATCGGGCTGGAAAGGTTTAAAATTAGGTAAGTTATTTTTACTTCCATTTCTATCCATAGCTTAATATTGAATATTAATTCGATATAATTGCAGGGAAATATGAAGTTGTTTCCCTTGTCTGTTATCAACTACTCAAGTGGTTATGCCGAGAGAATTATTTCACGGTTATATCTGGATGGTTGCAATAATGGACAACACCGTGTAAATTTAATGAGAATATTTAATGGAGGCTAATAGCTGACCTTTTTGGAACGGCCTGCCAAATGCTGTAAAATGAATAATCAAACTGTGCTCTGAATCTGCACCTGAAGAATGATGTAACTGTTGCATATTATATCTACTAACTTCTGTGTCTTAATAGCTAAACGGTTTGGGAAAATATTTCCCTATGTAGTGTAAAAAAGCCTAAGTCGCCGTGATTTGCGGAACTCCTACTCGGTGAATTCTCTTGCAATCACCACTAGGTGGTTGAGGTTGCCATCGTAGCACTTAAGCCCTACCAATTTCCAACAATATGTTTAACAACTGTTCAAAGCAGAGAAGAAGTAACTATTTTTTTCAAAATTCACGCTGTTTTATCAACCTAAGCCACCCCTACACCATAACTACCCCACCGAAGTTAAAACGTTATAGATTGCCCAATTTTACACTTCTCTTTGCACCTCTGACACAACTTTAATTTTTGCCCTGCTAAATTTTAAGCTCGAAGTATAAAGGAGGATCAGTATTTGTAGGAATAACCTGTTGCAGAACAGCTAAAGAAAGTCACGTGATTGGAGCACATCAGATTTTTTTCTCAGATGTACAGTTTTGCTCATAAATTTTTCACTTTTTGCCTCAGTTTTAATCTGTGTACAAATTTTCTCTAATCTCAAGTGTGGTATTTAAAGATTTAAGTATGTATTTTATGATCCGTTTATTCATTGGTTCTAGGTGATTTAACCAGTGCTGAAAAAATGCGAGAAACTCTTTAATATAAATAGCTTCATAAAACAAAATTATGTTTCTCTATTACTGATATCATAAACTGAGCCCTTAATTGCATGGTGTTGCACATATGCAACAAATATGATTAATCTAAGCTTCTAGTAATTTTAGTGGACTTTTTTCTGATTTTGTATTACAATAGCCTTTAGCAACAACATTAGGCTAGTTATAGCTCTCTTATACTGCAAAATTATTATTATTTTTGCAATAAAATTGTAGTGTTTTAGTACAGAAAAGCAAAATCCACGGAACTTTAGTCAAATTTAAACCCTTCAGGATCCAAGCGTGCCATCACATCGGTTATTTTACTTGGGTCCTCCCCGTCCTTCACCACATGCACATTTGAATGGTTGACCAGTCCATTACGCATCGCACTAACGATCACGGCTATTCAAGCCGCTTCAGTTGTGGTGCGGGTGAAAGGGATATAAATATTGGTTTGCGAATTAGAGGAAGAACGACATATTTAACAAAATAAATCATGCAATTAAGGGTTAAATTAAACCCTTATATTTATTTTCCTGTACTAACGTAATAGTAAATTTCACTATCATACCTCTCTGATAAATGTGAATGTGCAGGGCAGGTTTTGAAAGTTTGCATTTATTTGATAATTAAATATATTCAATTATATAAATACATTCAGTGCTTGCTTAGTCATTTCTTTATTTGCTCGTATTAAGTGTGTCAATTTTGCAATTAAATGGCTTTAAAATTGAAAAAGGCTAAAAAACTCAGTTTCACAGAAAGGAGCCAAATGCAGATCGTTTTTCCAAGCAAAGACAAAAGACCTCACAATTGCGATAACACCAGAAATCACAGCAATAGTAACCGGCCATGGTAAAACAAAGTCATACTTGCTCAGGTTTAAAATAATAGACAACTCAATCTAGGAGAACAGACAATAGACCATCAGATATATGACTGCAAACAGCTGAATAGACAACGCACAATTCTTAAACAAGAATAGTCAAAAACTGGCCAACTAGCGATAAAGTTCTAATAGCATAACACACCCAGGCAGCGGTAGATAAGGTTTTTAAATTTTTATCCAAAGTGACATATGCCTTAAGCATCTAGTTTTATTTTGATTTGCGGATTTTGGCGGAGACATTTGTGTAATCTGTGAGGTTTTTAATTCTTTTATCACATTTGTCACTTTTCACCACTATTGTTTTAGCTCTTTTAGTGTCAGGTTTTATTACCAGCTCTGGTCCCAGGGCTGGACAGCTATTTTATCTTGGTTTTAGTCCTTTATACCGATTTTTATCTCTCGTTTTAGCTGTTCTGATTGAGCTTCTTTTTAGCATAATTTTACCTCAGGTGTTTTAACCCCCCCCCCCCAGTTTTAAGTTAAGGGCGCTGATAACCTAGCAGTTGAGTGCGCTTAAGCCCCATTTATCATCATCATCAACACCAAGGCATTCTACAGATTCGTAAATTCAATAGACTTTGACAAATTAAAATAACACAAATCTTCAATAAAATGCAAACGAAACATAAAGGGAATCTGAAATCAAACACTGCAAATCAGAAAAATTGAGAACCTTCTTCTCTAAATTTAACATCTTTGGAATTTGTAAACAGGTATTAGTTATCGTTTAGAAATTACACTTAACTTAATAGAAGTAACAATTTTCCACATCCATACGTGTAGCACTACATATTTAAAAAAATAGACAATTGATTCAATAGAAACATAACACTAAAAGCAAACTAAAACAAGTAATATGACTGTGTAATGTTGTTATTCAATAAATAGATAAAGAGTATCGGTTTAAATGACTTAGCAAACACAAACAAGACAGGAATATTTTCTCATGTCCAAAGCCTGACTTGTACATTTTAATTGTGCATGCTCAAAATTGGCAAGGGAAACTTAGTTCGCTGTGACCAAATATGTTCACTTCCATTTTGCTTGGTGGTAAAATATCGGTTGCCTGGGCCCTGGCCCAAGGGATATAAGCAGCAGGTGGTGTCTAAAGGCTCTTAAGTGTTGCACGCAGCGCGAATTTTAACTTTCGATCGCTGAATAGCTGTAGGCGATGTCCACCTCGGTTAAAAAGCGTTTCAGTGCTCAAACAAGACAATGCACCTTCCACACACCATTTGGGATTCTTCACTTTAAATATATAAACTAAGATCACATTTTCAATTTGATTTACTTTTTAAACATATGCACTAAATTCCATACATATCCTAGGGAAAACTACTGGCACACGCGATTAATTCTTGCAACATATTTAACCCTTAACTACAATACTTATTTTGCCACATAAGCCGTGCTTCCTCTAGTACTCATATCCCTTTCAATGGCACACAACTGTAGTCGTGATCGTTAGTGCGCTATGTATGGACTGACCGAGCGAGTTCGAATCCCAGCGACTGCACTCAAATGTGCCTGTGGTAAAGGATGGTGAGGGCTCAAGTAAAATAACTGGTGTGATGGTACGCTTGGATGCTGGATGGCATGAAGATAGAGCACTGGGGAATGCGATGAAGAGGGAAACCGGAGAACCCGGAGAAAACCGGCACCTGAGCCGCTTTGTCCATCAGAAGTCTCAAACGCGGTCGCTTCGGATCAAACTGGAACCGTCTAGGAGAGAGGCGAGTGATCTAACCAATAGGCCACGACGCGACCTCTTAGAGGTGCAGATATTTTTATATATGGTATCTTAACAGATATTCACTTGTCTGTAGGATCATTAATGTTTTCCTTGTCGCATAGTTTTCCCAACAAATCAATAACATAATGTCGTACCTGATGTTTCTGCACGATCGGACAGTGCCACAAAATGAACAACGCTCGTCTATTTTACTTCCCACGTGTCCAAACTTCAATCTTGACCTGACATACAAGGTAGTGTGGGGCCATTAGCCATGAAGAATGCACTCGAACTCAGTTCCGCTACAACTTTGGTTTTATTGAGGCCTTCTCACTCTACGTTACGCCTTCCGCCCCGCGCTCTGGGAAAATAAAAAGGTATAGCTTGTGCGTGCCACTCCTACTTCAAAATAATATTGATACCAAAACTATTACTACGCAAAAGAGGCCAGTATTGATGTAATGTTGTTGATTGCACCGTGTTTAATTACCCTTAGAAATACCCGAACTTGTACCGCTAACAACCTTCACAATGTTAAAAGGTACAAAGTTAACTTTCGGGAGATACACAATTGTTACACGGAATATTCAAACGATGGCCAGATTTAAAAGCAGTTGTTAAGAGTTACATAGGATCTTTGCAATTTTATGTTTCCAGTGTGGATATTCATTGGATAAAAACCAACAGTGATAATGCTGGTAGCCAATTGTAATATACGCCTAATTGTTGTTTGGTGACAAATTGCAATGGTAGTTGCAGAGGTGGATTGAAATCAACCGTATTCAGTTTTCCAAAGGAGCGAGAAATTAAGTAGCGTGTACTCCTGCAATTAAATGCGATTGGTGCCAACACCTTCGATGCACTTTTTACTTTCTCTACACGTACTGTATACATAGTCTACACCCAAAAATTCTATACCGAGATTTAATCGAAAATACATGTTTTGAAACCCCTTGAATAAAAAAAAGTACATTTTTAGAAAAATGTCCGTGTGTGTCTGTCTGTGGGCAGCATAGCTCAAAAACGAAAAGTTCGTAAATACTAAACATGATATTTAAGTACAGTATGTTCCAAGGATAAGACAGGAAGATTTTCAAGAATACTCCTTCACTCCTTCACCCTCAGCTACCCTTTGCATGGAAAAAAATTCGAAAATTTTAGAATTCCCTAGCTCCAGTAACCAAGTTCTATCGAGATATTATGTTTAAGTTAGATATCTCAGAAGAGCTTATAACGTAACCTAACCTAATCACCAAAACGTTTTATTGTTTTAAGCTAACCTAAAAGTATGTTCATTAGATTGAAACCACAAGAGTAGCTTTAGATACAATCTGTTTCATTGCAATAGAGTATTTATATTGTGAAAGGCTAAAAAAATCGAATGTGTTCCATTCAGATAACTTTCCCTAGCTGTTCTAAACACAAACTATTCTTACAAAAGATATTCTTTTATCTACATCATACTAATGGAGATAAATTTGTCTCATTAGTTGCTTCCTTTTAAACAGAAGCTCCTTTAAAAGCTCATCACTATGTTCACTTTGCATTCGCCCATTTTTAAATTTATTTTTTTACCCGTTTTTACATTGTCTTAAATTTACTGTTTGCTATTTAATTACTGTTTTTGCTGTTGCACTACACACACATACATATAAACACCCATGCCCCAAGGCGGAACTCGAACCCACGATCCCCTGCGCCACGAAGCACCAAAGCTAAGCACTTTAGCGAGCGCGGCCATGGGGTCCGGGCCCTTTTGAGAAAAGCTAATTAGGCTAATACTGAATATCTCAAAAACGCTACAAGAAGAACGCATGTGACATAAATTGTGTGTTTTAACGAGTTCTACATTTTTTGCTTATTGATATTTTGTATATCTCTTACGGTTTAAACGTGTTATAAAATTATACAAAATTCAACAAGAAGAAACAGCTTTTCAGAAACTAATCCCAGAGAATTCAAAATATACACGATATTTGTTATATGAATATCTCAAATCACAATCATTAGAAACATTTTTGAATAAATCAAAATTTTCGATTTTTTTTCAAAGTGATGGGTAATTTGGGATGATGAGGAATATTTTTAAAACCTTCGTGTCACATCTTTGGAAGATACTCACCAAAATACCAAGTTTGGTATTTAATGGACTTTTTGTTTTTGAGCTATGCTGCCCACAGATACACACACACACATACACACACACTCTGACAGATAAGATAGACACACGGCATTGTTTTTAAAAGTTGTTTTTTTATTCAGGGAGTCTCGAAACATTTATTTCCGACGAAGTTTTAGGTGCATTATAATACCTTTTCTATATACTATGTACATAGCAAGTGTAGAAAAAGTACAAATTGACGATAATTGCAAGAAATTTTGCTGAACGTACTTTAGGCAAAGTCGCATGCTTTATTCGCCAATATCCGGTTTATACCCACACCATTACTGGTTCGTCCTTTTAGGGACATTCGGTTGTCTGTAGAGGAGGTAAAACAGAGAAAAAATGAACGCTTCTATTACTTTCCGTATAATTGGCTGACATTTTGAAACATGGCGTTTGGGCCTGGAAGCAATGTAGCAATTACTCGCATGTAAACTAAAAAACAGCGTTTCACATTACGTTCAAACACCGACTGTAATGATATTTGTCAAATAGCTTCATCACTCACTCCTCCGAGGCAATAACGCTCGCTACACATGTTAAAAACGGCTTTGAGGGAACCAAAGTTCGGAAAATGTCGAATCATATTGGAAGGCATTCGTGTTATCCATTTCGAAAAAGAACTGCGAAATAGTGTCTACCGTCATTTAAAAGTAATATTAGTCACTGAAGGACATTTACGACAGACTAGTAGATCTAGCCTTTTTAAATGTATATGACAAATGTAGTGTAATGCAGATAAGCTACAGTGTAAATTTCTTCAATTTTCTCTAATAGCTTGTAAATCATGGTCAAATTTGTTGATATTTTTTCACGTCACTAAAAAAGTCCCTTGCGCCAGAAAAATTAAAACTTGTGCGTAATATTTTAACCCTGGGTTTACAATGCATCTACTTTTTTATTTTGCCCTATGTCCCTCTGTCTCTGCTTTAGTTTGGGCGCCAAACATTTTTAAAGCTATGAATGTTCTTTTTGTCCAAAAAAGTATAGTCTTTGTGTTTGAAAATTGAAAACATATGCTCAAATACATCGGGCAGTAAAACCTAGGGCAGTTCTTATTCATTGTTTCTTTGTGAACATGTACAAAAAATTCTGTTTGTGTAACAACAAAATTGCTCCGTAAGAAGCATTTTAGAAAATACCAGTAGCGAGAAAACAAGGAAAGATTGGAATACATTAATATCCACCAGGTTGGTACGCTGGACCCTCAGCTGTCCTTTTCCTCTTCTCTGCTGCTGCATTTTTTGTTCATTTCTTCTAGTATTGCTGCTTAACTTCTGCACAACTTCGTTTTTTACTTTGGATGCAGTAAATCAGATCTTGTGGGACTGAAGTTTTTCTTGCCGAGTCCAGTTTCACCTACAATGCTTTTCTGTAACTCAAGTGACTTGAGGGATTTAAAAATGCGCCTGGTGGCCAATTATACCTTTTTTGTATTTAGGAATATTTAAAATATGTTATGGTATTAGAATAAAAAGTGGAATTTTTATGATTTTTCACGAAATTTCAGCCCTACATACCCTTGAATAAATTCTAAAGGAGACTAAACCAGTTTTGGAGTAGTACCCTGGTAGAGAATTTAGAATATCTTGGAAAATATAGGAAATTGAGAACGCAGCCCTGTTTTGCAAGCTGATTTTTACTTTTGCTACACGAACTATTTACATATTGTATAGAAAGGGTATTGTAAAGCATCCAAAATATTGATACCGACATTTCATCATAAGTATAAGTTTTGGGACCCCCTGAATCCAAAATAACATTCTTAGAAAAATGTCCGTGTGTGTCTGGATTTTTTTTTCTCTCTTTTGGACAGCATCGCTAAAAACCGAAAAGTCTGTTAAATATCAAACTTAATATTTAAGTTCAGAATCTTCCAAGCATGCGACAGGAACATTTTCAATATAGTTCCTCCACCCCCAAATGCCCTTTACATGGACAAATTTTATAAAATGTAAGTTTTCTCAAAAATAGCCATAGCGATATTAATTAAAACCTCTTACATTTAAGATATTTAAATAACAATAAAAGTGTATATCTTGAATTTTCAGGGAATTACCTCTGAAGATTCGTTTAATCCTGATGAATTTGTCTGCATTTTGCGTAACTGGTAAACCGTAAGAGATGGACCTAAACTTGCCGCTCAAAAAATATGTAGATCGCATTAAAACACATATCATATATCATACACATTTTTTTCGTGGAGTTGACCGTTTTCAAGATATTCCTTGTTACTTAAAACCTTTCTCATACGGGAACTTATCAACTTCTGGCAATGCAAAGAAACGGATTTGAATCCCATAGCAACCACATTTTAAAATATTTTACTGTCGGCTTAGTCTAATATATTCCCTTATTTCCCTTGTACTTAGAGGTAACTAAGTAATAAGATCGCTTATCTCGATTAGCATGAACCAGATAAAAGAATAAGCTTATTAACAGTAATTTGTTACAGAGATGTAGAAAAAGTCATGTGAATGGAACACATTAGATTTTTTCATCATGTACGAAAAGTGGAAGTGTCTCGCTCACCTCTGAAGGACGGTGTTTGTACATATTTTACAAACTTTTCTACAAGAGCAACAGACTGTCATAGAGCTGCAGTCAATGTAAATACAATAATTCAAAAGTGTTGAATTCCCTTTACTCTTGGTGAAATGCAGTCATAATAACCATTGTTAAAACTGTTAGTAATTAAATAAGGAGCATAGCTACAGATACGTTTATTACACTTGAAACAATGTAACCATTCCAAAATCTCCAGCTTATTTAACCCTGCTCCGCTCGCGTGGCCGGGACAAACGTAGCAGCTCGCGTGGCGTCCGAGAGACGCCAGTACTATTAATACGTTTTAATTCAATTTAGTGATACAAATGCAGTTAAAATATACTCAAAAGTGATACAGAGAAATATCTTACCCAAAATAACAATTATTAGCGCAAAATAAACATTAAATTTGAAAAAAGTAGAATTTCTAACGTAACCACTCTGTTGCAACAAAGCAAATAATTAAACTTACAGAGACGGGTCTATAATGTTTAGATAAGAGTTCAAAGGTATCCCATAAAACACAAATTACAACAATAGTTATGTGTCTCAACAATTGCAATAAATGAAAGGACATTGCACAAAGAAATGAGCGGCCATCTTCAGAAACCTTAGTAAAAATATAAAAGTGACGGTGAGATAATAAATTTGGGTACTTCTAAGCAATATCATAAAACAAAGCACACTATAGTCAAGACAGAAACTAGAACCCATTGTTGTAGTATAAGCAACAAATTCTATTGTTCCATAAAGTTGCCTAGTCACTTGAATGTACAAAGAATTTTCAGCTTATTGCTGTACATGCTGTAAGTTGAACATAATTTTGTTCATCGCCAAACACTGTACATCTGTTTCGCGAGCTGTAGGCAAATATACTTACTACAATTTTGGCTCCTGTATCAGTTCTTGGAGCGACCGCAATCATTACACTTCTGCCTTTTTGTAGAAGGACCATCATTTGCAGATGCTGGAAGAATACTTGCGATATCCATCTTCAGTTCCTTAGGAAGAATTTGACTGACACCGAACCTGCCAGCTCACGGTTTCCGTATCCGTACTTCCTTTTCTCGTCTCTATGACGTCTTCTTCCTCAACACTAAATCTGTAAGGCACTAATTTCTTGCTCTACTAATTCAAGAATAATCTTCATATCTTCTGGAATACTGCGATCAAATCTTTTCTTCAAATCCACTTGAACTCAAGAAATATAAAAATGTGTGCTTAAAATAACATTTACCTAAGAATTTCCACGAATAGTGAAGCCAAATGTAAAAGAAAGGAAATTATCGATAAGGACGAAGGTTGCAGTGCGTCTCGCGGACCCCCAACACTTTTAAGGAAACAACTTGCTTTTCTGAACTGACACGCTTGTGGGTGTGATTAGATGATTGAAAGGTAGATGGAGGCACCGGTCAGTGGCTGTATCCGTTTTCTTATAATATGCGAAAATAACTCATGTGGAGTTTTTTCATAATAAAAGTATATGAATTGTGAACTTTAGCAAAATATACCACTTTTCTCACTTACGAGCTGAAGCACAAAGTAACTGAAACTAGAAATGGGTATGCGCTTACTTTTCATTACTCACTGCCAACGTTAAACCTTGTTTTCTTTCTGCTATACTCAGTCTCCCTTTAAATGTCCAGCATGAGGCAATTTTTTTACTAATTTGTTTTAATATTTTCTACTGCTTCTCAAAAGCACATTAAATAATATGGTCATATTACTTTTTTCGAATTAATGCTTCAATTTTGACAAATTATTAAATGTTGATTACGAAAAATAATTTTCTGCAGTGGAGTTAGTATAAAATATAATATGATAGACATATTTACACTAGTTGCTGTAAAACTGAACATTTGTGTGAATATTTTTTAAATTGCATCATTTTTATTAGGGTAATGAATTTAGACAGTTCTAAGTTGGATAGGTAGAGTCAGACTGAAAAATGCAATGTATAGCCGGGATTTGAACGACGGATCTCCCGGTCTGACTCGCATGTTTCAGTCTCACACTACTTATCCAACTGCTGCTCTATACACGGTTTCTGTGAAAACACAATTAAAGTAACACAAAATGACCTAATTATTGGCTAAAGTATGAAGCCCGGGACTTAAAGTACTTCCGATATTGTAAGGGTATATCATCCCAAAATACTTTGAGATCACTTTGGGGTTTACCGGGAAACATGCGAGTCAGTTGAGAAATTTAATGCCATGCCACATGCTGCCATGGGAACCCAGCAGTAAAACAACTGGCTAGAGACCGGGACATCCGTGGTTCAAATCCCGCCTATGGCATTGAATTTTTCAGCCTGACTCTACCTATCCAACTTCTATCCTATACATGGCTTGTGTGAAAAAAACAAATTAATACAAAGTTTTCATTTAAATAATCGTGCAAGCTGAAATTTTGATACATGACAGAAAACCACCATCGGATTTTCCCAGATTAACAGTTGTATCGCCTTAAAATACGCTCCAGGAGAACTACTCTCAATGAAATTAATTTACGGTTTTCATTTTATTACTGCTTATTTTAGGTGGAACATCTCCCAGGTCCTGTAACGACCACATAAATATTGTTACGCGAACATGCAGAAATCAATTCCATAGAAGAGGAGTAACTAGCAAACACATTGTGCACAGAGGAAACACAATATGCTCTAAATGAGATATGAACCAGTGACTCGAGGAGGGAGAGCCATGGAGCAGTGACGTCATGCGACTCTTAATTGTTTAAAGCCAGAAATGCTCCTTTATTGAAATGAAAAAAGAAAATCAAGTGCTTCATTCTTTATTAGCCATACAATACAAATGTTAAGCTCAAAATATCCCATTCTTCTTATCAAATTAAATAAATAGGCAAAAGAACATATAAACTAGCAGGAAAATACACAATAAATATTCGATACTTACAGCTGTTATAGGAAATATACATCATGTTATATGCTGAACAAGAGGAGTTCTTTCCAATGATCTGTAACCCCAATTGTTTGCTTAACACTGTGATGCTTTTCTTAACTTGCCAATGTTTTGTAAGGCCTATTGTTTGCCTAACACTGTGGTGCTTTTCTTAACTTTCCAATGTTTTGTAAGCCCTATTGTTTACGTAACACTGTGATATTTTGCCTAGCTTGCTGAAGTTTTGTAAGCGCTATTGTTTGCCTAACACTGTGATGTTTTTCTTAACTTGCCAATGTTTTGTAAGCCCTATTGTAGGCCTAACACTGTGATGTTTTGCCTAGCTTGCCAATGTTTTGTAAGCCCTATTGTTTGTCTAACACTGTGATGTTTTGCTTAGCTTGCCAATGTTTTGTAAGTCCTATTGTTTGCCTAACACTGTGATGTTTTGCTTAGCTTGCCAATGTTTTGTAAGGCCTATTGTTTGCCTAACACTGTGATGTTTTGCTTAGCTTGCCAATGTTTTGTAGGTCCTATTGTTTGCCTAACACTGTGATGTTTTGCTTAGCTTGCCAATGTTTTGTAAGTCCTATTGTTTGCCTAACACTGTGATGTTTTGCTTAGCTTGCCAATGTTTTGTAAGCCCTATTGTTTGCCTAACACTGTGATGTTTTGCTTAGCTTGTCAATGTTTTGTAAGCCCTATTGTTTGCCTAGCCCTGTGATGTTTTGCTTAGCTTGCCAATGTTTTGTAAGTCCTATTGTTTGCCTAACACTGTGATGTTTTGCTTAGCTTGCCAATGTTTTGTAAGTCCTATTGTTTGCCTAACACTGTGATGTTTTGCTTAGCTTGCCAATGTTTTGTAAGCCTTATTGTTTGCCTAACACTGTGATGTTTTGCTTAGCTTGTCAATGTTTTGTAAGCCCTATTGTTTGCCTAACACTGTGATGTTTTGCCTAGCTTGCCAATGTTTTGTAAGCCCTATTGTTTGCCTAACACTGTGATGTTTTGCCTAGCTTGCCAATGTTTTGTAAGCCCTATTGTTTGCCTAACACTGATGTTTGGCCTAACTTGCCAAAGTTTTGTAAGCCCTATTGTTTACCTAACACTGTGATGTTTTGCCTAACTTGCCAATGTTTAGTGAGCCCTATTGTTTACCTAACACTGTGATGTTTTGCCTAACTTGCCAAAGTTTTGTATAAGCCCTATTGTTTATCTAACACTGTGACGTTTTTCTTAACTTGCCAATGTTTAGTGAGCCCTATTGTTTACCTAACACGTGATGTTTTTTCACATCTTCCCAATGATTCGTAAGCCCATTGTTTGCCTTTCATTGTGATGTTTTTCACATATTCCGAATGTTTTGCAAGTCCTATTGTTTACCTAACACAGTGATGGTTTGCAACTTCCCAATGTTTTGTAAGCCCCATTGTTTGCCTAACACTGTGATGTCTTGTACATCTTCCCAATGCTTTGTAAGCTGTTTTGTTTGCCTAACATTCTAATGTTTGTTTTCTATCTAAAATGTTATAATATTCATATCGGTTCAGTACTTTAACTCACTTTTGAAAGACATCATATTTGACCACTGTGCTAGCTGTGTGGGTTTAAACGCGTTCCTTTCCAGCTTAGGAGCAGATTAAGAGTTTCGCCAAAACAGTTTTACAGCCTCTAGAGTTTAGAAATTTGGAAATAAGCATCATTTTAGTTTTAGCCCATTGGAAGCGATTAACGTCTAGCTGCATTAAACTGCACATAAGCTCCTTTTCCTCGCCTCATACAGAATTGCTCATTTTGCATCGTAAACAAGTGCGCAGTCTTTCTGACAGCTGTTTACGAAGTCATTATTCTGCACGTACGAGACAAGCTCTTGCTAATGCACTTTTTTACAGGACTCCGTTCAGCTGGGTCATGAAGCTGGCCAGTGCAGCAAAGGTATCCGTGACGAAACAGAAAACAATCCACGAATAAAGGCTATAGGGTATTTCAATAGTATTTTATGTCTCTTATCCGCTCTAAAGCATTGTATGCACAAGCGTTTTACTGCGTTTTGGAACATTTTTATTCAGGACCTATTCACTTATTGCTTTCGAATTACTTAAACAAATTCTCAGGGCTCCCCACAAGGAAATCACTGCATCTTTATGCGCAATTGCTCCAACCATCCTTTGTAATGTAGGCTTGTACAATGCCTTATTTTTAACTCGTGGCCGGTCGGCGGGAGGTAACCGCGTGCGCACAGCGCTTCTAACCGGTCCTGGCTCCTGCTTTTCTCCGTGTCAGTGTGCTTACAGAGGAAAAACTCGATGAGATAGGACAAAAGTTAGAACATAACCGAAGAAAATCTCTTGAGTAGGTTATCACAGGAAACAGGAGCTTCACAATTCCCGGCTTGGAAAGCCAGAAAACTTTTGAAATTAAAACCTTATAAGATAACCGTAGTTCAAGAACTGCAACCACGTGATACTGTGAGTGAAGTAAATTTCTGCAATTGAGTGTCGGGCAAAGTTAATGATGGCTCTATGGAACCAAAGTTAATTTTTTTTCAAAGCCGAAGTATGGTTTTAATTAAATGGCCATGTATCAAAAAACGAACATATCGGAGTGCAGAAAATCCTGAAATTATATACGAAATGCTATTGCATGACCAGAAAATCACTGTTTGGTTTACTGTAAATGCGTAACGAATTATAAGGTCTATATTCTTGGAGTTTACAGTTAATGGACAGAGGTACATGTATTCAGTAATGAAATAATTCCTGGAATATTTGTGTGATATTGAGTGCACACAGACAAATTTTCAGCACTAGGATAACAGTAAAGGACCATTGCCACCGCGCTCCCCAGAGCATAAGGTATGCCACTTTTATTTATGGGAGAACTTAAAAAATAAAGTGTATCTGAATAACCCGCATACATTGGAAGAACTGAAAAACTGAAATTTCAGAGGAAGAATTAATGTGTGTTAATGGAAATGTTCTTAAAAGTTGTGAGAGATGCGTGATGGCACAAGGACACCATTTTCAACACCTTCTGTGATAAAGATATGTGGTTATTGTATGCATGTAAATATATGCACACGTTATCCGCTTGAGTTCTCGGTTTCATTCAACTCGACCGGCAGCGGCTTGCGTCCTGCTGCAGCTATCTCCCGCAGCCCGGCCGGCCACGAGTCAAAAATAAGGCACTGTAGAAAGGTACTTTTCCATCACATAATCAGCCGTTATTTCGAAGAACAACACTTTTTTGTCTGTCACAGTCTAGCTCGAAGAGGCCATACACAGCATCTTGACCACAAACTGATTTCGCTACATTAGTTATAATTCTAATGCAATTTAAATCGCATTTGGTATGGAGAATTCGTACCTTCTGTTCTAGGCACAGCTGTTGTCTTGAGGTGTTCTGTATATAGCCGTCCAGAGGTGTTGTTTCAGGAAGATTAGTGAAATTAAGGGCTTCCCAGCCATTTACTAAAATCGCCCATGAACTTCAAATTTAATGGAGGAATTTGAGATTTTAAAGCAATAGCAGTTTAAGGAAGGTATGCATTTTTTCTCTGCAATTGGGTGCTGCTGATGGCAGAGTTGAATATACAAAATTCATTTACAATAATAATCTTGCAGTTAACAGTAATACAAATGAATAGTAAACACAAATAATGTTGTAGTACAACATACTATATATACATGTTTTTGTAGTGCTTAACTACTTATTATTCAGTATAACAATACTTATGTCAATTACCAGCATGTTTATAAACAGTTGCTATTGAAGCCTCAACATTAATAGTTACATAGCAGTTTTTGAGATCCTTAATTACTTCACAATATTTACTTTAATTGATTATCTAACATTTACTGTCTGTAAATTATCCCTAAGCCTCTTTAAGGACAGAGGGTAACCCTGAAAGGCTGCTACAGACAATTCGTTCCATTCTTCAATGGTCCTATTAAGAAAAGAAAAGTTTCCTACTTCGGTTCTGTACCTTTTACCCCTAATTTTATACAAATGATAGTTTCGTCCGTAGTATTCCGGATAATACGCGAGGATCTTGTTCCAACCAAGATTCGGATGTTATTTCTGCCGCATGCAATCGTAAAGGTTATAGTTATAAAGAGAGAACGTTATTAAACATTTCCATTAATAACGGGACCAACAACCCTTTTAATTTCTTTAGCATGGGAGCGAGGAATCTATGACCATCTCAGAGATTTGATCCGTTCAGATTAGGAAGCACACTAAATTATGTGAAAGATTCGTATTGCTTAAATAAACTAAAGACAGGCCAGACATTGTGCGCACTCCATTTAGCAGATAGTATTCGCCCGGTGTGAGAGAGAGTATGTCGTGTCGCGGAATTAGAAGGTATTAATAAGGGAGATATACACACATTACATTAAGACGCGACAAATATGCATTTGAAATGGACCGGGAAGAAAGATTGTGAAACACGTCGAAAAGTGCACGACGGATTTTGCTAAGGTACACGGATTAGCAAGCGAGCCATGTAGGCTACCGTTACTGGCGGACAATGAACCGATGGGGTAGAAGCTCCATTGCCCTGGGGTGTACATGACAAAAGGGAATACAACGGATTTCTTGTTGGTCGAGAGAAGCGACTTCACTTGCTATGGGAGACGTGGTGAGTTAAGACATGCTATTTGATTCAGCGGTAGAAACAACGGACTATGTGTAGCCGTTATAGAAACAGTGTTAATTAATATACCTTAATAAATTTAACAGGAAATAAGGGATGCTAAGCATGGTCGTGTAAAGAGTAGTTGAAAGGGTGAAGAACTCGGGAGGAATGCGGCAGAAAATATCAAAGAAAAGGAATAAAGGAGCTCAACAGTAATCGTGAACTCAAAGGAAACCACCTGTTTCTCAACACCAATCCATGCTGATATATACTGAGCTGGGGCGTTCACACTTTTACATAATTTCTTAATCTGCAGGACCATCACGTGGGATTCGAACCTGGAACCCCTTTAAAGCAACCTATAATACGAACCGCCGCAGGTGCCAAACAAGAATGTCAAAAAAATCTGCCCACGAAGTCACTAGTGGCGTATAATTGGCATATATACTGTCTTAGCAGCACAGCTTAGTGCCGAAAATATTCTTTAAATTCACATGCATCTATTAATACAACAAATGAGATCGCTCTGTCTCTATTAGGTCGTATAGATTAGGATTTAGCTTCTTTAAAATGATCAAAATACTTTAAAATGCTAACACTGTTTACCTAGGTGTGTGCATTATATGAACTGGAAACACAAGAATATGCAGAATCCTACACACCAATACAGAGCTTCGTGTGCAACAAAAGGTCATACGAGTCCTGAAAACACGTGGAAAAATACCTGCACTTCAGCAGTAAAGTCTCTCAAACATATATATTCTCAGTATTCTTTTCCGGCGACCAATGGAACGCTGACAATTCTTATTCTAACTAATTGTTCTATGTTTGGTTTGATTGTATTGCAAAAACAACGCACACAAAAAGTATTTTTCGAAAAAGATCAATGTGGATGTCTGTCTGTGGACATCGTAACTCAAAAACGAAAAGTCGGTTAAATACCAACATTAGAATTATAATTCAGTATCTTTCAAGGATGACATACGATGATCTTCAGGAGCATCCCCTACCCAAAGCTACCCTCTATATGGAAGACTTTTTCGATATTTTCGATTTTCCACAACTTGTGTGTTGAGAATATACATGGAAGGGCTAGTACAGGTCAGGCAAGCGAAGCACAAGAGGACTCACTTTCGTTCCCATTACTATCTTTCAGCAGTTACGTAGAGCCAGAGAAACCGGTTCATTCGGTGCAGTGGCGGCTTACATGTGCAATGAGTGGCCGGCAAATGTTGAATTGGAACTGGGAGAACAAGTATTTTGTGGAACAACAGCCACTGTTGCACACGTAACCTCTCCACTTCTCTGCCAGGTGGAAAGAAAAAGGAAGGGTTGATTGTGGGTGCGTATCTTACCGGCTCTGTGCTAGTGGTTGAAGGTTGCCCGATAAGCGGTGACCCGCAAGGGTGAAGAACGTCCATGCTTGCTCTGAACGAAACAATTATAGTTTTCTCCAAAACACGATTGGCTTCAAACGGGACCACTCTCCCCTGCCACTGGGCAAAAAACATTAGCAAACAAAAGACGAGCCTGTACTAGGGGTGGGAGGCAACGTAGTAAAATCTCAGTTTCCTGAAGACTCTGCTTGCAAGTCGAGATTCGTACCTCAGTTAAACTCGGGAAGATTCATAGTGATCCCTGACAGCCAGCATGCTTTCTCAGCTGATAAGAGGTGTGTCTGCCTCTCTGCCAATAGATTCATTTCACGTAAGCAATAATGTCATCCTTGTTGCAAGATGTAACAAACATTGCTCAATACAGTTTCAGTTGGCGCTGATAATCCCGCTGTAATTGTAAACATAAGCAATGATAATGTCAGCAACTTTGCTTTTAGAAAAAACGATGAAGAAGTTGACGATGAAGACGATAAAGTATAAGACTGAGGTTTGGTGCTGCAGCCGTGGCCGGCACGAAGTGGCAATAGTGTGACGGAGTGGCCAAATGTTAGACATCACTATCGATCTCTCTAACTTTAGGACCAGCAAGTGAAAAGCTGGCAACTGCAAGGGTTGGTTTCATCCTGCAAACTACCTAAACCCAAACTCCAAAATCATGACGAGGGTTAAGATGTTCTGAAAAATACTACAACTAAAATACCGGGTGGAAGGGCATTTATTACATTCCTTCTGATTTGTGCTTCATAGAAGCATTACAAACAAAAAAAGTCTAATGGCATTTTGTACTTTGATCAGCCGACTTCGAAAAAATAAAAGATTTTTTTTTTTTTGTTCCAAATGGGATGTGTAATTCCACAAGAATGTACGAAGATAATAGTTTGTTACATCTAAGACGCGTAGAGTAACGTATCTCTGGCATTAGTTTCGGTAGTAATTATGGGACATCACACAGAGTTTCGAAATAATTAATCATTTAAGAGCATTAAAGGAGTATTCCGAGCAGCCTTTTCAGACGTGTAATAACTCGGCAACTTGCGTCGAAGTTGGTCAAGTTTCTGAACCGGCTTCTGGATGTAAACACGTCGGTAGCTTACAAACACGATGCAGGGTGGTGTAATGTTTTGGGAGATAACGAATGCAACTGGCATTCTGATTGGTCTACAGTAGCAGCAGTGAGGCGTGTTTATGCACTGGCCTAGTGTAAGTGATACCCATACAGCCTGCAGCGTTGCGAGCTTGTCTGTCTCTTGTTTTCGAAAAAACTAAATTACTTCCGTAGGGAATGATCAGAAACAATAACGTAAGTCACAAAATGTGTTCCAAATACTGAGATCTAGCACTGGTTTAAATTAATGTAATGACTTCCTCTCCACCGGTATATTGTGACTTTCTACAATCGTAAAGACGAACCAAATTGCAACAAATGTCTTACCTACGCATTTCGCCCGGTGAAGAATATAAACTGAGTAGCAAATGCATGCCTATTACAGCGGACTTAAGCTTAAATCACGTGGAATACAAGTTTTCATGTCGTCTCCATGCCATCCATGTATTTGCCATTGTGAAGAGTCCCATTATGTTGTTTGTTAGAAGTCTGAATGTTCATTAGTCTTGTTTACTAGTTTTCTCTGTTATGCGAACATGTATACGCTGTTCCTTCTCCATCTCCTAGCAACAGAACTGCGCGTGTGCATACGCGTGGCTCCAGAACAATCCCTTCCCTCTCTCAATCCACGTGACAGTTTGTACGTTCACCACTTCTCTTTCTCTAGATTTTGTTTGTTTCTCTGAAAGAGTGTTTTGTTTGCCATGCTTTAACCGACATGTCATCAATTTTGTTTTCCGTCCTTATCCTACTGTCACTCTTGTTACTCCATTGATTCGTATTAAATTCCCATTCTTTTTCTACTGTATCTGAGCTTCCATTTTGTATTATAAACCTCACCACGTCTTCCACCATATTTATGTTACAGTTAAAATGCTTCTGTTTGTTTAATGTCTAAACATTATCCTTCTTAAAGACAGTATACAAAGTATAATTTTATTTCCTCTACGAGTACTAAATACATACATAGTAGGTAGGGAAGGCATTGTATTACCCTAAAAATTCTGTAACAAAATTTCACCGAAAATATATGTTTTGAGCACATCCTCAACCTAAAAGCATTTATAGAAAAACCACAGAGTGTGTGCCTGTATGTCTCTGTGGAAGGCATACCTCAAAAACGAAAATACGGTTAAGTACTGAACTTAATTGTATGTATGCAACAAACATGTTTACTCAAAGCTTTTAGTATTTTCAATGGACGTTTCTAATTATGTACACTAACCTTCAACAATAAAATTAGGCCGCTTATAGCTCTCTTATTTTGCAATATATTAAAATTGTAGTGTTTTTATAATAAAAAGAGCAAAATCCATGCAACCGCAGTCAAATATAACCCCGTCAGCATTCAAGCGTGTCATCCCACCGTTTATTTTACTTGGGCCCTCCCCATCTTTACCACAGGCACATTTAACTGCAGTCACTGGAACTCGAACTTGCAAAGTTTACTTTGAATGAATGGCCAGGCATATGTAGCAAAATAGTTCGTGCCTTTGAGGGTTAAGTTTAGTATCTTTCAAGAATGTGACAAGAAGATTTTCATGAAACTTGCCGGGTAACAAACTAAGTACAGCATTTTTAGCAATTTCTAAAATTTCTTCGGTAATATTCATTTTAATTATTTTATTGATTTATTTGGTGCAGTTTAAACAACCAGAACTGACACTGTTTAATCCAGTGGGGTTACGCAGCAAGAAACAAAGCACTAACTACGTCACAACTAAAATATAATTCCTCGTAATGACGACTCTAATAATATTTATATTACTAAATATAATAATACTTCAGTTAAAATTAGGCCGAGATAAAAAGTTGTATATTACACGCGGCTTATTAGACTATCATTTGCTCATGAGAAATTAGAACACACGCGCTTACGCGCTCGTGTACTAAACATCCCACTCACAAATATTTAAGCCACTTATAATATAAATAACTATTATTTCCTCTACAAAGTACTACATACATACATAGTAGGTAGAAAAAGTAATGTGTTACACCCGAAAAGTAGATACCGAGATTTCACCGCAAATATATTTTTGAGGACCCCTTAACCCAAAAAGCATTTATATAAAAACACAGTGTGTGTGTGTGTGTGTGTGTGTGTGTGTGTGTGTGTGTGTGTGTGTGTGTGTGGAAGGCATAAACCAAAAACGAAAATTTGGTTAGATACCGAACTTGGTATTTAACCCTTAATTGTATGATGTTGCATATATGCAACACACATGATTAATTAAAGTTTTTAGTATTTTCAAAAGACTTTATTTTTTCTCTAATTTCACATTACACTAACCTTCAACAAAAGAACATAATCCCTGCAACTGTAGTCAAATGTAACCCCATCATACCGGTTATTTTATTCATAGCAAGAAACTTCCAGAATCAGACGCACTGTAAATCACCGCAGGAGTCACTAACTCACGCAGGTGTAATAATACACGGCTAGACGCAGTCGCAATATGCTTTACAGCATTTGAATGGTATTAGAGGGTTAACCGTATAATATGACAAAGTATTTTTTGTTAGTGTTTAACACCCGGTTTTACTACTTGTGGCACCGCAGGCGATGACACTGATACATGGAATGAACATGGAGCACCAGTGTAATACGATGGCGGGGGAAACCGGAGAACCTGCCCCTGCGCCGCTTTGTCACTTGGAAGCGAACCTGGGCCATCTAAGTGAGAGGGAGTGATCTAACAAGTAGTACACATCAAAGTATCAGCTATTGTTCTATGCCTCTGTTTTGTTCTGCCAACAAAATAGAACAACCTTTACGTTACGTGGCGCTCCACTAGGAAGAGCATTTTGGGTTAAATAAATAATGAAACTCATTGAACATTTACCTGTAGACACACCAACACGTGCTCTCCAAACCATTTTTGAACAAGAAAAAAAAAAAAAAAAAAAAGAGGTGGGAGCAGTAGCTTCAACAGTCGAGAGGAGACAGTAAGTATACCGACCCCATCTCTCTATCTGACGTAGCCAATACATGTAGCGGTTTAAGGGGAATCCAAATCTTCCATCTTGCCAATGTTAAAGTTTCACCCAGTATCTCTGCAACCAATTAAGATTCCGAGCTAAATTTGTCAAGGTATATTTTGCAATACCTTTACTGTTGATTGATGAGAAGTAGAATGCTTCTATTCATTAGAGGGAAAGGTGTGATTTTTTAAATAAAGCTCTTAAAATGTTATTGAAATATTATAACGTTTAAATTTAAAAAGAAACTAATCCATTTACATAAAAAAAAAATCGTTAAAATAAAGCTTATTTAGATGCAAACGTCTGGAAAAAAATATCAACCCTTAGTGTCAATTAGTTTTTGAGATAATGGGGTATTTGTATAGAAAAGTTTAGTCTCTTGCTCTCAAACATAACATAAAAAATAATATATAACCTAACTTTGCAAACACAATTTCGCAGTTCTTGTAAACTCTCACATGAACGAAACATGAGCGGGATGCCAATGCTACAGATAGCTGAAGTAAAACTTTCCGATCAAAATAAAAAAATAGCTTCTCTAACACTAATATCTACAAAGTTATTGATGTTTTGCTAAGTGAATGTACTAAAATGTTCTAAAAAACTACTATGCAGGATTCTCTTCAGCCATATTTTTAAACTATTTACAATTAGCCTACCACTATAGAAGTTATACCAAAATGAGGAGGAAATTCAATATATTTATATGGAATTAACACATGAAAATGGAAAAAAATGAAAATGCATTTATACTCTCCTTAAATTGCAACTTTCACACGTTACCCCGTCTGGTTTCTCCACTTAACACGCTGGCACGAGCTTTTGTGCGCTTGGAACCCCCCAATTTGAACTCTTACATTGACCCTGGAGGCGGCCGCTATAACGTGTGCCATTAGCATTTTGGAGGTCTCGGGTTTGATCCCCGACGACCGCTTACTCTCATCCGTGGATGTATTCGGAGTTTTCAAGGGTAGCAAGAAGGGTAGCTGGGGTGGTTACTTTCACCCCGAATTTCCTCTGCCACCAAGTCGTTCCGTTATCATTTCATTCATTCTTTACCCCGTTGATGTCTTCCGGGATTGGAAGTGTCGACAATGGTGGTTCAGTGCAGCGTGGCAAGGAAAAACTGTGTCGTCTAGAGCCCTTGCAATACCCTGATCTTCTGTTGGTTGCCAAGGTAATAAGGATTACCACTTGGGGGCATTGGATCATATGTGGGCTGTCGGGAAGGCACAATCTAATTACTGTTGGGACTCTTGTCATAGCTGCGCTCTCGTCTCACCTCATCCCTCCCTCATGAGGTATACGTACAATAAGCTCACCAGTTCAGTGCCGAGTGCCTTACTATCTGCCCAGAAGAAACACGAGCAGAAGGAAATGCTAATATGAGTTTTACTAACTTACTCGTGATATTTAAAGGTATGTATGTCTGAAATTTCATGAAAAATCACAAAATATAATATTTTTATTTTAATTGCATAAAACAATGTTTAAATATTCCTGAATACAAAAATGGTATGCTTAGCACCAGGCGCCATTTTAAATCTCTTAAGGTGACAGACATGTGAAAATACTAAATTCCATACTTTAAATGACAGAACTGTCAAATTTTGTGTATTTATTACTCTTACTTGCGGTAGTCTCGAAATCAAATTTGATCAGCGGGCTCCAAATATTTTTCGCTTTGTGGAACATTTTCGTTTTGCATATATAAAATAAATTTAGGTAAGCATGCTCTTAACGTATATATTAAGAAAGCTTAGTCTGGATTTTGCTGTATAATGAAAGCAAAACTACAGGAAGTTTTGTATTTGCAGCTTTTAATTTAATATATATACCCATATTAATATATATACACACACACATTTATATATATATATATATATATATATATATACACGTATAAAGCAAAGTTCCTAAAGAGATTAATTTTTAAATGAAATAAAAATCTAGTCAAAATTGTTCCCCAAAAGACTTTATATGCCAAGAAAACTGTAGTTTTGAGAAACGGAGGATATAAGGATACGCTCCACATTAGAAATGTTTTGCGCTCTCAGATTAAATGGCCACCGATACATAAAAATAAGGCAGAATAAGAGATTACACCACTTTATAGTCGAAATAAACAAAGCATTTTAATAAAAAATAACGAAGCATCACAAAGTTTCTCCAAAACCTCAGATCTTCAGATGAGTATTAGATGTTGAAACCGGACTTGGCAAGAAAAACTTCAGTTCAAAAAGCTCTAATTCATATCATGGAAAGTTAAAAAGCAAGTTAGACAGCAATCCAAGAAGAAAAGGACAGAAAAGGCAGCAGGAGAACACAGGAAAAGGAAAGTTGAAGGTGCAACCCATCAATCTGTTGGATTTTGATGTGAGCCACGCATTCACATCTTTCTTTGTTTTCCCGCGGAGCATTTTTCTGTTACACAAATAAAATGTGCTGTACATGTTCACAGAAGTACAATGAATAAGAATTGCCCTGGCCGTTCCAGTCAGATGTATGTAAGCTTATGTTTTCAATTTTCAAGCACAAAGATTATATTTTTATGACAAAAAATGATATATATAAGTTAAACATTTTGGAACCTAAACTACAGGAGGCAGAGAGACCTAGGGCAATTTCAAAAAGTATATGCATTGTGAATCAAGAGTTACAATATTAGAGCAACATTTTAACTTTTTGTCGCAAGGGACTTTTTTTAGTGACGTGAGAAAAATATTAACAAATTTGACCATAACTTACACACTGTTAGAGAAACATTGATGTAATTTGCACCGTAACATATTGTGTACTATGTTACATCTGTGGTATAAGTTTAAAAGCGCTAGCCTTATTAACTTGTAATTTCATACTTTCAGTCAAACATGTCCTTAAAACATTGGTCAAGAGAAAAATATATGCTGCAAGTATCTTACATTTCTTTTGTGAAAAATCTAATATGTTCCATACCATGACGTTCTCTACATCTCTGAAATGAATTAGTATTAAAAATGTTACTCTTCAATCTACTTCATGATAATCGAGATAAATATTAGCAGAAGTTGTCCTTATTACTTGGTTGCTTGTAAGCAGGAGGGAAAAAATTAATTTGTTCCATTTACATGTCCTCTAGCTGTTCGGTAAACAAACCACGTATTCAAAACATTAATCTGTTATCTACATCATGCTAATCAAGATGAACATATGCAGCATTATTCATGTTACCAGCTTCCTTGTAAGTAGAGGGGAACTAAGAAAATGCTCAGGCTAAAGTGATAACAGCCGGTCGCCATTTGAAACAATTGAAATTCCAATATCTTTGCTTGTCAGGTGTAAACAAGCGAGAAACGAGAAAAAATATGTCTTCGTGTTTGAGAAAAGCTTAACTGGCTTATAATTGAAACCAATAATCCGTAATATCTCGAAAACGGTTAACTGTATAATAAATGTACACGACATAAATTGTGTGTTTTAATGAGGCCTACATTTTTGTGCAGTAAGTTTTTGTATATCTCTTACAAAGACCTTGGAATTATATTACCTCGACTCACCGCTGGCGCTGGTGTGCTGTCGCCAATTGAAACCTCTCACGCATAGGTAGGTGAAGGACAAACGTGCTTATGTTCAGCACGCTTAAAAAATTTTAAAAGTGAGGTGGTTTAAGGGTATAGGGTTTAATAATTAACACGGCGCACTTCTATACTGCATAACTGTACCAACCAGCGATTCCGAGATCACTTTACATCGGTAAGAATAAATTGTAACATTTGTGTTCCAAATGCATTCCGATTTATTCTCGTGGGTTTCCTCCGTCACTAAGAGAATGATAATTTATTTTAAGTTCGTAATACATAAACTAGAATAATGGAGTAAGTCGTCAGCTGCTCCAAGACGTAACAAATTTGTGCCATCGAAATATCACAGGCTATACTCAGTGCATTTTACGAAAAATTGTTTCCATGAGAATAAAGGCAAGATGATGCTAAACCCTGACACAGTTCCTTCAGTATTTAGTTTCCCTTCTCATCTGACGAAGCTAATGAGAACGCTAATTTCATTCTTATAACTATTTTGTATATGTTTTATTAGCGTTAGAAGGCAGTGATAAAATATTAGATTCAATATTATAATTTGTCCTAAATAAAAAAAAATACCCGAAATCTCGATTAACTTAATTTTTCAAATCTGTAACTTCAGACTGAAACACAACTCCACAGGGTGCAACAAGCAATATTGCAAAAGTGTTAGAACATAAAGAATATTAAGTAATAATTGATTCTATAAACCATTTCAGGAAGCACAAATCATACTCTCCTGTGGTGCACATATTAATATACCATCTTATCTATCTAGGTCAAATATACCACAAATACTGATAGAAAATGCTTACTTAATATCTTGAATATAGTTTACTGAAGTGGAATACAGGTGCCTAATTTCACGTTTATTATTTTATACTGTACATACCATCTCTGAAAATCCAGTATCGATATGTTGTTTTCTGCTATATCATTTTATTTATTTGTCTGTTTTTACTCATTTGCATACCGCCTTATGTAATGTCGTCGTATTACCACTTTGACCCTCTATAACGACTGCTTAAATTTGAGGTGAACATTAAAACCGTGCTTCTTGATTAACTTAACACACATTTAGTATCACATCCATATTTCCAGGCTCTTGAGGGTGGGGAATAAGAATACCTTCACCAGCCTAGAATCGAAGCCAACACATTTTTCATTTTTAATTCAGCATTTTGACCACCTTACTGCAGAGGCACTCTTAACAAGCCCACTTTACAATTCTTGTTGACGATTTGTGCATTAAAGTAAAAAGGAGAAAGTATGCTTGGAATCACTGAGAAGAAACTCAGAAAACGGGACTAAAGCTAAATTGTGCCCTCTGTGATGCTTACATCCTGTTTGTAAAACACTTTAAATGCAGGTATGCAATATTCAAGTTCAATGATAATATTTACTTCTGTTTTGTTCAGCTGTGAATGAAATTCCGTCTAGTCAATTAACTGATTTTATTCAACTTCCAACAGGACATTCAAAGTCTAATCCCTATGCACAGATGCTGAAGATCATAAAGAACGTGTTGTCGCAATTATTTCCTACTCAGTTATCCTTATGACGTAATTATAGCTGTTTTAAATTTCACTGTTTTCCCATTACAACCAATGTATTGCGTGCGACCTCGGAAGTCTCTTGCCCTCCACCAGACTTCTTCATATTACGACACTTTATCTGGTCTGCGCAGCTAGGCGTGTAGGGGCTTGACTTATTACGGTTTGACAGTTATATAAAAGTCATCCAGAATGAAGAGGTCTTTATTCCCAGAAAATTGAAGATATACATTTCGTTTGTCATAAAAATATCCTATACGTTATGTCTTTAAACCAAAATCGTTTAAGCCATTTCTGAGAAAATCAAAATTTTCGAAAAAGTGTTCCATGTAAAGAGTAGTTTCGGGTGAGGTATTTTCTTGAAAATCTTCGTGTCGTATCCTTGAAACATACCAAAATTAAATACCAAGTTTGGTATCTATAGGTATTTTCGCTTTTGAGATATGCTGTCTACAGACACACACAGGGAACTTTATCTATTTGTTTTTATTCAGGGGGTCCCAAAACATAATTTCCGGTGAAATCTCAGTATCGAAATTTTGGGTGCAATACAATACCTTCTCTGTACATTATGCAAATAGTACGTGTAGAGAAAGTAAAAAGGAGGCACGTATTTCAAATCCATCCGGTATAGAACTGTGATTCCACACAAAGAATCCCTCTGCTTAATCCTGGCCCCTTTCCATATATCGATTCCAAGTTAAGCTTTAATTTTTCGTGGAAATGGAGTTTGATCCGAGTACGAGCAGACCAGCTTGGAATCAGAGCACTCAGCAGAAGGATGCTTGTATGTTATCAAGCTGTAGCGCCCTTAATGTCAAGTGTGGCATCCGATAGTAATTGCAAGCCCGTGTGCAAATATTTGCAAACAGCAAAGGTGTACCACAATAAAAATAATTAATCTTTTTAATAAGTGTAGCTTTCTTTGAAAAATTCTTTGTTCCATTCCCAAGATTTTTTCTCCCTCTCTCTCCTCCCCCTCCTCTCTCTCTCTCTTCTGCGAACTATTCTTACAAAATATTCTTCTTTTAACTATATAATGGTCATCAAGATAAACATTAACAGGAACGGTCTTATTACATAGCTCCCTGAAATTAGAAGGGAATACAGTAAGTTAAACCGAACCTGGTGGCATAGGCGTTTTTATTGAGCCTGGCATTTGGGAGGTCCGGGTTCGCTCCCCGTTGACCGTGTATTCTGTACCTGAGTCTTTCCGTGGTTCTTCTGGGTCCGCTTAGGCGAATGCTGGGGTGCTGTATATCTAGCACCGTTCCTTTCTCTTTTATTCCTTTATTTCATTTCCCTTCTTCATCTTTCAGGTCGGCGCAGGTGTGGCTTGAGGCTTTGCTGGCAGATGGCACTGTTGCTTGCTGTGAGTAAAGCTCTCTTCCCCCTGGTTGCCCTAGTTGCGACTAGGTGCCGTTGTAGAGGCCTCCTTTCGGACTCCCGGCGCTTGTATAGCCTCCGTGGCGCGTCAGGGCTGCCATCTAGTAAACTGTTAGGGGCTTCCGTGCGTCTCTGCGCTTAGCTCCGTCGTTTCCTGTGTGCTGGCCTGTGGTTTCCCATCCCTGTGCGGGGCGGCAAGTTGCAATAGATCAGTACCTGGTCGCAGTTGTCGAGGTATCCCTCGCTGTTAGCATGTTCTATCCTCTACACTCTACACTAGGTTAAGGCGAGAGTAATTTCTTTTTAAAACTGTTTCTATGTGTTTGTCATTAAAATTCGGTACTCTTTCTAAGGTCAGGAGTAAAACAAGAGAGAGATGAAAAACTATTTATGTCATATACATTTTTTGTAGAGTTGGCCATTTCCGAGATATTCTTTGACATTGGTTTTAATTTTAAACTACTTTTCTCAAACGAGGCTGTAGGATTTTTACTATTCAGATTGAAAAATAAACATTGAAACAAAGTTTAGAAATAAAGTATTTGTGGAAATTTCCGAAGTGGAACAGAAAGTAAGACCAAACCAAAGGTTCAAACTAAAGCCAATTACACCACTTTCTCTAACCACTGCAACAATGAAATAATATGGCCCTATAACGGAGGAAGCAATAATACATGAATAACAATCTGCAATATACCCCGGTACGTATTTGCTCAAACCGGGGTACGTACTCCAAATCCTCACATTTATCTCCTATGTCATAATACAACCAATATTTCATTATTTTTCCGATAATTTTATTCCCATATTAAACTACTAATGTTAAACTATAACTTTCAAAACTATTTATGGCTGATTATTTAACAAGGTTTTGAAAAATAATATTTTATAAGATCAATCTCTCTTTAAATTAACTTTTAAAAATCCCCTAGGACTTACAAGTGATATCTAGGGGTCACAGGTCTGTCGAGAAGCCAACGGCATGTAACCACAGAATGAAGAACCTGGAATGGGAGGCTGGCCCGTAGCCAGGCATAAGCGTATAAGGAAGAGGATGTTATGAAACGCAAGCGAAATCAACAATAAAAGTGATGATGGAGCAATTAGTGGAATGAGCGGCGAGGGAAACAGGCGCACCCTGAGAAAACCCGTCCAGACGCCACTTCGTTCACCACAAATCCCAATTGGGAGCGTTTGGGTTCGAACAGGGCGCCTAGATGGGAGGCGAGCGGTCCGACCACTCAGCGAAGGCGCCGCCTAACTTCTTTAATCATCATTTATATTTGCTATTATTCGTTTGGACTTATTCGTTCTTTTTTGTTTTTGTTTTTTTAATGCACAAAATGTCGGTCAATCAAATGCAAGAGACAGATAGCGCAAGTACATGGTGATACTGCAATGAAAGAGTCTACAATGAGAAAATGGCGCATAATTTTGAGTAGTCAAGGCAGAAAAGACCGGAGTGGAAGTTCATCAATCGTTATGGAGGAGTTGTAAGTAAATGTTGATAAAGGAATTAAGAAAATCCGGTGTTTCACTTTGGACACCATACCTGACTTTCCCAACCTCAAAGTGGCAGTACATCTTGGTTCAGATCTTTGGCGGTCTATCATATGTGTAACTGCATTTATGGCGTCTTCGGTCAATCTACCTTACCTAAATACGTACTGATTGTCATTTTTTTTTCAATTAGTAACCTATATTCCTCTATGCGTTTGTTTACTAAACATTCTAAAATGTTGCCCATCGTGTTGAGTAAGCAAATTGGCCTGTACCATTTAGGGTCCTTGTCTGCACTTTTCTTTGGTATTACTAACTTAGCTTTCTTCCAACATGAGGGAAATACCCATCTCCATAAACAGGCATAAAATAATTGTGTCAAGTATGGTGCAATGAAACGGGTAAATAATGTTTTCTTGATGATATACCGTTCCCAATCTGTTTCTTAGTTCTGTGTTGCTCTTGCTTTCTTCTCTTATGTCATCATCTGGCAGTAATTTATAAACAAGCACCTTTGCAGATTGTTCCCAGTCTTCCGTTAAGGTCCCATCGCTCTTCCTTAGCGTGTTTACAATCTCTGGGGTTTTTATGCGCTCCATAATTATTTTATATGGGACTCCCCATATATTATTATTAATCCCTGAATTCACAAAATTACTCAAGGATTTCTCCCACGTCTGTTTTAACCTATCTTTAAATTTTTGTTTAGCTCTTCTATAAATTTCTAGGTTCCTTTCTTTTTGTTGTTCTACATATGATTTTTGATAAATTCTTCTTGTTTTTCTCATCTTCATTCTAAGTTTAATTAACTCTTCCGTGCTTATATATACAGGGTGTTAATGAACTACACCGAAATAGTTTGCGAGATTGTGCGCGTGACTGATATAAGTAATTTGAGATCGGCGATGCATGGTCCCCGGATAAACATAACGTTAAACGTGTGGGATTGAAAAAATGTCTTTAAAACTGCTGCCCGAGTATATAAATGTCGATTTTTAGCAGTTCGTTACTAGTGACTTCAAGATTTAATGTCGCAAAAAGCTGTAAAATCTCGAACTCATCACTTGATAGTGCGACACTGAGCATTCATTAACTACGTTCTTGAGTTATGTAGCCTACTCTGGATCGTTTTTTCAACTGCTCTGGTGGCTTAATGCGTATCGCGGGAAGCTGCTATTACATAAGTTACGAGTTCAAATCCTGTTATATAGTAAATGTTTTTTTATTATTATTTTTTTCATTCCAGACCAAGTGCCGCGATACGTGAACGAGACCCAAACTCGGAAACTATCTTTCACTTAAAAGCCAGTATCATAACCACTACGCTAGAGAGGTACGCTGTAATATGTGCCTTCGTTTTCGTTTTTCGCGTTATGCTCTCGAATGGTTGATAAATTAGCCAGTGGCGTACTGGTACTTCAGAAACTTATAGCCGTTTCTTCCAAATGTCAATAAACAGGCCATAAGTCTCCTATCTCAAATTACTTATTTAAGTAATCTACATATTCTGTGAAAATATTTCGGTATAGATCATTAACACCCTGTGAGTGTGTGTGTGTGTGTATATATATGTGTTCCTTTTATTATATTTCTTCCTAAATTTTTGGTTTTACATTTATGTACTTGATATTGACCCTTTTTATTTACGATTAACATCTACCGGAAGGGACATCTCATACCTGAACCCAACGCGGATATATTGCACTTACCATCCCCGGGAGGAACGGATGAGGTGAAGGGACCACAGGAGGCCAGAGACCTAACGATTCCAAGCTTGATGAGCTGATCAAACAGGCTTCCCTCTGTCGTGACCGCCTGCCTAAGCCGCCATCTGCACAGTCCCTGGACCTGCCATAAGGTACACTTATACGTTGAAAATTGTGTTGGTTTTTGTTTTTTGTTTTTGTTTTTAACATTTTTGTTTTTATGTCATAAGCATATACTTTCTAGTTTTCAAAAATATATACTCTATTTGAAGTTTCTTACCCTAACTAGGCTTAAGCTAGACTAGCCGAATGATAGTAATTCTATTGTATTACTTCTCCAAACTAAAATTTTAAACATTTTTACTGTTTTAAATACCAAAATAGTACTCTTAAAATTAAAACAAGGCCCCCATTCACATATCATTTTAAAGCTTCTTGAGTAGGAAACTATATAAATAAACATCTAAGGCATCTATTTTCCGTAGTCATGTAAAAATCCTGTTTTGAAATTTAAAATGCACAACTTTCCAATTTACTTCGTTTAATTTAAGTTCACATCATTATGGATGTTCAGAGAAACAAATTCGTATGTTCAAGTGTGATATATTTTTATAGATGCTACAATGTTTAAGAAAAACAACAAAAATCTGATGTGCTCTATTCAAATGACTTTCTCTACTTCTTAGTTACAAATTATTGTTAAAAAGTCTGTTCTTCTATGTACTTCATGCTAATCCAGATGAAACTAGCACAAATATTTATTACTTAGTTCCTTATAATTAGAAGGGAAATAAGGGAGTATCATAGGCTAAAACGATAGTCAAATCTTTTAAATTCTGGTTGCTATGGAATTTAAATTCCGTTGCTTGTAGGGCCAGGAGTTGAAAAATTCCCATATGAGAAAAATATAAGTATTTTAAAACTGAAACCAATAACAAGAAATATCTCAAAAATGGTCAACACCACGAAATAAATTTACCTAATATAAATTGTGTATTTTAACGAGCTCTATATTATTGTTAACCAAGTCTTTACAGTTTTCTAGTCATGCAAAATTCCACAACATTCATCTTCAGAGGTCATTCCCTGAAAATTCAAGATATACATTTTGTTTATCATGTAAACATCTTTTAATATTCGATATGTTAATCAAAATCGTTAGAGCCATTTTTAAGAAAATAAACATTTTCGATTTTTTTTTTCATGTAAAGGGTAGTTGGGGGTGGGAAATTATCTTGAAAATCTTCCTATCACATCCCTGGAAGGTACTGAACTTAAATACCAAATTTTGGTATTTAACGTAGTTTTCGTTTTTGAGCTATGTTGCCCACTGACACACACGTGCAGATTTTTCTAAAAATGTTTCTTTTGTATTCGGGGGGTCTCAAAATATATACTTTGGGTGAAATCTCGGTTTTTTGGGTGCAATACAATACCTTCTCTATGCACTAAGTACATAGAATGTGTAGAGAATGTAATGTGTAAATTTACCAATTTCGAATTCTTTTGCGGTTGTCAAGTATAGAGTAACTATTCACGTATAGAAGTGAAACTAGGCTTATAATTCACTGTGCAGCCACGATGTTTAACGCGTTTAGAAACCCATTAGCTAAACGTGCAAGGAAAGGGAAATAAATCTGTGTGTTTTATTGAACCATAAACCCAAAAATAGACCTCGTAAGTTATTGAACCTGCTTCTTATCTAGCAGTTTGCGGCTACTGACATGAAAAAGGATAGTTACGTAAACAAAAAACCTTTTAATCAACTGCAAAGAGTTCAAAGGCTGAATAATAAACTACCAAATCCCAATATGATAAACACTAAGTGGAATAACTTTAAGTGTAGATCTCGTTAAAACACATAATTTATGCCATATGCATTTTTGTTGTAAACTTTACCGTTTCCAAGATATTCTTTGTTATTAGGTTTAATTTTAAAATACTTCTACTTTTCTCGTTTTCTTTTGCTCTACTCCTGGCCAAGCAAAGAAGCGAGCTTGAGTGATAATTGCATATCGATAGCTTATAAAGCGTTTGACTATTGCTTTAGCACAGCGCATTCCTTTAGTTTCCGTCTATTTACAAAGAACTAAGTAATAACAACATTCTGATAATGTTTATCTCGATTAGCATGGTGTAGAAAGAAGAATAATCTTTTATAAGGAGTTTATGGATTAGCTAGAGCAAGTCATGCGAGCAAGATTCTGCGACGCGGTGATAGCTGTTTCAGGGGGATGAGAGAAAGGCAGATGGTAGAGCAATGATAACAAAAGAACTTAAATTAAGCTAATATATTGAGAAATATTATATGATATATTGGTTGCGAATGTTTGGTTTACAAAGGCGCGGGATTGCAATCTATTCCATTAACCCTGGCCAATGGGTTTACTAACTCAAAGCCTTACCTTAAGAGATGTGGCAGTCGCATGTCAGGGCGAGGTGAGAGACGAAGATATCGAGGTGGTTAAGCGGTTGAGTCAGGAGCGACGCCCCGAGACGCACCCAACAAAGCAGAGGTTCCCCGAAGGTCAAGATCTCGCCGTTGAGTCTGCAAACCCTCGATGCTGATTTTAGTTCAGTTTTAGATTTGACTCTGCCATTGGTCAATTGACCGACATGGCTGCCCATGCACAAGCAGACAAAACGAACGGAAGACTGTGCATTTCACATTGAAAAGATGAAACGATAATCAGAAAGTCCATTTTTACCTTTATTTTTCGATCCAGTACATTTACACACACCGAACCTAACGTCGTCTAACCTCGCCGAAATCTCAAAACCTGTCGTTCACCTGTCACGTAGCCATATTGTCTCCGTAACCAATAGGAAAGAGCCTTAGTCTAAAACTGAACTAAAGTATACAATCTCGCCCCCGGAAGGACTTTCAAACATGGTGGCCGTACTCCTAATATGTAGAATCAACGACCTGATAGTGGATAGTCTTAGCCAATCATCATCATCAAATGATTAAATGTTCTAGAATATCCGGTGTGACGTCAAACTGCGAATGTGCACGTAGCCTAACAGAAGTCGGTATCATCGAAAAGTACACTAGGACTGACATTCGAAGAGGCCAGTCAGTTCCGTTCGGTTACTTAATCAGCTTATGATAGAGCTTGTATTTTCCCAAGAAGATGCAAGAATGGTTTCCCAATTAACTCACAATTCTTAATTAATAAAATATTACTAAAACAATAAACTTTCGCCAATGACACACGTGACAATATATTTTTCTATTATTTGATAAATTCTTAATTCTCTCATAATATCTATATTCTTTTTCTTATCCAGTTCAGTACATCCTGCAGTTCTTCTTAAAAATGTCATTTCATTAACTGTAATACGACGTTGATCACTTGGTCGCGTGGTCCGAGCTTCACTTCCAAACATTAAAACTGGTCTCACCAATGTCCTTGTTGTCTTTGGACTAGAGACGGTTTGAGAATATTATTAATAATACTCACAGCTTAATTGAAACCATTTAATTCTATTTCTATATCTTTTTCAGTTTCATAACATAAATAATAGCCTAAATACTTGAATGATACCTGTTCCACAGGTTTATTGTAGAAGCATATTTTAGTTCACAGATGATGTTTTCCCACAAAGACCATTTTGATACTGATATTTTCAACTTATAAGTTTCCAAGATTACATTTGATAAACTGTATATACACCTAATTTGGTGCATCAAGAACTTTCCAGCCTGTATATTAGAATAAATAGTATTCGAAACGAAAGCATATGCTTAAGTCATTTCTGAGTGGAGGAAAAATGAGAAACGTATTATACGTCTGCTGATTTATTTTCAACGTGTAAATACTGAACAGTAAACTACAAGTTAAAAAACGAGGAAACGTGAGGCTGGAATCAACATTTGCAGGCTCACTGCATGTAAACAAATATAGGGAGCCCTCCAACTTCTGATTAACAAATTAGAACACAAGCTGCGTAAATACTAAAGCGTAGTGAATATGAGCTATGAACCTTTTCACGCAATTAATCCTCAAAAACCAGATTTTCCACGTTTCAAAGCAATCAACATGTATCAGAATTTGATAACACGTATGTAATGTTTATAAAACAGCATTTATACCTGCAGTTTTATACATTTTTCTGAAAATGTTACTGTGATTGCGCTGTTGTTATGTTAAGATAAATACCAAAGTTTGCTCAAATTGGGTAAATGCATCGCAAGCTATAACTTATTTATAACAAATATTATGTGAATATATTGTACAATCAAAATATTCATGCGCCACAAAAGGAGAGGGGCCGCGCCGTGGCCGAGTGGTTAGACCACTCGACTCTCACCTAGACGGTCGGGGTTCGATCCCAAGCGACCGCATGTGAGATTTGTGGTGGACAAAACGGCGCTGGGGCGGGTTTTCTCCGGGTACTCCGGTTTCCCCCGCCATCGCATTCCACCGGTGCTCCATCATCATTCATGTATCATCAGTGTCACCGCCTGCGGTGCCATTAGTAGTTAAAGCGGGCGTTAAACACTACCCAAAAAAAAAAAACAAAAGGAGATCAAATTGGTTGGCATTTTTTGATTCGGTGCTTTCAACCGCACACAAAAACTACACGCGTGGATATGTCAATAACCATTGTTACTGAATTGTGATATACGAAGGTCATCCAAAAAGTGACAGACGATTTGGCATAACTCAATAATAGCGACAATTATCAATGAAAAACTTTGCGTTGACAAATTAAGTAAAGTACTATACATTTATAAACAATCTCCATTCTGTCAAGATATTTATTGTCACGTGGTACTAGTTTTTCAATACCGATGTTATAGTTTTCTACCGCTAAAGAAATAATTCGTTTCTTTCAATGCACAAAACGTTCGACCAATCAAATGTTATAGGCATATAACGCAAATGTATAATGCTAATGCAATGAACGAGTGTTCAGCGAGGAATTGGGGTATAATTTACGAGTAATCAAGGATGAACCAGCGTGTACGATAAAGACCGGAGTGGAAGCTCATCAATCGTTATGGAGGAGTTGAAAGCAAATGTTAAAAGAATTAAGAAAAACCGGTGTTTCACTTTGGACACCATACATGACGTTTTGGATGGAAAAGATTTCCCAACTATAAAGACCTCAAAGTGGCAGTGACATCTTGGCTCAGATCTTTGGCGGTGAAGAGTACAGCATCTGCATTGAAAAACCGGTACCACATTGATAGCAATGGCGATTACGATGACAAATAGAGTAAGGTAATGTAACTTTGTAAGTAACGTTTTGTGTTTGTAGCTTTCGCCATTATTTAGTTACGCCAAATCCTCTGTCACTTCTTGGATAGCCCTAGTATTTTTTAAGTAGTAGTGGTAGTGGTAGTGGTAGTGGTGGTGGTGGAATCTCTTCTCTAATCGTTTCCAAAACCATATCTCAAAACTCTCTAAATATTTACTACACACTTACTTCGGAAGTCCTCGTGTCCGATAAATAACATATTACTAAGATTTTACGCAGCTCTAGGTTGAAATTGCTGGTCAGTAATATTCCGTGCTTCGTGTGGCAGTCGGTGATCTAATCTCCTTGATACAGTAAACATGATCCACAATTTCTAAGTTTTCATCTCCAATGATATCCTCATCACTTTTGATTTCTTCATATTCATTTCCTTTCCTAATCTTTCTCCTGTTTGCACAAGCTTGTCGACCATTCCTTGCAGTATTTCTTGTCTCTTTACCAGATGCGCCGGATCATCCGCATATTTGATGGTGCTAATGGCATTTCTACCTGCCACAAAGAATCTAGCTACTTCTAAGGCTTCCTCTGTTTATAAATCTCCGTGAAGGTTGAACTTCCTCATACATTTCATTAAACTACACAGTATAAAATTCACTTAGTAAAATTTCACAGCACTACGTTAATTTATGAATGTTTAAATACTTCCACTAAATTTACTTTATATTGCAACCTTATTTTCATTTAAGAATACAATAAAATGATTAACCGGATTTTTACTATAACCTTAAAAGTGATGTTTACCTGGAAATACTTATAATATAGCATAGACGCTTTATTAAGCATCACAAAATCATTTTAATGTATTATCCATCTTTTTATGCTGAGCTAAGTGGACACAGGCGTGTTTTAATAGGATTTTAATAAATAAAAATCGATTTTTAGATTTTAGTGCAAAAAATACACCATGTTTACTAAGATGAATGTTACAAATGTTTTGGGCAACATTTTAAAGAGTGGAGTTGGTAAATGTGAACATTTATAGCCATTTTTTTCAAGTTCATGTTTTATTATTATTTTGTTATTAGTTTTTTGTTAATTTGTCTGCTACAGGTCTGAACATTTGTTCCAGAGTACTACAAAATCTGTGTAATAGTATGCTGCATTGGAATGTGGATATTGGACACAGTTTAGTTTTAAAAAATAATTAACAATCATATTCTGCTTTTACTCAGCTTTTTTCACTTCATGCTATAAATATATTTTAAATAACTAGCAATTAGGGAAAACTCCAATCGAACATTATGCCACTAAGGTATTAAGTCGTATAGCTTTAAAGAACAACACTTAAAGTATGGTACCTGTCGGAGAATATATACTTTGAATTTTGGTAGTAACTGATATAGATCAATAAATAGATCCAGAACGACGTCATTATGTGCTGAAAATTGCTATAGATACGCCTGTTGTGTTAGTAATTCCCGTGCAAAAAATTAGGGTTTTAGCTCTAATACTTTAGAAACTGACTTCTAGGATTTCAATATCCTCTTAACGCTAAACAATTACACCAGAGCCGGTAAGATAAACACCCGCAGTGTGAACTGCTCTACTTCTACAATCGCCCCTTCCTTTTTCCTTCCACCTAGCAGAGAAGCGGAGAGGTTGTGTGTGTAACAGTGGCGGTTGTTACTATAGCAAGGCCGGTAAGATAAGCAGCCGCAGTGTGAAATGCCCTACCTCTACAATCGTCCCTTCCTTTTTCCTTCCACCTGGTAGAGAAGCGGAGAGGTTACGTGTGCAACAGTGGCGGTTGTTACTATAGCAGGGCCGGTAAGATAAGCATCCTCAGTGTGAAATGCCCTACCTCTACAATCGTCCCTTCCTTTTTCCTTCCACCTGGCAGAGAAGCGGAGAGGTCACGTGTGTAACAGTGGCGGTTGTTACTATAGCAGGGCCGGTAAGATAAGCACCCGCAGTGTGAAATGCTCTACCTCTACAATCTCTCCTTCCTTTTTCCTTCCATCTGGCAGAGAAGCGGAGAGGTTACGTGAGTAACAGTGGCGGTTGTTACTATAGCAGGGCCGGTAAGATAAGCACCCGCATTGTGAAATGCTCTACCTCTACAATCGTCCCTTCCTTTTTCCTTCCACCTGGCAGAGAAGCGGAGAGGTCACGTGTGTAACAGTGGCGGTTGTTACTATAGCAGGGCCGGTAAGATAAGCACCCGCATTGTGAAATGCTCTACCTCTACAATCTCCCCTTCCTTTTTCCTTCCATCTGGCAGAGAAGCGGAGAGGTTACGTGAGTAACAGTGGCGGTTGTTACTATAGCAGGGCCGGTAAGATAAGCACCCGCAGTGTGAAATGCTCTACCCCCACAATCTCCACTTCCTTTTTCCTTCCACCTGGCAGAGAAGCGGAGAGGTTACATGTGCAACAGTGGCGGTTGTTACTATAGCAGGGCCGGTAAGATAAGCACCCGCAGTGTGAAATGCTCTACCCCCACAATCTCCACTTCCTTTTTCCTTCCACCTGGCAGAGAAGCGGAGAGGTTACGTGTGCAACAGTGGCGGTTGTTACTATAGCAGGGCCGGTATGATAAGCACCCGCAGTGTGGAATGCCCTACCTCTACAATCAACCCTTCCTTTTCCCTTCCACCTGGCAGAGAAGCGGAGAGGTCGCGTGTGCAACAGTGACATCAAAATACTTGTTCTACCATTCACCGCTCACTCATATTGCACATGTAAGCCACCGCTGCTCTGACAAGGCCGCCACGGGTCTAACCGATTTCTTTGGCTGTACTTGACTGTTGAAAGAATGTGGTAGGGACGGGAAGTTCACACCTCATTGCGCTTTGCCTGCCAGGTCTGATTTAGACGCTGAAACACTATTTCCTCTTTGTGTATTAAAACAAAAAAGAAAATACGCCTTTTTATTAAATCATTGAGTACTAAATAAATAAACATTAACTTCATTAAAGGAAAGAAAGCATTTTATTCTAAGTTGCTTTAAGCTATGTGGGTATTCTTGTAAGTTGCTTTAATCTATGTGAACATTAGAATTAACTTATTTCTCACACCCAAAAGAATATCGACATCAGGGCGGATCAATAGTATTCTGTGCTTTATTCACCGAGATTGCCAAAGATTTGGGCTCAACATATTAACGTGGAACGTAAATTAACCTACATATAACATAGAGGTAGGTACCATGTCACCTTAACGGAAAAGTAGGTACACTTACCTGCATTTAAAGTGGGTCATGATCGCAGTAACGGTTTTACCTCGGTAATATTCGCACCTTCAGGTAGCCAAGCAACCTTTGGCTCCGGCCTATTGATATCAGCCGTCTATGTCATTGGCCCTTGTAGAGGGCGGGATGAAGAACTACTTTCATATGTCGTTAAGGGGAGTATCAGAGGTATTTGCACAGTAGACTCGCGCCTTGGCCGAGTGGGTAGACCACTCGCCTCTCACCTAGGTGGCCCGGGTTCGATCTCACCGCATGCGAGATTTGTGGTGGGTTTTCTCCGGGTTCTCCGATTTTCCCCGCCATCGCATTCCACTGGTACTACATCTTCATTCCATGTAGCATCAGTGTTATCGCCTGCGGTGTCACAAGTGGTAAAGAAAATGTTTGCACATTATATACTGTGAGCTCAACCTATTAAGTCTCATTTACTCCTCCCGATTTACCTAATCGTCACTCCCTTGCGGAATCATTTTGTCGAGATTCATAAGAAACTTAGTATATAAGCTTTTTAGGATATATGCTTTGTAATTGGGTCTGGGTTTTTATGAGAAGTTATGTGACAGTAGACATTAAAAATGCATATTTATAAAAAGTTAAAGTAGCAGACAAAAATGTATGATATTATTTGCTTTCGTTATTAAGGAAACTCTAGACGAAATTTTATTTCCATGTACACTAAGAATATGCTTATCAAATATTATACATAAAGCTGTAGACTGTCCCACAAGAGGCATTTTATATAAAACAGTTAAATTAAAAATTAATAAACTGGGAAATAATTAGAATAGATGCCTGTCATTGTCCAGATAAACTACTCTAAGTATGAGAATTACGTACACAAAATTCGAATGATGTATATTTAAAAATATAGAACCTAAGATGTTCAGTTATCTGTTCCTAAAATTGACGAGAGCTTTGACATTTATGTGACAGCTTTCATCAGCAACATGGGGACGAATGTTAAAGTTATTATCGCTATCAAACGGCAGTAAGAATTCCAACTTTACGAAAATGGCTGAACAGCATGCAAATACAATGTTTAAGGGAAATGGGAGTGCTGTTTCTATTAATTTTGGTAAATAATGTCGATTTTTTTATTTTCGTGGAAAAATGCACCATACCTTAAAGTACATTTTTGCAATGTTTGATTCTCCTATGGTGGACCTAACACGTCATTTAGACGCCATTTTAAAGCTGGTTAAATGACTCTTAATCTCAACCTTTAAAGCCTTTTCTCTGAGGTTCAGCTTGTTAATTCTCATATTCAAAATCTTCTTCTTCCACAATTCTTCCACAAAAGTACAGTCCCAAATTTTTCCCAAAGTAGTTCGAAATGCGTGTAATAAACTGTTTTGTTGGATTTTTCACATTGATCATAGATTCGTTGTTCTTTTTTCAATATTTTCTCACTTTTGTGATATAAAATATTTAAAAAAGAAAGACAATCTACTATAGCAGAGTTTCAATCAAACGATTTCCACAAAGATAATAAGGCATTTCATTTTAAAAATACGGTGCATGTAGCTCAGTATCTGTAAGGAAAACGTTAACCTTAGGTAATAAAATCGAATAAATTATTTAATATATATCCATAATGAAAATACAAACATATTTGAAGGAAGCTCGGTATAAATACTTCTTTTGCTACCAGTAACATCTGTACAAAAAATTAAAACAATTTACAGTTTCTCACTTTGGTGTTCCCCTAAGTTCTAATGTTATCCTTCGGCAGTTCAGCCGGATTTTGAATCCAGTGGTTAAAATTATGATCGAAACATGCTGGCATAAGTTGGAGCCAGATTTTTCAACAGCAACATAAGCAGCTGCGTTATATTATTGGCTACATTTTATAAACGTTAGGGTGCAACAGTGTATATTTTATTTATAAGAACCTGTCTTCTGAAATGTTATGCACAAAGCTTTAACAGATTCTTCCTTTTTGCAACATTTTAGGAAATGATACGTTGCTAAGAGCTACAGGAGCAGCTAACATCACACTGCTCTTATACAGTTATTAACTTGCCAAGATTCTACAGAGCACATTATTGTGGCTCGAGGCTTGGGTCAGCATCGAAATAACTTTATTAGTTCGAAACTAACTAGAGATTTATTTGAGGAATTTCAAACTCAAAGCAGAGCTTTCGCTTCGTTTTGCCATACTCCAGAGAGAGGAGAAGAACTGAAAACATGCTAACGGCTGCTTTAGATTAACCTTTTAAGTGTCAATCAAGATCTAATCGTGATGCTACTTTCATACGTTTTGAAGTCCGTGTACTTTCTACGGCATGGCCATAGAGAAAGGTTAGATAGGTAGAGTCAGACTGAAAAATTCAATGCCATGGCCGGGATTTGAATCACGGATGTCCCGGTTGCTCTTCCACTGAGCTACCATGGCAACATGCCGGCATAGCATTGAACTTTTCAACTAACTCACATGTTTCCCGGTAAACCACAAGGTGATCTCAAGTTATTTTGAGATGGCACAATGCTGTAAGTACTTTAAGTCCCAGGATTCATGGTATAGCCACTTATTATGGTCAATGGGTATTGTTTTTTCACACAAGTCATGTGTAAACTTCAGCGGTCCTCGCAAGCATGAAATAGTCACTGGACTTATCAAAATGGGTTTACGGAATGTAAGCAGATGACACAGACAATGTGAGTAAACCATTTTGCTACGCAACAATACAAGTGCTAAATTGTACAGTAATCTACGTTACATCTTCACGCTATTGTTTCATGTCATCTTCATTACTAGCAGTATTACGCCGCTGTGTGTGGTGATTTTTTTCAGGTGCAGCTTACAAGAATTAATTAATTGTATTTTAAAAAGTAAAACGCTAGACCAAAATAGATTGCTGTTTTAATACAGAAGTATCTGTACTTTCATTTCATTAGCCTGAACTTTCTGTGTAGTAAGTTTTTGTATACTTATCTAATTGTTGATTTTGGGATTATTTATTTTATTTTCAAAAATGTCTTATATTTTTATTTTTTTAAACTATCGAAGAGACTGCTCACCCATACAATATATATTATACAATAGACAAACATGTTTACTAAAACAATAAAAGATTCAGCTCCCAATGCCATTTGGTTTTAATTTTGTTACTAGATTAGTTTAGATTACAAAGTATTCTGTAGGTTCGTTTAGGCAAGGAAGTCGCTCAACATAGAACTTGTCAAGGGATATACATGCATACATACGTTTCTATACTACGGAAAAAAAACAATGTATAAAGCTCTAGTGCTAAAAGCATGGGTTACAAAAACAGCAGAATAGACATATAATCACACCACTTGCTTTTGAGGCCTGTACGCCACTGCACTATACTTAATGTGCTCTATAAAAGCATATATACTTCCTTTTTTATTTATTTTTTTTTGCGCATAAAAACAAAGATTATCAAAGTTAATGTTAAAATGTATAAATAAACATAATTTCGTTATATGCAACACTGAAGCAATGTAATATAAAAGTTTTCTAAGAATCGACATAATAGTAACTACTAGTAATTATATAAAACTAAAACATGATTATTGTATTATGTACTCCTCATGGATGTCAACGAATTAGAATACAAATTTACAAATATGTATTAGAGTGTAAAATATCAAAACATCAGGCTTTAAAGATCTTATGTCATTGCTAAATGCTAAAAAATTCATTTGATACATTCTTCAAGTCAAGTATACATCAGTTTAATTTGAATATAAATAACACACACACTAATATACACAAAATGCAATACATCATAATACCTATAAATACAAAGATTATTACGGTATTGTCAGACAGATTTGGCACTTAAATATTCATCTACAAGTAAAATGATTTATTGCAAAGGTACTCCTTAAGAGAGACCTTAAAAGCCCTGAAATTCCCAACATTTTCTTTGAGATTACTGAGGAGAGCATTAAATATCTTGATTGTTTCATAATATACACCTTTCTGAAAGCAATGAAGATTGGCATTGGGTCAATGAATATATGCCTTTTGTCTAGTATTAATGTTATGAATTTCCATGTTTGTTATAAAACTATGTCGATTAACTGCATAGTATTCTAAAATGGATAATATAAAACACAATGTAAGATAAACCAGTAATTTAAAACCCTGCAATGTGCTATAAAATTGCTTGGCACCTTTCAGACAGCATTCTGTTATCCGGGCTGGCACTGGACGGGTTAAAAGCAAGCAAGAAATTAGGCACTATTACGCTTCCCTGCAATACCCCACAAACAGCTCGTTATTTAAAGCGCAGTGTTTTAATTAAGGTAAAGTTAATTACGTGTAGTTAGGTTTAATATAGCTTAATTGCGTTTAGATTTAGAGGCAGTCAATACATGATACTTCTCGCCTATTTAATCAAGGACTGGTTAATTGAATTCGTGTGGAAACGAATCACTGATGTATGACCCAAGCAGTTAGCGCATTCATTTGTGTTCACAGTAAAGGGATGTATATTTTCTTTGTCTTCCTTTCATTTTCTTCTCTCCTTTTAATGATGGAAAATGCGTTGCTTCTGTGCCTTAAAAAGAAAAATTCACAAACACAAAGTAGGACAAAAATGCTTCTTTACTCTCTCAATTACTGTCAGTTTCCTGCTAAAGCGACGGAATTGAAGGGCACAAACGCAATTATGGGAATAAATAAACTACCCAATGACATCTTCCTTACAAATTCGCCTCTTTCAAATCCCTTTCCTTTTTATACAGTTTGTTAGGGATGCAAGTATACATTTTTTTTTTTTGTAATCGGCTTACCCTCCCCATATTTAGGACTGACATCCCCCTAGGACTTAAAGTGGGTGACTAGGGATCAGAAGTCTGTCGGGCACGAAACCACAGAATGGAGAACCTAGAACGAGTGGTCGGCCCGTAGTCAGGCATAAGCACGAGAAAGTGGATGATATGAAATACAAGCGAAATGGATTATAGGAAAGGTAATGATGGGGAAAATGGTGGTATGAGTGGCGGGGGAAACAGGAGAACCCGGAGAAAACCGCCCAGGCGCCGCTTCGTCCACCACAAATCCTAGATGAGGGCGCTTGGGATCGAACCCGAGCCGCCTAGATGGTGGATAGGTGAGCGGTCTAACCACTCAACCACGGTGCCGCCTTGCAATTGTAGAACTTTGATAATTGATACCTTAAGTGTGTTACATGTTTTCTCTTCATCTAACAGTTTTGCCCTAAAGAACATTACATAGTTTACTACTACCTGATTTCTTTGTACGGTCGTAACTGCGCCGCAAAGTGAACAGCCCCGGTCAGTATATATTATTATCAGCGTTGCTTTCACGTGTTCACACTTGATGCTAGTCCCGGCAGAGGTCACTAGCATTTCAGAAAACATTCAAACTCATTGACACTTTAGAATAAGATGTAAATGTATAGAAAGTCAAGAATAAGCGTAACACCCTCAATGAAACCTATTTAATCTCTATTAACATATATTTCTCTATGAAAATGCTTTAGGCAATACAGATAATGAATATTTGGACAGGTAAGAACCGTGACTGATATGTGCAGTTCTTATTAGTTTCCTGGAAGTGACCTCGACATTCGTTATCGCGAGGTCTGTCCACTCGGCGTTACTCCTCCCGACCAAAATGTATGCCTTGTGTGTGCCACATCTACACGGAGGTACTAATCAACCGCAGAACTTGCTATTCCTAAAGTATTAGTCTACAAATAATGAAAATGGTGATTTAATGTTGTGGACTACACTGCCATTAACTAAAATACAAATATCTGCTCTTACACTCCTAACAGTCTGTACAGTTAGTCGCTTTGTTGTAATCGAAATGTGTACGAATTCTCATACGCTCAAAAAACAAAAATGCCTTTTTGTTTTATGCGAAGGCCACAACCGCCTTATATGCGTATAACGGTAGTGACCTTGCCACTGCACAGAAGCGGCACATGACGTGTCAAAGGTACGTTTATCAGCAGTAACATACTCTTCTCGTGTTTTCGTGTTATGAAGTGATCCGACAGTAGGTGTCTTGTGTGCGATTTTCTTAGGAAAATATTTCTCCCGTTAGTCCACGGAAATGGATGTCAAGAAATTTACGTTTGAACAGCGTATTTCCATTTCTCCTCCACCACTCTCACCACCTCTCATTTCTCTTTTCTAGCGCATATTGTGTGCCACTACGTTTAACGAAAGCTGTACTTGTCAAATTTCTGTGATTTATGGCGAGCAGAACGAATATTTGTCTAATGAGCAGCAGTAGTAGTTGTAATTAAGTTTACAATAATACATTTGCAGTCGCACAGTCGCATGTGCCCGGTGACCGTACATGTTGTGTAAAAATACTTGGATTTAAAATATTACCTATATTATCTATTTTACATACTTTCACAACACTGGAAATACACACACAAACACACATACATACATGCGCGCGTTGCACCAGAGCAACAGGCCAATAACAGAAAGAACACACTGATATCACACACACACACTCGTACTGACAACTATATCCACGAATTCACAGAAATAGCGTATCCCTTAGTGCACGTACTTCCATTAAGTATGTGCCTAGGCTTGGCCAGTTTTGGCTGTTTAGAACCAATTTCCAGCATGCTGTCCTCCGACTGTTTGGAGCTAAAAATACTTCCGGTAATAATTGTTTTCCTAACGTTCTCCATCTGCAAGAAATCATCCAAAATATGTGTCCAGTCTTCCTGATTCCCGCAAAATGGTCAAATCCTTCTTCAAGGTCATTAAAATGCTTAAAGTTGGCGCGATTTCATATAGAGATCAAAGTGTAAGATGCAATCGAAAGAAGACACCAATGGTATGTAATGAATCCATGGATGAGATAAACACAGTGTTTATACATATACAATAGACGGATGCTGGACAGTTGCAGAAGACAATATATTGAGCTAATCGCATTAGCAAGTTAGGCAGCACTCTCGAGTCCTTCAAGGCTCACAATGAAGCTACTCAGACTAAGCAACAAGAGGTGAACTTCGGCTATTTGCTGCTTACTCAGAGAAAATAACGTGAATAACGGCACCTCACAACATATATTTACCTAAACCAAATTAGTATGTTCTTCTATTAGAGAAGATGTTCCTATTGTCTAATTTATAAGTTTACATTCATTATTACAATTTTATTATTCTCGCTTGCAAGACATCCAGTATTTCTTCTCTTCATAGCTAAACGGTATATTGAAGTAGCGCCTGTAGGAAAACCTTAACCAAATTCTAGCTTCACAGTACAACTTACAGATGTAGAAAGCCTTATTTTGGCCGCACCGTGGCCGATGGGTTATACCACTCGCCTATCACCTAGACGGGTTCGATCCCAAGTGACCGCATGTGAGATTGGTGGTGGAGAAAATGGCATAGTGGCGGGTTTTCTCCGGGTTCTCCGGTTTCCCCCTCCATCACATTCCATGTATCGTCAGCGTCATCGTGCTCCAGTAGTAAAAGTGGGCGTTAAGACCTTAAGCATCAGAGGGACACCTTAAGACAACAAATAGCAGTGAAAGTGGTCAATTGCTCCAGACCAGCTCATTGAAAAGCGTTATAAACTATTTAAGAAAGGCATACAAGCAACACATTGTAAATATAGATTAGACAATATCAACACAAATAAGTACATTAGGGTATATTGTTAATACTAACTGCAGTTGCTTGAAAGATCCTAAACCATTGTAAATATGCAAATAATCAATTTATTGGTACTTCCAAGAATAAAGTATAAATAAGTTAATGATAAAGTCATAGTAGATAATATTTTAGGACATAAATCTAATAACATGAAAGTAAATAATAAATGCTTAGCATATAGGATACAAATATGAATATAATACTGTAATTATTGTAAATAGTTACAGTACAGTCAGTGTACACATTAGAATGTGTTAACTAATGTAGGTGAGGTTTAAATGCAACTAGGAATAGTAAACATGACGAATATGTATACCTAAAGCATCTCTAACTTGGAGTAAACGTGTTGTTTTTAGAGAGAGATAATAAACATATAAGCATGCACTATATTGCAGTTGAAAGCAATGGAACTTAATGTTTCAGAACGAAAAAAAAAAAAAAAAAAAAAAAAAAAAAGACCAAAAACAAAGAAGAACTTGCATTCTAATGTTGTTCTATGCTTTATTCGTAAACCGTAAAAACAGGGTACAGTTTCAGAATGTATACTAACCTTACATTGATGTGCGTACTAAACGGTCATCCACCAATTTGTTTCACTTCGTGCAAGAACAAGCAGTAAACAGTAAGCAATACAACATGCAGACAATCGACTCCTAAACTTACACCTGGCTGGGAGGAATATTTCTCATTTATAGAAAGTGGCGAAATAGGTGTTTCGTTTTCGGCAAAGTAAAAATAATTCAATTTGCAGCGCCTTCGCGCAACCCATGCAAACTAATATAATTTACCAAGGAAATAACAGCTGAGCCGTGGCCGAATGGTTAGACCACTCGCCCATCGCCTAGCGATCCCAAGCGATCGAATGAGGCAACCACAACACGCTGGGAACAGGGTGTTGATAATGAAGGGGTACATGTTGAACTGCATTAGGCTTTATAGGGTACTACTCTATATAATACAATATTCATTGTGTTGTAACAGATCAGGAACATGCAATGTGTGGGCTCCCTGCATTTCCCGCTATGTTTCTTCAGAAGCCAATAATGTTTTATAAAAGGTATCTATGTATTTGATCATAGAAAGTTTCTCACCGAAGGCTTTTAAAAATACCATTAGAATGTTATGTATTATCTAAAGGAAGTTTATAAAAGATCGTTGACACATGCTTTACAGTGAAATGCCGAACTAATGTCGACAGGCAGGATTATTCGTGTGTGTCAGATAATTAGGTCCTAATGCACATTATTTATGAAGAGTACTTAAAGCCACATATATGTAGCAAACCTGCAGAGCTTTAACGAGAACATTTGGTATGATGTTTGAGCTTCAGAAAACTGTTGAGTTAGCAGAGTAAGGTTTTCAGCCAGTGACAGGATTGTTTGAAAAATCCGAGGAGCTAAGAACTAACATGTGTCGCTTGTTATATTAGTATAAAATTGTTAGGATACAAAATTTCTTCCGAACCAAGCAGACTTAAATATGGTATTCTCAAAACATTCATGATATGTATTTCATTCTTGATATAAGTATCCATAATACTTATTATTTTAATGAAAATGGTTTTGCCAATTTTTCTTTGTTTTCCAAAATTCAAAATTCCAAAAAATTATTCCATGTAAAGTGTATTTTGGGGAGTTTCTTGAAAATGTTCGTGTCACATGTATGTAATATATTGAACTTATATTTGGTATTTCAACTAACTTAGTTTTTGACTTCTTTGTACTAAAAATTCCTTTTTTTTTTTCTTTTTTTTTTTTTTTTTTTTTTTTACTCAGGGTGCCTCAAACTGAGTATTTACGGTGAAATCGGAAATCGAGTATTGAATAAATAGTTTGTTTATTATCGATGCCGTCAATTGCCAGAATCACATCAGCGCCGCCTACATCCCGGAGATGTTTTGCATGCCAGTAAACTTACTGATATGAGATCGTCGCTTTTAAGCACAATTAAATACCGTGGGTATGAACCCACGACCTTGGATTCGGAAGCCAGCCTTTGCAGAGTTGCTATACTATTAAGAGTGGCCAGACCTCCTGCCTCCCACCTAGGCGGTCCAGGTTCGATCCTAAGCGCCCGCATGTGATATTTGTGGTGGACGAAACGGTGTCTGGGCGGGTTTTCTCCGGATATTCTGGTTTCCTCCGTCACTCATTCCACCAACTGCTCCATTATCACCTTTCCTATCATCCATTTCACTTGCATTTCATATCATCCACTTCTTCACGCTCATGCCTGGCTACGGACTGACCACTCGTTCCAGGTCTCTATTTTGTGGTTACGTGCCATTGGCTCCTCGACAGGCTCCTGATCTCTAAACATCCGCTCCTAACTCCTAGGAGTGTGTCAGTGCTATACATGGGGAGGGTAAGCGTAGCTATGCGTATTAGAGAAACTAAAAACATATTTTGTGTCAAAATGAGTGAATATTCAATCTTAAATTAAGGTACAGCTATTATATTAGCACTTGGAGGAACTATGACAGTTTTACAATTAACACAATGTAAATTAAGGTAAATTTACTATTTTCAGAAATCCGCACATTGTGTTGTTTTACAAGGGTATTAATTATTCTCGTGACCGGAAACAAGTCCTAGAAAAGCAGGAATATTCGCTATAGCACTGAGAAATTCTATTTTAACCTGTATATGCAGTTATGCAAAATAGCTATGGGATAACTTTTACTGCGCCGTAAATCTTGTTAGCAAGATCTTGATACAATTACGGAAGCTAACAGAGCTCTTCTCTCTCTCTCGTGAGAATGGGCACGTGCTAGCTATTTAAGAAAAGCATGGCACGTTCCGCATTGTTCCGCACCTTCTGCTGCTCGTATATCATCCAAGCTTATAGTACTATAAAAATAATGGTATACATGAGTGAGCGTGTATGGCGTTACTTTGGTATTCAAGAAACAAAATCGTAACGCTGCTATAAATATTAACATCTTGTGCTGGAACCGAGGTCGAAAAGGCGAGCATCGAAAGATGGTATGATTTCTTTTGGTTGCTGTGTTTCTTTTCCAAGAAATTTAAATATGCGCCTTCCAAACAGTGTGCATACAAAACTAGCTTCCAGCTCATAACCTCTGTTAAGCTTAGGAGGATACGAGGGTCATCCAAAAAGTAACATGATTTCCCATAACTAATAATAACGAAAGATATCAACACAAAACTTTATTTACAAAGTTACAGTACCTTGCTCTATTTCACAAGGTAGTATCCATTCTGTCAAGACATTTATTGTCACGTGGTACCAGTTTTTCAATGCCAAAGCAGGAGGAGAAGAAGCAGGAGGAGAAGGAGAAGAATCAGGAGGAGAAGAAGAAGCAGGAGGAGGAGAAGAAGAAGCAGGAGAAGAAGCAGGAGGAGGAGAAGAAGCAGGAGGAGAAGGAGAAGAAGCAGGAGGAGGAGAAGGAAAAGAAGCAGGAGAAGAAGGAGGAGGAGAAGGAGGAGGAGGAGGAGAAGGAGAAGGAGCAGGAGGAGAAGTAGGAGAAGCAGTAGGAAAAGGAGAAGAAACAGGAGGAGAAGGAGAAGAAGCAGGAGGAGGAGAAGGAGAAGATGCAGGAGATGAAGAAGGAGAAGAAGCAGGAGGAGAAGGAGAAGAAGCAGCAGGAGGAGAAGGAGGAGAAGCAGGAGAAGAAGGAGGAGGAGAAGGAGAAGAAGCAGGAGAGGGAGGAGGAGTAGGAGAAGCAGGAGAAGATGCAGGAGGTGAAGAAGGAGAAGAAGCAGGAGAAGGAGTAGGAGAAGCAGGAGAAGATGCAGGAGGTGAAGAAGGAGAAGCAGGAGGAGGAGGAAAAGAAGGAGGAGAAGAAGCAGGAGGAGGAGGAGAAGCAGGAGGAGGAGAAGCATGAGGAGGAGCAGGAGAGGCAGCAGTAGGAGGAGAAGGAGGTGAAGAAGCAGGAGGAGGAGCAGGAGAGGCAGCAGTAGGAGGAGAAGGAGGTGTAGAAGCAGGAGGAGGAGAAGCAGAAGGAGGAGAAGAAGCAGAAGGAGAAGAAGGAGAAGGAGCAGGAGAGGGAGGAGGAGAAGAACAAGAATATGCAAACGTGAGGTACGCCACTGTTGGGCCACCTTGTATTGCGTTTCCCCACTTCCCGCGCTTTACTTACGAATCAACTTATGGTATAAACGGGTAAGTGAAGGATTATTAATAAGCACGTCCACTTTTCTCGCAAACTGTTTTCCAACGTTTTTCAGTACTCAAAATGTTCCACGTGATGTAATTTGTCACTAATTAAACTATCTTTAAAATTACATAAGGAAATGGTCGCATGTTTCCTCAAAATAATACTGCAATTTACAGAAACTATTACATTTTGAAAAATCAAAAGAGTTTTGGAGAGGGTTAGTATAAAATATAGTATGACAGATTTATTTGTAAACCCATTTACTGTAAAGCTACAATTATATATATATATATATATATATATATATATACATACTTGGAACAGCGTATTTGGACAATGCAAATTATTTGTTGTTGTTGTTCTTCGTGTTGATTTTTTATTTTTATTAATCATTATTAAGTAACGATGCCAGTTAAAAATTTATACATAGCAAAATTATCATTATTATTTTGTATAATAACTGGTACAAATTTCAAAAGGGTACGTAATTGCTGTGCTTTTTCAATATTTTACGGATGCGACAACTCAGTTGAAAATTAAAATTTGAAGGAAAGAAATCGCGACCTTATAAAGACGCATACTATTCTATTCAATATATCGTCCCCATGTTCTAGGAGTACCATGCTGGCCTCTGGTTCCCCAGGTCACGGAATCAAATCCAGAGGATGACGGTGCATCTTTTGGCGCGTAAAAAACCTCAGCATTGCTTCCTCCGAAAGGAAAGTAAAGCGGGTGGTCCAGTGACGTAGATTTACGCCTGATAGACGCCACGGGGTCAAGTTTCCGATCTTTCACGCCCAATATAAAATGAGTCACAACACTATTAATAAATAAAAGCTCAACCACAATTTTTATTCGATATTATGCATTGGACGGTGATGTGTGTTAAAATTAGTGTTCTTCACTAGTTGAAATTTAAAGTGATGTTTCATTAATTAATTGCTCCAATGATAAGTTAGGGTTTATCGACTGGTGACGAAATGCATCGCAAGCAGGTAATGGAATGTCTGTTTTCCAGCAGACTGGTCAGAGCTGTTCTGAGGCCGCGTCGTGGCCAAGTGGTTAGACCACTCGTCCGGGTTCGAACCCAAATGGATTTGTGGTGGAAAAAGCGGCGCAGGGACGGATTTTCTCTGGGTTCTCCGGTTTCCCCCGTCATCACATCTCACTAGTGCTCCATCTTCATTCCATATACCATCAGTGTCATCGCCTGCGGTGCCATAGTAGCAAAAGCGGGCGTTAAATACTATAAAAATAGATGCTCCGAAATGGACAAACTTCTTGAGGTGCATTTCACATATAGCTATGCAAATGACCCACTAATTCTAAAAACGAGTCGATATTTTAATATAACAGTAGCTGAGGTATTAAATCACCCTACAACCATATTACGAATTACGCGTGCTCTGCAGAATACTGCGAGCTTTGATAACTAAAAGTAATACCCAAAAACAAAGCAATCTTCTTTTAGTACGTATTATGAATTCTCACATCAGCTAAACTAATTAGCTACTATTAATACTTATAGACAAATTATATTATAAAGTTAAAAGATGGTGGCGTGGCTGAGTGTTAAGATCGCTCGCCTCCCACCTAGGCGGCCCGGACTCGATTCCAAGAACCCGCATGTGAGATTTGTGGTGGACGAAGCGGCGTCTAGGCGGGTTTTCTCCGGGTTCTCAGGTTTCCCCGCCACTCATTCCACCAATTGCTCCATCAGATTTCCTTCGTCAATTTTCGCTTGCATTTCAAATCATCCACTTCCTCACGCTCATGCCTAACCACGGACCGACCACTCGTTCCAGGCTCTGCATTGTGTGGTTTCGAGCTATTGGCTTCCCGTCGGTTTCTGACCCCTAGGTATCATCTTGTAAGTCTCAGGGGGTGTCAGTCCTTAATACCGGGAGGGTAAGCCGACTACGAAAAAAATAACAGCTGTGCTATATGAAAAGACTGGAAAACCGCTATTGTACTTCCAATATATAAAGGAGGTAATAAAATAGAAATAAATAATATCGACGTCTTAGTCTAGCATTAGTAGTGTGTAAAGTAATGGAACATTTAAGTACAGAATTCATACGGGAGGAGCTAGAATACAAGAAATGGTTCAAAGAAGCGCAACATGGCGTTAGATTTTTTTTTTTTTTTTTTTTTTTTGGTAAAGTCAAATAACCTCATTATTTAAGGATTTGGCAGGCGAGGTGGGTGCAGGGGGAAGGACTGATGCAGTGGTGATAAGAATTTTCTAAAGCTTTTGATGTAGTGCCGCATCATTCATCCTAAAGCTAGCAAAACAGTAATCGATAACCGCGTAGTGTCGTGGATAGAACATTTTTGAAAGGGAGGAAACAAAGAGTAAGAGTAGGTAAAGAACTGTCTAAAAGGGGTGTTGTAAGTTCGGGTGTGCCCAAGGATCGGTACTGAGTCCGGTATACTTTTTCTTATCTTTAATGATATAACTATAAATATTAAATGGCAGATAAGATTGTTCGCACGTGATTGATAAGATTCGGAATGCCATGCACGAGACCGCTCTTCAGGATGACCTAAGTGAAATAAGTAGGTGGGCCGCCGCAAACAAAGTTGCAATTGTGCTACAAAATGTAAGGCAACTGCTTTTAGTAGAACTAAGGAGAAAGTTCTTCATAGTTATCATATGGGCGGGGAAAAAATTCCACAGGTGGACAGCTGCAAATATTTGGAAGTGTGCTTATCGAGTAATACCTGTTGGGAGGATCAGATAAATTCTACATCTAGGAAAGCGTGGAAGACATTGCACTTCGTAATGAGAATACTGAAACAGGGGAGCGCAAAGTCCAGGGAAATTGCCTACAAGTCCTTAGTGCGGCCAGTTATGAATACGGAGTAGCAAGCTGGGAGCCATACAGCTTAATCAAACTGATTCATTGGAAAAGATACAGAGCAGGCCATAAAATTCATAAACAGGGGTAAACATTTTGGGATTACGAAAACCGAAGAAAACAAATGGGATCCGCTAAAAGTAAGACGTAAAAGACAGGTTTCTTGCACTGTTCAAAGCTGATACTGGTTTAAATGCATTGGTGGACGTTAGAAAGAGGTTAGAAAACCCGGCATAATACGGATGAAACGATCATTTGTATAAAATTAAGGGTAGAAGGTACAGAACGGACGTAGGGAAATTTTCTTTTGTTAATAGAACCATTGAAAAATGGAATGAATTGCCTGTAGCAGCCTTTAAGGGCTGGCCTCTGAACTTAAGGAAGTCTTAAGGATAATTTAAGAAGGAAAATGTTATATAATTAAAGTAAGCATTGTGAAGTAATTAAGGCTCTGAAAAACCGTTATGTGGCTATTAATGTTGAGGTTTCATAGTAACTTTATAAACATGCTGGTAATTGATATAGTATTGCTATACTGAGTAGTAGGTAGTTAGGCATTTCAAAAGACCATGTGTGTGTGTGTGTATATATATATATATGTTAGTTATATTAGTATTATTAATTTGTAATACTATTATTAAATATAAGATTATTATTATAAGTGAATTTTGTACATTTAACTCTGCCATCGGGTAGTACCCAATTTCAGAGAATACATACATATGTTGATTTGTGTAATCATCATTATGCAGTAAAACACAGTGTTCTTTGCGACTTTATCCGTTTTAACGATCAGTTCTCAAAGTTCTAATTGTCACTAGACTAACGCGGTTTTGTTCAGTTTTCACTCTTATTTGCAGAGTATGTGATCTAGTTCAGTGTTCCCTGTCACTTCACTTTGGCTCGCGACGCAATTATATATGTGCGAGGCAACTCTTGTTTTTTCCGGTTCACTCGCTGTTGAGTCAAGCACAAGAGCGCTCTGATCGCTCGCAACTGCAGCACTTACTGCACCCGTCGAACCCCAGTCGGAGAATGCACTAAATTACCAGCAATTTATTGCGCACGAAAAGTGCACTTGTTAACTCACTGACACACTCGGGAGCACTCTTGCTTATGTAGCTGCTGGAATTTTTTAGAGCTTTCTAGAATGCTCGGGAGGAAGCGAGAGAACATGTTCGGTAGTATTCCTGGTGTTTATGTAGGCTGAGATCACTTATCTCAACAACCAGCAAGTCGATCTGTCGCTAGGCGTTTGTTGGCGATAACCCAGATCATATTTGCATCAAATCCAGTCAACTTCTGTCCGCATGTTAAACTGAAAACGTATAATCAAAATAGCATCTGACATGTAAGTAAAAGAATCGCTATTAGTAATTGGATCTAAAATTGTATGAACTATTAACAAAACGTGTCATAGCATTTCTAACTAATACACAGTTTGCGTTTGTAAAATACGAACACCATTCAGAAAGTCGCAGACGATTTGGCATAATTAAGCAATAACGACAGTTATCAACAAAAAACTGTATCCACGAAGTTACAGTACCTTACTCTATTTTTCAACGAAATCGTTATTGCTATCAAGTTATTTATTGTCATGTGGTAAAGGCTTCTCAACGCAAAGGTTGTACTCTTTCACCACTAAAGATTTGAGCCAAGATGTCACTGCCATTTTGAGGTCTTCATCGCTGGGAAATCTTTTCCATCCAAAAAGTCATGTACGGTGTCCAAAGTGAAACACCGGTTTTTCTCAATTCTTTCATCAGCACTTGCTCTCAACTTCTCCACAACGATTGATGAACTTCCACTCCGATCTTTGTCGTGGTCCATCCTTGATTAGTCGTAAATTATGCGCCATTTCCTCACTGAAGACTCCTTCATTGCATTATCACTATACATTTGCGTTATTTTCCTATAAAATTGGATTTGCCGAATATTTTGTGCATTCAGAAAGAAAAACGAATAAGTTCTTTGGTGGTAGAAAATCCATTGAAAAACTGGTACCTCATGGCAATAAATATCTTGATAGAATGGAGATTGCGTTGAGAAATAGAGTAAGGTACTGTAACTTTGTATTTAAAGTTTTATGTTGATAACTTTCGTAATCGTTTAGTTATACCAAATCGCCTGTCACTTTCTGGACAGCCCTGGTAACATGCAGAAGAGCTGTTTTACAATAGTTAATTGGTATGAGTAACAAATATTGATCCCTACCATGTTGCCAGGTATCTTCTAATTCAGTAGTCGTATTCAGTTGCGACACAACCTTCACCGAGAAGAATTAGACCACGCCACCGAAGATGTTCACCGCAGTCGTGAACGAAACGTCTGGACCTGAAAAGTCCAGCAGACCACGGCTTCTCAGTCCGGAACATTCTCCTAGTTATATCTTCTAATTGTTGGGGCCCCAGTATCCCAAACATGACTACGGATATATACTATGAATGTGTTGTAGTGCTCCATCAAATTTTGATTTGCAAAACGAAATAAAAGAAAAACTTACGTCAAAAATAGTTTGGAAACTTTAACACTTGGGCCGGTTTCACCAAGAACGATAATTTTATTTAACTCGGGTTAAAGATGTTAAATCCGCGCTTTTGTAAAAAAATTGTTTCACCAATCAAAGTAATGATTGCAGAGGCCTGCAAACCTGGTTAAAGTGTTATTGCCATTTTCCAACGTTTACGAATCCAAATCGTAGTTAGCAAAGTAATAAAGAAACATGGTTCCACAACGAATAGTAAATACTGTTATGACCAGCGACGGTAACATATAAAAGTAGAAATGATTCCGAAAGAAATAGAAGGCAGTTGGTAAAGTTCAGATAATGAAATAATTAGAATTTCAATGTACAGTATGATGTAAAATTTGTGATGTGGTCCTATCTTACACATATAGAACGGCTAGCAGACTGTGTGCTCGCTCAAAAGTTCCACGTTCGCATACCGGATGCCGCAGTTATCAATATACATATACCTTTTTTTTAATTGCTGTTTTTCTGTCCTTCTACAGAGTCCCCAAGCATACATGTGGAGGCGTTTCAAGCTGGATATATATTAAAAGTCATCGCTAATATGATAAACTACAAACAACCCACAGTTTTTCTGGGTCAGCATACCTGATATGAGTAAAAGTTATGAAACAAGAAAGTGCCGTATGCTTTTTTAGAACAAGGAGTAAGAATTCGAATACCTATTTAAAATATAACCAGTTAAATACTAGAATTTGTATAATTGAAAATTTGTGCAAAGCGAGGCCACTTAGTAAGCTCTTTTGTAATTTAATTTTGCATTAGAGGCAAGAAAAAGTACTTATTAGCCAATTCCTCATTTTTTTTTCCTTGTTGGACACGCCTTCCCTTCACCACGTGAAAATGCTCTTTTACCAATTCTAAAAGACTACACTTTTCTGCACCAGCCAAGTTTAGGTTTTTGCTTTGTTTTCCTGTTTTCCCTTTATTTCTCCTCTGGATATTTCTCTTCGCTGGTAACTTAAACCAACGAAATATTAGATAATTTACACTTTAATTCTGTGAATTCACTTATTTTTATCTTCGAAAGGAGCCGAAAGAATAAAAAACCTAAAATGGTGGATAATGGTTTCGCTTGTTATGCATGAAAAATTGCTGGTTCTTATACTAGATGTACTGCAAGTCGACGATTATATTAACGGGGTTTACATCCTCTTGGTGAAACAAGTTTCTTAAGTTCCCCGATAGTCAATAATATCAGCGATAGTAAAACGTAAGGATAGAATTTAAGTATTAGAGAATTGTAGGGGTGAATTAAACCATGTAAATATATATATTTATAAACTAAGGTAACAGGAAATGATGTCGTTGTTGGTGACACCGGCCCTTAATACTGCACTCTACAGCTGAAAGGTAAACTATATTCACCTGTTAAAAATGTGAGCAAGGTAAATATCAGGTTGCCCAACGGCGCCGTAATTCACGTTTGCAGATAGCCCTTCGTGCGTCTAAAGAATTGCAGGGCTCACTAACAACATGCCGATGGAACTTGGACGCCCCACAGCGCCCAAACCATGTACTTCCGGACATGCGTTCCTGCTTGATAAATGATCCCTTTAATGCACCGTACGCCATACTAAACGTTGTAGGTGTTTACTACACGCCTAATGTAAGTAAGCCTACGTTTGCGATACTGTTTTGTTTGCTTTTTCATAAATGTACCTTTCCTTTAAAACTGAATGTACTTTCATAGAATATGCATCGCTAAACAATTTAATTTCTAAGAGACATATTGTAGCTTTTACAGGCAAAATGCTAAATAAACCTTTTAGACAGTGTCACTCAGTGTTATAAAATTATAACATTGCAATGTAGCCAACTTTGGTTTATGCGTCCACGGCCTCATTCAAATAGGCTATGACTGGAACCTTGTATCAATCCATAAAATGGCAGATAGTTTGAATGTCATGAACGTGGAATCTGTTGGATTAGACGAAATTATGCAATCAGCGGAGAGAGTAAAATTACAACTGCTACACTGCCTCAGTTGTATAGAAATTTTTCGTTCTGTACGAGTAAGTCATCATGTTGTGAGCACTGATGCTAAGCAAGGCAACAACTGAATATCGCCGAGCGTTAAGCATGAGCTCCATGAAATGGGTAAAGCAATATATTTATATTTATAATGTATCTATGAATATTGAAACCTGTTTAAAAATAGTGTGACACACGTGTTAAAATTGTTTTATGTTCGTAGGATTACTGTACTCGGTCTGCGGCCTCGTTTCACAAGCTTCCTACCCACAATATAAAACACCATTTTTACCGCTTGTACCGTAAGTAACTATTAATCTGAAACGTGATAGGAAAGTATTTACCAAAGTGAAGGAGCACATTACTGGTAAAAACTTTTACTTTATGCTGCATTTTCCGAAACATTCACTCGCCACCCTTCTAACACGCTGAAAAGCTAAACATGGTTTGACCCTCACAAGTTTAGGCCCTCTGTGAAATTTGGTCTCAAATTGTGTAAATTACAGCATCATTTTTTTTTCAGAATAAAATGATTTGAACTCTAAGCTTTAAGAAAATACACCGTTTTTCCACGTGTCGCGCTTTAATCACTAATTAACTGAAGCTAAATTTGCTAGGTACATACCTAACAGGCGCTCTCAAATGTTGGTTTCTCCCAAACAATCTTCTGACACTCTTCCATATGATACAGTCTTCAGTAATTTGTTTAAAAAGTGTTGCACTGCCTCTCTGTAGCACATTTAAGAAAACTGTCATATACTTTTTCGAAATAATTTTCCAGTTTTGAGTTTGAGAGTACGAAAAGTAATACTTCTTATACACTAATTAGGGCAATATAAAAATGCAATGCGACAGATCTATTTCTAAACACCAACCCTCATCATCATCATCTCTCACCAAGGTGGCCCGGGTTCGATCCCAAGTGCTCGCATGTGGGATTTGTGGTGGTCTAATTGGCATTTTGGCGGGTTTACTCCGGGTCCTCCGGTTTCCCCCGCCACTCATTCCACAAATTGCTCCATCATCACATTTTCTATCATCCATTTCGCTTGCATTTCACATGATCCACTTCCTCACGCTCATGCCTGGCTACGGGCCGACGACTCGTTCCAGATTCTCCATTCTTTGGATACATGCCGTTGGCTCCCCGACATGCTTCTGGCCCCTAGGCATCGGCTTGTAATTCCTAGGGGGGTGTCAGTGCAACATAAGGGGAGGATAAGCCGAATATGAATATTTTTAAAAATGCATTACATGGTGCAGTTTTATTAGAATAAATAATTTTGAGAATAAAATTCATTATTTAAGGGGAGTCGAAATGCTCTATCTTGCCAAAGATAAAGTTTGTCCCATTATCTCAGCAACTATTTAAGATAATGAGCTACATTTTCCAAGATATATTCAGAAATATCTTTACTGTTGATTGGTGAATAATAGAATACTTCCGTTGATTACAAGGAAAAGTATGCTTTTTTTATAAAGCTTTTAGAATTTTATTCATACATGGTGTTTTTTTTAAATTTAAAAAAGAAATAATTCATCCATATACATGAGATCTTTTTCTGTTGAAATAAAGCCTATGTAGGTGCAAATGTGTGGTACAAATTTCGGGCTTAGTGTCAATTAGTTTCTAAGATATTGGGGTATTTGTATGGACAATCTTCTTATTTCTTCAGAAATTGCCTCAAACATAACATTAAAAAATATGTAACCTAGCTTTCCAGACACAGCTCCGCAGTACCTGAAAACTCACATGAAAAAAATATGACCGGGATGCCAATGTTGCGAGTAGCGAAAGTAAAATTTTCAGATCAAAATAAACAAAGACTCTTCTGTAACATAAATATTTACCAAGTGAGTCACCAAAATGTTTTTAAAAAGCTACTACGCATGATTATTTTCAACAAGTTTTTAAACTACTTACAATTAGTGTAACTCTATAAAAGTGACACCAAAATGAGCGAGAGATTCCAAATATTCATGGGCAATTAAAACATGAAAATGAAAAGAAATTGTGAAAATCCCATTTCGACTTCCCTTAAACAGCATAGAAGCCTAGCATTTAGATACATGGCAAAAATATCACCATTACTGTGTATAAAACTGGCAATAATTTCAATAAGATGTCTTATAAACGGTCGATTTTCCAAATTTTACTCATTCTCCACCGCAAATCTAATGAGGCATTTCACATTGTTAAGAATTAATATTATAGGTCAATGGATAATTGTATTATTACGCAAAACAATAGTTCCATAGAGGTATCGAACCCCGGTACAAAAACCTGCTTAAGGGGAGTCGAAATGGGATTTCACAATTTTTTTTCCAATTTCATGTTTTAATTGCTAGTGAGTATTTCAATTCACCCGTTCATTTTGGTATAACCTTCATAGAGGTACGCTAATTATTGGGAATAGTTTAAAAATATTGTTGAAAATAATCCTGCGTAGCAGTTTTCTGGAGTATTGTAGTACACTCACTTTGTCAAACATCAATAACTTTGTTAATATTAGTGTTACAGGAGATTTTTTTTATCAAGACGTTTTATTTTAGCTATTCGTAGCATTGGCATCCCCTTCATATTTTCTTCATGTGAGAGTTTTGAAGTACTCTTGTTTGGAAAGTTAGCTTACTTTTTTTACTTTCTCCATACGCACTATGCACATAGTGTATAGAGAAAGTATTGCACTCCAAAAAAAATTCGATACCGAGATTTCACCGGAAATATGTTTTAGGGTCCCTAATATCCAAAAAGAGCATTTTCACAAAAAGGTCCGTGTGTGTGTGTGTGTGTGTGTGTGTGTATATATATGTGTGTCCGTGTGTCTGTGAACACGATAACTCAAAAACGAAAAGTCGGTAAAATACCAAACTTGGTATTTAAGTTTAGTACACGAAGATTTTGAGAAAAATCCCCCCACCCCCAACTACACTTTAGATGGAACTTTTTTCGAAAATTTTGATTTTCTCAAAAATGGCTCTAACGATTTTGTTTAAAATTTCGTATATTAAAGATATTTACCTGACAAATAAAATGCATATCTTGAATTTTCTGGGAATAGCCTCTGAAGAGTAGTTTATTCTTGATGAATTTTACTAAATTTTGAATAACTGCTAAACCGTAAGAGATGGACAAAAACTTACTACACAAAAAATGTAGAGCACATTAAAACACACAATTTATGTTATATACATTTTTTTCGTGTAGTTCTTCGTTTTTGTGACATTCCTTATTTTTTGTTTCTGCTATGAAAAACGTATATTTTTCTCATACAGGAGCTTGTCAACTCCTATCCATATAGACAAAGAAACTTCATTGCCATAGCAACCAGCTTTTGACTACCACTTTAACCTGCAGTTGTCCCTTATTTCGCTTCTACTTACAAGGAAGCGAGTAATTAGACTATTTCTGCTATTTTTTTTCTGATTAGCATAAAGTAAATAGAAGTATAAGCTTTTTAAGAATAATTTGTAGCAGGAATATGGAGAAAGTCATGTGAATGGTACACATCAGATTTTTTGATTGTGTGTTTAAAAGCAATTTTTGAAGAAGTAAAGTCTTCAGTAAAATTATCTTAGAAAGTAATTGACACTAAGGGATGAAATTTTACCCCACATTTGCACCTACTAGGCTTTATTGTAACGAAAATTTATATTGGAGGGAGGGACGGACGGACGGACGGACGGACGGACAGACACACAGACAGACAGACAGACAGACAGATAGATAAATCGTCATTTTTCATTAAAATTTTAAAAGCTTTATTAAAAAAAAAGTTACACATTTTCTTCTAAGAAACATAAGTATTCTATTTTTGAGCAACAGTAGAAGTATTGTTGAATATATATTTAAAAAAATTGGTTCATTATCTTAAATACAGTGCAATCCATATAAACTTGAACCACTTTAATACGCCATAATTTCTCTCTGAAAGTTCTTAGAAATGTGAAATGTGTTTTAGTGATCTCAGTGGCTCAGGGATAATCGACAACAATCATGGCAACAATTGATCAATGCCATCTGTTGACTATATTCATGATTACAATGGAAATTATGAGGATTTTCAAGGTATTGTAGACAGTTGCAGCTCCTTGACATGTGCCACATGAATAGCCTGATGCCTGGCTCAATCGACGCAATGATTTGTTTGGAGAGTTCACTAGCCTTCTTCGAACATTTGTAACAGTATCTGCACCTAATGGTGGTCTATGTTTCCCACTCTCTCTCTCTAACGAGTAAACCAGTCGTCTCCAGCTTTCTTGTTAGCGATAAAATTGTTACCTTTGTCGGAACATCCTGTACATTAAATTCTCTTCGAAATTCCCGTTGTGTTGTTGCCAAGGAATTTGTCTTCCAATAGTTTTCACAATGAAAACACGCTCTCGAAGTGAGTACTGCATGTTGCTGTTATGATTGCAAGCTAAAAACTGTCCACAATGCCATGAAAATACTCGTAATTTCCATCGAAAGCATTAATATACTCAACAGATGTCGATTCTCCCCGAGTCACTGAGATCATTAAAATAAATGTCACATTTTTATGAGATTTCAAAGAGAAATTGTAGGCTATTAAAGTGATTCAGGTATATGTGGATTGCACTGTAGTTGCCGAGGTAATGAGTCCAACATCAACATTTTGACAGCCCTGAAAACGAAGGAGGTATAAACTGTTAGGAAAATGCGAGAGGAGTGGTGCAGCACGTATGTAGCGACCTCATAACCTATTCTGTGTAACACCAGCACGATACGTAAATATACACAATTTGCTTTCAGGTTGTGGCAGAGCTACACAAGCTTCAGCATCCGTTGATTGCGCCCTCCGCATGTTTCGCAGCAATACGTTCCTCTGTTTTAACTACCTTTGTGCCCACAACAATAAACTCGTTGCTCAGTTGGATCGATTATGCACACTATCGGGAATCATTTTTACTAATTTATTGAGTTTTCTACTTTTTGGTATTTAACTCTTTCCAGCCCAACTGTGCCATATGGAATCTTTATGTGTTCTTGTTTCAGATTGGTAACAATAACGTTCAATAATTCTCTACCTTCTTCTTCTTCATATCCGATACAGATTCCCGGGTGCGCTTCAGCCTGAGGCTTATTGTGCTATCTGTATCGTTTAGAGCTAACATCCTATAAAAAGGAGTGCAGCGTTCTAATGGGTATGGATGAAACTACTTCTGGTTCTATCAACATTTTCCCAAAAGCTTTATCTCCTGTGAGCCAAATCTTCGCAGGAGCATAAAATGTGCTGGGCTGTTTCAGTCTCAGTCCTGCATAATCTGTAGTCTTAAGTCGCCCTGAAGTACTCCAGTTGTGTGCATGCCCTGTGAGGAAAGAAGTAATTGTTCTCAGCTGAAGTCTGCTACATTTTAGCAGGCTCTCAGCTCTTCCCTTACATGGTCCTTTGATAAATAGTTTCCCATGTCTGTTTCCTGGGGTTTCACGCCAGGTCTTATAGTAATGTTCTGTACCTTCATTGTGTATATTTAGGTGTAAACAAAATGCCTTCAGAGGTACCTTTTTCTAATAAATACAGATCTTTATTCCATTTCAATGCTATCTGGGTCCTATTAGCACTTAAATTAAGTCAATCAACATTTATTTTACCTGGGTCCATCCCTTCGTTTATCACAGTAGCATTGTTGCGAGCATTCCAACTTAGATTAACCTGTGACGTCGAAAACTGTATTAGTGGTGTACAGTGTTCTAGAAGTTGAGACAACTGAGCCACCAATTAGAGATCAGGTAAGACCAACTTTTTAAGGCAATCAATTTTCAAAAATCAATTAAAATTGAAAACAAATCGGGCTGGAAAGGGTTAACCAGCTTACAGCCAGGAACGTGACATCAAATATCGACTACAGAAAGATAGATCTGTAATGTTTACTATAAATGACGTCTTGTGTTGTAAAAGAATAGCAGCGGAGAGAAAAGCACATCTATAAACCCATAAAAAGAATACAGGCTAGCTCTGTAGCTGAGTTTGTAGAGCACCAGCCTGCTGTACGAGGGGTTTCGAGTTCATATCCCGGCTATGAGTGGCAATTTTTCTCTAACCAAGAATCTGGAAGTACGAAGGAGTGCGAGTGTGAGTGGGAGGAAGAGAGATATCTAATGAAGAAAATTAGAAACCAGTGACTATAGTAGACGTGTTCCAAAGATAAATGTTGCCAATGGTAACATGCAGTGAAATGAAAAAAAAAAAAATACGATACCATGTGGGGCATATCAACACGACTCATGTTGAAGCTGCTTTCCAATGAACTTAATAGTTTTAGGTGCTCCATTAGACATCCTTAGAAAAGACATGAATCTTCACGACACATTATTAGATTTTGTGAGCTGTACCATTGTGGCTCAACTGCCCCGTACATGATGTGTGCAGATATCCCTTCGTGCGTTAAAAGAGTTGCAGAACACAACGGGGCTAGTTCAAGTTAGAACCGGCAAATGGAGAATTGGCAAGAGTGACCGTTTTACCTCTCGCAATGTGCGCAAACAGCTGACAGTTCTCGTTGATGTATTCCAGATCCTTGTTTGCTGATTTTAATTTGAAATGTTAGTTTTTAGATTAATTAATTATTTGAAAAAGAAATTATAATAGATAAAATAATGTTTATTTTTAAACAAATTTAGAGTTTGAATATATGCCCCGGTATAGTTACTTAGGTGTCGGGGTAGTACATTAAGATTCTATCTATTTGTTTATTTAGTCCCCGTTGATATGTAAGACGGGGAAAGCAAAACTCACTCTCACTAGCTCTTCACTGGCCGGCTTTGACTTGAAATGGTCCTCTTGAGTTCTGCAACTCTTTAAATGCACAAAGGGATGTCTTCCCACGCCAAATGCGGGGCAACTGTGCCATCTGACACTACAGAGAATTCGCGTCACACTACAGTCAGAAAGTAGCGCGGCATTATAGAACCGTAACTTCCCGAGTATTCTATCATAAGCTTCCATTAGTCTAAGACGTGCACACAATCATCTTATTTCACTAAGCCGTTAGAGCAGTTGCTCAAAGCGGAAGCCTTGAGATTCCTGCTAGGGATTGTGTCTAGAAAGTGTATACTACGTATAGGCATGGATCTATTTTGTGCGAGTATTGTGCATAAATATACATGTTGTACATACATTTCGGGGATTTTGGTTATCTAAGTAATTAATTTAACCCTACAATGTATGGTGTTGCCATTTGGCCACAAAGATGATTAATCAAATGTTTTGGTATTTTTAGTGAGCTTCTTTATTAATTATATATTACACTAAATTTCAACAGTAAAATTACGCTATTTATAGCTGTTTTGTATCGTAAAATGTTAATATTTTTGCTATAAAACTATATTTTTACGTAATAAAGTGCAACTGCAGTCAAATGCAACCCCGTCATCATACAAGCGTGGCATCACACCGGATATTTTACTTGGGTCCTCCCCATCCTTCAACACTGACGCATTGACTACAGTCGCTGGGACTCATACTCGCGACGTTCGGCTTTGAATGGATGGCCAGTCCACTTCGTATCACACTAACGATCACGGCTATTCGAGTCGAAACAGTTGTGGTGCCGGTGAAAGGGATATAAGGTATAGTTATCGAGTTAGAGGAAGAACGGCATATGTACCAAAATAATTCAATGTAGGGTTAATACTCAGATAGGACATGAACTTAAAAAGTATAATTCAAACGGAGCACACAACAGAACAGATCTTCTAACACTTCAAACTGCACAAGACAATGACCGGTAATGTGCAGCACGCGCAAACACGACTTCTATCTCAAACCTCTTAACGTACACATTTTATGTCACAGATCCAACTGGGATTCTTTCAGAGAAAGAAGATCGAAAATGAAACTGCTTGTGTCTCGGCTTTCTGTCCCATAGGCCCAAGTTTGAAGAACATTATTTCCAAATTAGAATGAATCACCACTAATATTTAATTATTTGCATATATTGGTGATTAAAAAAAAAGTATTAAAAACATCAGCAACTTAAAACTGTTGATTTTTTGGGTCTTTCTTTCTTTCTTTCTTTGAGGCACACATCACTAGGAGAAAACTGAAACATACCAGTGGGAGGTATTCTTTTCGCTAATTTAATTTTGGATTACAAGTCTTTAGTGCGGTCTTGCGGACAAATGCTTGTAGTCTCAGTGCTTGTAAAGTACATTATCAGGCACAGTACCAGGCAGGTGATCGTTGAGAGGAAAACAGAATTAGTCAGTCATTCCAACTTAAACCATATAGGCTCTATGGGAGAGAAGGCCCGTACCATGCATTTTTGTTTTCTATGTATTTTCACTGTAAAAGATTTGCAACTCAGTCTGCGACATGAGTGTGACAATAGCCCCTCATAAGCATTGACCGGAAACACAGTACCGAAGCAATATTAGACAACCAGAATGTCGCCGTTTATCTGTCACTCTATCGAGTTCCTCCCTCCGCTTTCTCGGTTGAAGCTTGATTGGGACACCCCGTAAATTGGTCACGTTATTCTTGCGTACATAAAATGTGACAAATAGTGTAAAGTAACTGTTTATATTGGTACTGGCAGCATCCCCTTCAAATGAAACCACCTCTGTTTTAAGACCACAATTCTAGCAGGGTGCTTTAACTCCCCTAAAATATGGCCAAACTGCTGTAGGGTAATATGAAAACAAAAATATTGTATTTTCATGCTACACTACCTTTTCTTAAGATGATGTAAAACTAGATTCTTATATTTAGTAAAGCATTATTTGGCTCAGTTTTATTAGAAATATGAATTTAGAAAGTATGTTATCTATAAAAAATTAAAATAATTTTGAAAAATGGTACATTATTACAGTTATTACAATAATTGATATAAATGTCATACTGTGGTTTTTCCAAATTTCGCACATGCGTTACTTTAAGACAGCAACTAATCCTTAATGTCCTCCTCTAAGATGCCGAAAATATGGTAATTGATTTAGCCCTTCTTTTTTTTTTTTTTGCGTACCAATTGTAGCGAAACTATCATAGAACCGGCATGCGACCCACCGCTATATTCTTCAACAAATATAGCGTCGTTCATTCGTTAGTTTTATGTCCCTATTTGTTTTTGAGGACGGTCACATTGAGAACTGATATCGGCTGGGAGGAGTCAAAGTTTGGTTACCTGAACGTGGAAACCTTACGGAGAGTTATACAGTGTTATAATCTAGAGAATTGGGTCATGTTTAATGCACGCAAGTGTACGTAGACTGTCAGGAACAAGATTACCTAGACAGGTGTTAGAAAGCATGTCATCAGGAGATATAGGTGTGGATAGACGATATAAGAAGTGATGAAGGAGAGAGGCTTGTAATAGGAGGGCCTTGAGGCAAGAAAAAAATGGAGGAATAAGATAATATACACACTTTGGTTGCATCGAAATCCGTCAAATACGTAAATGAGTTTCAAAAAATGTAATTTTTAATGGCTCCGCGGCAACGTGTGAGGCACGCATTCCAGAGGTCCCGGGTTCCATTTCCACCACTGCCTACATTGATCTTGGGTTTTTCGTGATTTTTACGACAGATATGCGAATGCTGGGGTGATTTTCAACCACCACAGTTTCCTTTCCATCATTTCTGTTCCATTCCGTTGCCCTCAAGTTTCAAATATACCCCTAGGCTTCGGACATATGGCGGTGCCGGTGAGTTAGCGCGGATACTTTACTTCTCAAAGTAAAGGGTACTTTCCTTCGATACTGGAGGGCTGATTGGTTCACTGCCGTGGACAGCCCAAGCCTAACCTTTTAGGGACCTCCGCGCATCTCTCTTGCCTGTCTGTCTTGCAGTGTATAGCTTTATGTGGGTCCTTCACTTCAGCCTTTCTTCCCAAGAGCTGGTAGCTGCAACAGAGTGCACGAGGTGTTACCCTCCGTTGTACCTGGTCAACTGGTGCTCCGGCTCAGAGAAGTTCCCACCACTACACTAGCCATTCCTTTCCTCCGTTCTTATTTGCTGGCACCGATTCGCGGTATGATATGTCAGACTGATTTCTACATGCATAGGTATATCGATTTGTGACATTTTTTTTGGCTTTTCGTATGGTTGTGAGCAAATATTTTTAACAATGAAGCTTAATAAGTGAAAACGAATATCAAACATGTCAGATCCAGCGTTGAAAGCTATGTTACTCATTAAATCATTGCAAACCATTTTCCTGACTTAACCAAACTGGTAGAATCCAGCAGCTAAAAGTTTCAACTCGAAAAAGATGAAGTACATTTAAATAGACCGATCTGAGCTGATTTACGAGGAACTGGAAAATAATGTTTTCAGTGCAATACTTCCACATGCTTGTATTATGTCTTAAATATCGAACTTCTATTGAATTTGGCACATGAAATCATTATCGTTGATATATTTCTTTGTGCAATTTCTGTTAAAGTCGAAATTATTTATATGCTATTTTTGATTAAACTAATGCAATGATTACTATCATCGTTATTATTGTCATTATGATTAATATTACTGCCGTTATTATTATTATTATTTTATTATTACGGTTATTATTAGCATTAATACTATTATTGTTAGTTTTATTATAATTATTATTATTAATATTCTGACTATAATCACCTTTGGTAAATATTTCAGGTATTTAATATTTGTTCAGTTTTCAAGGCCTTTAAGTTTGTTTTATGGTTAAATGTAGGTTTATTATGAGGATTTTCGAATAGAAACTACTTCTGAAGCTGCTGTTTGGGGTGAACACCTGTCTGACCTTGCAGTGATATCTGCTCACTCAAGCATCACGGCCCGCAAGGTGAGCTGCTCTGACTGAGCCGTTTTCTTGCAAACGTCGCACACTGTTCTATGCATTCTTACTTTCCTTTCCAAACATAACTATTAAAAGTGTTACATCATTGCTAAATGGAATTTATCTATAGTGTCGATACAGATGTGTAGCTATGATAACCGAACCTAAAGGAAGGTACTTCTTAAGCAGTACATGTTTCAACGGAGATAACGGCCGCGCCGTGGCCGAGTGGTTAGAACATTCGCCTCTCATCTAGGGGTTCGATCCCAAGCGATCGCATGTGAGATTTGTAGTGGACAAAGAGACGCAAGAGCGGCTTTTCTCCGGGTTCTCCGCTTTCCCCGGCCATCTTCATTCCATGTATCACCAGTGTCATCGCCTGCGGTGCCATAGTAGTAAAAGCCGGCGTTAAACACTACTCCTAAAAAACGAGGAAAACGCGATGTTGTTCAAGATTTACGGTTCTAAGAAGTTTAATGAAAATGAAATCAGGAAGTAAGTATAGAATAAGTTTCATAAAAGGAGGCCAAATATCGTAAGATATGTCTTCTAAGCTACCTGAACATGGTCACAACATTACGCACGGCAGTGGCTCAGTGTAAGTCGTGCAACTATTAAGGGGAGTCGAAATGCCCTTTCCTGCCAATGTTAAACTTTGACCCATTATCTCAGCAACTATTTAACATCATGAGCTAAATTTTTCAAAGTATATTCAGCAACACCTTTACTGTTCATTCATGAAAAATAGAATACTTCTGTCGATTAGTCGGAAAGTTATGATTTTTAAATTTTAAAAAACAACTAATCAATATACATAAAACTTTTTGTTAAAATGAATCCTATTTGCATGCAATTTTTTGGTAAAAATTTTAGCCCTCAGTGACAATTAGTTACTGAGATAATGGTGCATCTGTATAGACAGTTTTAATCCTTCAGAAATATCCTTTAAACATAACATTAAAAAAAGTAACCTTACTTTCCAAACACAACTTTGCAGTATCACGAAACTTTCACATGAAGGAAATGTGAGCGAGAAGCCAATGCTGCGAGTAGATAAAGTAGAACTTTCCGATCGAAATTAAAAACAGATTTCTTCTCTAACACTAATATTTACAAAGCTATTCATGTTTTACCAAGTGAGTCTACCAAAATGTTCTAAAGAACTACTACGCAGGATTATGTTCAACAATATTTTTAAACTATTTGCAATTAGCGTATTTCTATTAAGGTTATACCGAAATGAGCGGGAGATTCCACATATTTATATGCAATTAAAACATGAAAATGAAAAAAAAGTTATGAAAATCCCATTTCGACTCCCCTTAAATGGACAGAGGATATGAGCTTGTTTTTTCAGGGGTGGGATAGTGATATTCGTTGTTTATGTAATTTGTAGTGTAAGTGGAACCATTCTCTGCATTAGCATTAGAGAGTACTTCAGTTTTCTTAGTTTACAAGTAGAAAAAGATACAGAAAGGATGCAATTCCTTTGTTCTCCCAAAAAGTGTAATTTAATGCATGCAAATATTTTACAGACATACCTTCTCATAGGTATGTTTTAACCAATCTAACGGCATAGGTTTTTTATTTGAAAATGCTACAAGGAATGACGTTATATCCATTTTTATAGTCATTGGTGTGACAGAAAAATGAGTAGGATTAAAAACATTGAGGTTATAAAAAAACAAAGAAGGAATGAAAGCTTCAGATACCCTGCATATACGGAAAAAAATCCAATTAATTCCTAGAGATAATAATTTAAGTAATTTACATTGGCAGTTTAGCGACGATAAGTACACAATTAAAAAATTATTTACGAGACAGTTCTTGGATCAATGACGTATAGGGTTGAAACCTGGCTCTGGGAATTCACAGACGAACTAAATCAATAGAGAAAAGTTTTTCCGTACGGTATCCTGGGGGTGGAGAGGTGTGCGACATACAGCGAAGCAATCGAATGCAAAATATGGGCGATAGAGTATTGGATTAGAATGATGCAGGAGGATCAATCACTGATCTTATAATAAGGGATATCCTCTTGGGGACCGATAGCGGGACAGAATCGCAGTTATCGCAGCATGGTACATAGTTGTAATGTGTTGACAATGCAGTGTGTACGAGTAGTACTAATAGAAGCAAATAGGGCACTGGTTGCGTGATAGAGTGTGATGTTTTCACTAGAACTGGAAGACGATTGACGTTAAGTGGATAGCAAACATAAATACCACTGATTTACGGAAACTAATATTTACAAATATTCAATTGCTATTGTGCAACAAGTCATCAGAAAAATTGTCCGTTTCATTTTCTCTGAAGACGTATAGATTACAATGCACAACATACATTCCTAACGTCTCAAATGTGAATCGTCTCCGATTGGCACGTAAATAGGCTTTATATTTTGAAAAATTTTGTTTCACATCATAAGATGTATTTACAGAAAAACGGAAATAGGACACATCATCGACTATTGGATAAGATACTCCATCAGCAATTATTCCCGTAGCAACACGTCGTAGCGTATTTCGTATTTCACGCATTATTGAAAATCCAACAATTTTCCAAACACTTTCTTTTTTACATGATCTATACAGGTGTCATGCATCTCAGATTAATTGCTTGTACAAGTTCATTGACAGCTTTCAGGGCTCGAGGCATTTCAATGTTCGATGTTTCCAAATATGTGTTACTGTCGTAGATATATCTGTAAAGTTCTTTTGTATGGATTGCAAATCTTCATGCAAACCATTTGAAGCAAGAGTTTTTACAATCTTGATTGAAGAGCATGCACTATCATCAGAGGCATTAAAACAGTATTGTAATACACAGCATAATATACTGCTGCGTCGAGCCACGTTCCCCCGGTCGTTTACATGCTGTGCATGCAGTCGCCAATGCAGGTTGGTCTCTACTCGGTAGGTATGAAACTGGTATCCTCATGTGTCCGCTTATCGGTTCCCAATATGCTATCCCTAATTATAACAATAGGTTAGGATGGGGCTGGTAAGAATTGAAATGGGTAATGTTTGGTAGTAAAATATGGAAATAGAGCGAATATGTGTGGGAAGGTACAGAACGGCTAAGAGATATGATCGACAACATGCTGGGTCAATGTAATGAGAAATTCTCACAAATAGAAAGAGCAGAAATGGGGGATCGCTTAAGGGATTGCAGGCCCCATGCTCTACGGGGATACAAGACACTACAAACAGGTGATATAGTCGTCCGCCATTTTGGTTCAAGGGTAGCTGAAAGAAGATCAGACTTCAGATTCTCCTTACGTACCACATTGTGGTAAATGTAAATCAATGCAAGCTTTTCGAAATACATATTTTGAGTTTATTTCCAATGTGGTGTGCTGTTGGGTAGCAATTTGTTCCAAAGGAACTCATAACGGACATCAATTATTCCAATTCTGGACTAATGATTCCAGAAGGGCAATTTGGCTCCAGAACTCTAGGTGTGATAATTGGCGACATATTCCCTCGGCTAACAAGGTACATACGCTAAGCGTCTCACTGCTGTTGAAACAAAATTAATTACCGTGGAAATGTCAGGTGTAATCAATACTTACTGCTTCAATTTTAGCTGTCCATAGCGGTATTTATACGTGGCGTAATAATAAATAGAACAGGAAACGCTCCTGTGTAAGTAGAATCAGACTGAAAAATTCAATGTCATAGCCGGGATTTGAACCACGGATCTCCCGGTCTCCACCATTGCTTTGTCACTGAGCTACAATAACTGTGTTAAGTTTTCGAGTGTAAACTTGCGAAATACAATTTTACTTAGAGAAGAAAGCTGAAACTGGTTAGAAGTGTTGGTTGCCATTTCCTCGCTGAATGCCAGCATTAGGCACGGTAGCAGGTGCGTTTTAATGAAGTCGAGATACATCTGGACTCCGGGCTTGGAGCCAGTCAGCATTTTGTACAATTTTCTTTTCTCTGTTCCTCGCTTCTTTCTCATACAGCAGAGTAAATTTAAGGCTCCCATACGGTTACTCAATGTCAAACAAGTGATGGATGAGGCGGCCCCGAATTGGATTTCTGAACCTGCATGTACATTACACGAAATGATAAACATGTAGCTGTTTTGGCTATACATTCTACCTTGTATGAAAGCTCATGTAACTGCTGTTTCAGCAACATAAGAGCAAAACGCAGTGTTTATCTTAAGTATTGCCGGCGCAAAACTTGTGGAATCGTGACCCTGACCGCCAACCCAGCTACCGAGCCTAGCTTATCGGAGTTTGTCCTATGATACTTTGCTTACTTCAAGTCAGCGCGCAAACGTTGTACAGTCTGTATCGAAAGTGTTCCGCATAAGTTTGTATTCAAAGTGGGCAGTAAATAGTGTTCATTTTATTTATTTTATTTTTTTAACCACGGCTCCTACGTTTTCAAAGTTAAGTGGCAAGGTATTACTTAGTCAGAGCAGAGAAATAGTTGCAAATGTCCTTGAATTCATGAAACAAGAGGCAGAGATGCAGGAAGAAAATATATGTTCCCCGAGTTCTTCAAAAGCCTGTAGAAAGTGAATGAAAGAATAGCCAAGGCAACTGACATTTCACTGAGCTCCATTTCCAGGGTTCTTAAAGATAAAAAGAAAGAAAACAATAATGTATCACTTTTAAATTTAAAGATGTGGAACAGTTGTGTCGCCTGCGAATTGCAGAAATTGGCAGGCCACAATAAAAAAAATGTATGTCGACATGTTGAGAACATTGAAGACCATCAGAAAGAATTGTAGAAAATCAAAAAGAATTCTAATCCAGGATAATGGTGCAGAAAGTATGAATGAATGAATAAGTGTATTTATTGACATAGCAATATCATGCATAGAATTTCAACAATCGCACGGGTCCACAGACCGTACGTGCTTTTGTAGCGATAACGTTGATGATGACAATGACGTGAGCGAAGACGAAGAACTGTCAGATGTGGAAGAATTGGAGACAGACGATTGGCATTGTTTATATAGTAGGTCATTTGTATAGATGTCTTGTAAATATGAACATACATCTGAAAACACATGTTTATCAGTGCAGCGCCGTATAGTGCAGGTGCATAAGAGTGACAGATATTTGACATTGACTGTGACCGGCATGAATCGACTGGTGAACTGCTTATCTGAAAGTACAACTCGCTTCCTAGCTCTCATTAAGATTTTCACATGTCCAGATCTGTTGCGCCAGTTATAATACCATGAGTGTTTTCACCTTGTCGATAATTCACGACCGGAGTGAATTGTCCTAAGAGATTAAAACACGAGTTGTATTGGATAAGACAATTCAGTGAAATTGACTATAAATAACGTATAAATAGAAATGCAGCATTTATCAGGTTATGATTATAATATTTACATTATCTCTCAAATGGTAGATGACGCATTCAAGCATGTTTATTTACCGATTTTGTTTTTCTCTCTTCGCTGGCTGTGAATTATATGGCCGAACGTGCCTACACCCAATGTACGAATATCATTAGCAACAACAGAAATAGGGAACAATTATTCTATAATAACCAATACATTAAATAGAAACAAACGTTATTTCATTTGAGGTTATTGCACTCATCTCATACATAAGAAACACAAATAATGATTATTTTCACCCTCTTTTTTTTAGCTAAACACATTATGAATTGAATAAAACTTCAAATAAACGTTATAACTTTGATTTAAAATATAATTGTGGAACTGACAGTTATTAAAAGTGAAGGTTAGATGACTGGATTGCCCCTCGTTACCAGTAATCACCACAGCAGAGTAAACAAACGAACGTCAGATGCGACAAGATGTGAAAGAAATGAACATCAGCTGCGATAAGATGTTTCGAAAATATCGTTCGTCAAGTGACAGCGATTAGTTGAAATTGTCTATTCTCGACTATTGCAAATGCTTTTTAATAATTAGGCTAAATTGTCGTTAAAACATTCGCTCGAATTAACTCCAGCGCTGTTTATTTTAATGGCGAAAACGAATTAGTCGTGGCTTAGCCCTAGGATTCCGACATACGTCGAGCTGCATTTCACTCCTGTTTTCTTTGAAGTTATTTGCTCTGCATCTTTAGTTATAAGAGTTACAATTGTTGGAGGTCTGTATGAATTACTAATGTCACTGTTTAGTAATATAAGGAATAGGAATAGTGAAAAATGTTTACTCTAGGTTCTAAAGAACTGCCCTTTGAAGTTTTTTTTTGATAGTGTTTAACGCCCTCTTTTACTACGTTTGGCACCGCAGGTGATGACACTTGTGATACATGGAATGAAGATGGAGCACCGGTGGAATGCGATGGCGGGGAAACCGGAGAACCCGGAGAAAACCCGTCCCTGTGCCGCTTTGTCCACCACAAATCTGACATGTGGTCGCTTGGGATCGAACTCGGGTCGCCTAGGTGAGAGGCGAGTGATCTAACCACTGGCCACGGCGTGGCCATCATTATATCATGCGGCCCAACTGCCCCATTTACAGTGTAATTGAAAAATACTTTTACAAAATTTGGGGGACAGGTTTCCTACAGCAAAACAAGAAAGAAAATCTATATAAAGATATGTCTCAAAACCCTTCTTTCTCGATTTATTGAGGTTCAAAATGGACCAAAACATTTTAAAGTGAAACTTTATTCTATTTTTGAAAGTGTCAGCTCGTTAGGAGGTGTTCCTCACAAACACCACTTATAGAAATTGATCTAAATATCCTCCTCTTGCGTCTAGACACGCATGCACTCATCAAAGCATGGAATGTCAAACACTCCCACTCTGTGTCGTATGGTTTCACAGGCTTACATGACGCGTAGATTAAACGTTTCTTCATCCGCGATGTCTCGTGCATAAGCCAATGTTTTAAGATGACCCCAAAAGATAAAAATCCAGAGGATTGAAGTCGGGGAAACGTGCAGGCCATGGAACTGGCCCCGCCTCTACCTATCCATGTTTCATGCTAGATACTAGGCAGGGCATCTCCATAATGAAACTAAAATGTGTTAGAGCATTTTCTAATAGGTCTAGGAGAGTGTTCTGAATGAAGTCCCTGTAGACAGCACTTGTAAGTCTTGCTGGGGGAATGTATTACACATCTGATAAATGTTAACAAGTAGCCATGGCAACATAAGGTCAACTCTGCACGGTAAAATGGATCAAAGCTTTCTATGCATGGGTGCATAAATAAATGAAGTTATTATGTTGAGCCCAGAAAGCCGTTGAAGGTGAATTGATAACGCGACAACGAAGCGTTTTGGAGTGTATATTGATTTGAGTGTATTATCTTGTTTCGATGTCAGGAATTCATCCTCAAATGTTGTGCAAGTATTTTTGAATCAGTCTGTATAGGGTCGTTAAATTATAAGGTAACCCCTTTCGCGGCCTCTCTCTACTGCGCAAGAGAACCGAGAATTGCCGGCAAAGTTGTGCTAGCAGACACGCACTAAAATCCCCACGTGATAGTAAATGCTGCAAATGCATTGACCAAATGTTGAATGTCTTCAAACAGGCAGTTTATCTTGTAAACATTCTCATTCACTTGCCTAAGCTTGACAACAGGAATCCTTGCGATTTCTTGCATGATGTTATCACAAAGTTCCTGTAGTGTGCGTGGGTTAGAGCGATATGCTTTTGTTTTAAAGAACCCCATAAAAAAAGCTCGCCACTAGTTGGGCAGCAGGAACGAGGGGGCCACAAATCAATACTTACCCTTCTGTCATGAACCACCTCTCTAATTTCATGTATCGTTCTAATTCTTGTGCGTTACAAGAACTTAGTGATTGATAGCATCATGCAAGAAATCACAAGGATTCCTGCTGCAAAGCTTAGGCGAATGAGCAAAATCATTTTTACAAGATATGCGGCCTGTTTGAGAGCAGAAGGTCAACGTTTCTAGCATTTACTATAAGGTAAGGATTTTAGTACGTCTCTACCGACACTCGGTTCTCTCGTCCAATGTTAAGAGGCCGCGAGAGGGTTACCTTACAATTTAACGACCCTATTACCTGCCCTCATTCTTGTCGGCGGAGAGGTGAGCCGCTCACGCTCATTGAGAGGGGTCAAAGGTACTGGCAGATTTAACTTGAAATAGCCCCGTTGAGTTCTGCAACTCTTAACGCACGAAGGGATATCAGCACATGTAAAATACAGGGCAGTTGAGCCACCTGGTATAATTGGGACGCTTACAAGTATCTAAAATAGTTTCGAATATAATATATTATATAAATGTGAGTCATCACTTGAAACAGTTCTAAATGAATTATAAGATAAACATCCAGTATCAGAATTTAACTTCTCCAGGGGAAATGAAAATGAAGATGCAGTTATTTCTTATGCTTCAGATGCTAAAATGCTACTGAAGAGAGACATCCTATCTTTTTCATCAATTAATCACATTAGATGAATATTAGTTACCATAATCACAGCATCAAATTTAAGGTTAAAATATTTCAATTTATACCATTATTCTCTTAACAAATATAATCAATTTATCCTATATTTCGCAAAGACTTATGAGCCCACCATACCATACCTTAAAGAACAATAAAATCTCAGAAAGATAACAGTAGTAGGTCTATCTTGAGGAAGAATTACAAACATGTTGTGAATGGAGGGCAAAGTACAAAATTAACAGAAGTGTTGAACAAGCAATCACAGAGAACATCATAAAACATTCCGTAGTCATTTTTCGAAATCATTTGTATGGTTTAAAAGAACGTAAAATGTATTATGGTTTATAAATCGCTTTATTTTACTTTTTTTTCCTTTTATTGTTATAACTTCTATTGTTGCTGCACATCTTTTATAATCTTTGTGACATCTCATAGCTTAATTTTTATATAAATATTACGACGTATGGTAAAGTATCTTTTGCAATACTCACTTATAACATTTTTTACTTTCTCTACACGTACTATGTACATAGTGTATAGAGAAGGTATTACATTCTACCCAAAAATTCGATACGGAGATATCACCAGAAATACATGTTTTGGGTCTCCCTGGATCCAAAAAAAGCATTTTCAAAAAAAGGTCCTTGTGTGTGCGTGCCTGTGGACAGCATAGCTCAAAAACGAAAAGACCGTTTAATACCAAACTTGGTACTTAAGATTGTATGTTCCAAGGATGTGTCACGAAGATTTTCAAGAAAAATCCCCCACCCCCAACTACCCTTTACATGGAACTTTTTTCGAAAATTTTTATTTTCTTAAAAATGGCTCCAACGATTTTGATTAAAATATCGTATATTAAAGATATTTACCTAACATATAAAATGTATATCTTGAATTTTCTGGGAATAGCCTCTGAGGACTACTTTATTCTGGATCAATTTTCCGGAATTTTGTAGAACTGGTAAACTGTAACAGATGGACAAAACTTACCACACAAAAAATCTAGAGCACTTTAAAACACACAATTTATGTTATACACGTTTTTTTCGTGGAGTTGATCGATCTTTTAAATATTCCTTGTTTTCGGTTTCAGCTTGGAAAAACTTTCTCATACAGGAATTTGTCAGCTCGTGTCCATACAAACAAAGGAGCCTCACTCACATAACATCCAGCTTTTGACTACTACTTGAACCTATGGTACTTCCTTATTTCGCTTCTACTTACAAGGAAGCAAGTAATAAGACTACTTCTGCTAATTTTTTCTCAGTTAGCATGAAGTAAATAGAAGCATAAGCTTTTTAACAATATTTTGTTGCAGAGATGTAGAGAAAGGCATGTGAATGAAACACATCAGATTTTTTGTTGTTAAAACCCCTCAATGTATATTTTATTCTGTGTCACTGGGCAAACACATTAATGAGTCAGACTAATAAATAAAAAACCAAACCAAAGGGGTATTGTGATCAGTGTTACAGACATGCATGTAAAACGTGCCAGCTGCGTTCATTCAGATCACTCACAAATTCTTCTGTAAAATGTACCACTTTTATATTTTGCAACAGTGTATTAGTACGCTTTACATTTTCTTAGTTTAATTAATAACTTACACAGGTTTAATATAAGAAATATATCTGCTTCAGTAGCCAAGACTGGACAGATTGCAGAACACAAAACCTTAGGGTGAGAAGTTGCCATTGCATACGCCAACAGGGAGATTGAGAGAGAAAGGCCTTTTCCCTAAAAGTTAGCAGCTCGGGACTTTTCCATTATAAAGTGCGGTCACGTGAGTCTAACACAAAGAACTTCCAAAAGTAATCACGTAACAACGTTATTTTCGCACTTCTTCTCAACTAATCAGGAATGAGCATCAAGATTGGATATTCTAGGTATATAAGCGATGCGCTTACAAGAAATTAGGCTTCTTGGCTTGGCTTGGCTTGTTAGCTTGTTACGGTGGTTATACTTGTTATGCTGTACGCGGTACGCTATAGGCTGCAAGTTGTATGTACGTAAATGTGACAGTGTTAGTGCTCGAGAATGTGATTTTATTACGCAGTTATCGCATAAGTTGATATGTCGTACAATAGGGAAGTACGCGGTCATCGCTGACCGTAGACAACGATAACTTAGTAAGCAAGAAAAAATAGCACTAGTTATTATCATATATTTCTACGTCTTCAAGAACTATTATGTCGCTCGTAGGATTAGTGTCTCAACAAGTAACCAAGGTGAATAAAAAGTCGCAATACTGAAGAATCTTAAAATGAAGTACTTCTGTTTGTAAGTCTACAGCATATCACATACCCCAGTCATTCTTTCTCCCCTTAGTGAGTGTCAAATTCGTGTTCTACATGGATGAGCACAGCCGGCGCACCAGAGAACTACAAAGAGGTATGTACACGCTTGTTTGGCGCTAATTCAGACCGACTCCAGGGTAGACGAAAGTAATAGCGACAATTTCCTGATTTTATGGATAGCATTTCTTACAATTTAAGTTGGTTTTGTTATGCAAAAGCTTTATAAGGTCATAAACACCTAAGAAATTACATATGAATAAAACGCAATATTTAGTTTATTTAATATTGTTTTATCTGATGGCTCGGAATTCCTGTTACAACAAACCTAATGTGTTGTATTCACCTGACTTCGTCTACCTGTTCTGAACACACGCTATTCTTAAAAAAAGATTATTCTTCTATCAACATCATGCTGAACGAGTTGAACTTTAACACAATGTGAGCCAACTGAATAATTCAATTCCACAGCCGGAATTAGAACGCGGTTCTCCCGCAGTCCGTGTGATTGCTCTTATCCCTTGAGCTACCGTGACGACATACCAATCAACCTTTCAACTGACTATATATTTTATACCCGGTTCAACCAAGCAGTATGTCTCCCTTCAGAGAACTACCTTAATGGCGAATTACCTTCGTTAGTACTTAGCACCCGGGTAATATTAACAGTTATCGGCCAACTATCCAGACTAAGTAGTAAGACAATAATTGGACTTATTACTTAGTTCCTTATAAGCAGCAGGGAAATAAGGGAATATACCAGGTTAAAGCGATAGTCAAATGTTTAAAAAGCCGATCGATTGGAACAATTGAAGTTCTGTTCTCTTTGCATTTCCAGAAAAACAAAGGGAGACGTAACGAAAGCTGACACTGTTTGAGAAGACGCGTAGTTTAAAATTGCAATCCATAACAAGGAATATCTCGGAATCGGTGAATTCTGCAACAAAGATGTATAAAACATAAATTGATTGATTTAATATCATCTACATTTTCTGTGTATCCCTTACAATTTACCAGTTATGCAAAATTCAGCAAATTTTCTTCAGAATGAACAGCTCTTCAGAAGCTATTCCCAAAAAATTCAAGATATATATTTTATTTGTGATGTAAATAGCTTTATTATACAGCAGTTTAATCAAAATCCTTAGAGCCATTTTTGAGAAAATTAAAATTTTCAATCATTTTTCTATGAAAAGGGTAGTTTGAGGTAGGGATATTTTCTTGAAAATCTTCCTGCTGCATCCTTGGAATATACCAAGCTTGCTGTTTATGTTTAGTATTTAATGATATTTTAGTTTTGGAGTTAAGCTATCCATAGATGCGCACACACAAATATTTTACCTTAAATGCTCTTTCTACACTCAGGGGACCTCAAAGCACATATTTCCGGTGAAATTTGGGGACCGAATTTTTGGGTGGAATATAATACTTTCTCTATACATTATGTGCATAGCACGTGTAGAGAAAGTAACAATTGAAGTGAGATGTGCGCGATCTTGTTCGCCTCACTCTTAGATATTTAATATTTACATGTGAAAGTAATGACAAGAAAATATGTTGTAATATTGCTATTTTGTGGTTATTTTCTTATTTTGCTATGAACAGGTAAGTATAGTTAATGCTGAAGACGAACGCTTGCAGAAAGTTATATCTTTCAAGTGTGACGGTGCTGGACAGATGGTGCGGATGAACTGTTAGACACCAGCTTAGGGACTTTGGCGCGTCTCTATCCTGTCTGCGGTCTGTGCCCCTCATCCCTTCTTCCTAGAGGGTGTTAGTGCTCTAGGTCGCTGGCGCATGGCGTCCCCGATTCTTTTCAGCCATTATACCATTATCTTTTACTATGCGAGAAGAAAATGTTAAACTTAAAAGGAGGCTTTCACAGCCTTCGAAAATGTTCTTTGCAAAACTGAGTAGGGAACAGTGGAAAACTTTTGTTTTATAATATCGTTCACTTTCTCGGTATTTAAATCTATTTGAAACTTAAATTCTGTGACAAGTTTCGAATGAGAAGCTTTCCGTACTTATTTAAATGTAGCACTCTACTTCTGTCCACAAGGAGGGCGTCTTTCCTCGCAGCAAGTTTCAGAAAATTGATTTGAGTTCAGTGCCTCATCACTACTCGTGTGGAACACTTTAATGAGCCAAGCCACTTTTGTCATTTTCGATGCACACTTTTGAGTAGACATTTAGACAAAGTTGGAGGGCAAGAGACTTCCAAGCAATCACGTTTCACTCACTCCAAGGGTTCAACCCCCAAGCTACGAAGTGCGCAAACTCCACACCACAAATTATAACTTTTATGTTTACTTAAGGCCATTTTAAAATCTTAGTCTTATCATGACAGTACAAAATTAACAGCATAAGATAACGTAAGCGCGCGTGTTCTTATTTCTCATGAGCAAGTGGTGTAATATATACCGTTTTATCTTGTCCTAATATTCACTGAAATATTCTTATATTTATTAATATCAGTGTTATTAGAGTCGTCATAATGAGAAATTGAATTTTAGTCGTGACGTAGGTAGTGGTTTGTTTGTTTGTTTGTTCGTTGCTGCGTAACCCCGCCGGAATAAACAGTTTCATTTCTGGTTGTTTAAACTGCACCAAATATATCAATAAAGGGATAAAAATGGATATTCCCGACGAAATTTTAGATTCTACTAAAAAGATGTACTTGGTTTGTTACCCGGCAAGTCGAAGGGCATATATGACAAGGAATTTTCATTATTTAAAGAATGGGAGCCGCCATGGGAGTTAAAATAATTTACAGTTAAATAACGTACGTACTTTATTTAACGATGAAGTAAAGGCTCATTTTTGTGGTTTCCTATAATAGATGAGATGTATACATGAAGTCTATGGATAAAGTAATTTTGTTCCAACTTTACTCTCGCCAAAATAAACAGATATGCACCTACGTTTACCATTCTGAAGAACTCAAATTATTGCAGGCCTTGGCAAACCAACATTATTGTTGTTCCGTGGTGTATTTTGAGAAAATGGCAGATTTTTAGAATTATAACCTTATAGCTCCGAAAGAACCAGAATCAAATTTAGTACCTGCTAAATCCTGAAAAGTTTACGAGGCACAATATGAGAAATTTATCAAGTGCTGCTTAGAAAAGAACGAAATATAACCCTTTGTGAATGTCTCAAACTTAACCTCAGATTCATTTCACCTTTTGTAGCATTTCATTTAATATCAGAAAATTCTCGTAGAAAAAAAAAAGTACATTGCATAATTCGCGAGCGTAAAGTTTCTTTTTGATTCTTCCCGCTCGAATCAAAAACCATGAATTTACGCTTTAATATCAGTATCAAAAACCATAATTTTACGCTTTTATATAATAAATAACTATGTTACTTATTCAAGTACGTGCACTGTACATAATACCAACATTTTACCGGAAACGCACATGTTGAGAACCCGTAAGTAAAAATAAAAATAAATAAATAAGTATATATATATATATAACATTAATAATAAAGCTTTTGTAGAAAGAGGTCATTGTCGCTTGAATACCAAACTTGTCATTTAAGTTTAGCGTCTTCCAACGATGCGACACAAACATTTTCGGAAAAACTCGCCTATCCAAAACTACACTTTATAAGGAATATTTTTCGAATTTTCGATTTTCTATGAAATGGCTTTAAGGATTTTGATGAAAATGCCGTATATTTCAGACGTTTTTAAGGAAAATTAACGGTGTATGCTTAATTTACTGGGAACAGCCCCTGAAGTTTTCTTCATTCTTCGTAACTGGTAAACCGTAACAGATAAAGAAAAACACTTTTCTTAAAACATGTGTAGAGGTCGTTAAATGGCACAACCTGTCATATACAGATTTTTGTAGAACTAACAATTTCCGAGATACTCCCTGTTATTAGTTTTAATGTTAAAATATTTAAAAGTTTTCGTAAACGGGAAGTCATCTTTCGTTTCATATCTATTTTGTTTTACTACGGTCATACAAAGAGAACTGACTGTCAGTTTTTACGCATAGCCTACTGCTTTTAAAGGATTTGACTACCATAATACCCTAGTGTATTCCCTTATTCCCTTCTACTTACAAGGAAGCCAAGTAATAAGGCAATTTCCGTTAATTTTTTATAGGAATAGCTTGCTCGCGGAACAGATAGAGAAAGTCACGTGAATGGAACACCTAAGATTTGTTGACATTATAGACATTTTTAAGCCATCTGGGTGCAGTTCGGTATTTTACATTGACTTGACTTTACTTTTCGGCATACAATGGACAGGTTATGATCAGCTGTTCGACAGTTAATGGGGTACAGCAATAGCTGCACAAAGGAGGAGTTTTTTTTTTAACTAATAGGTAGCTGTGACTAAAGGTATTATGCCCAATTCTTAGGCGTGTTATACCGGGTGATCCATAAACGTACGAACCGGCTGCGCGGTGTATTGCCTGCCCGCGCCCTCGGCACTCGTTGCCGTTTGCCGCTATCATAGAAAGATGCGGCTGAAACCATGCAACATTGTTAAAACTTCTCTTAAAGGCTGTACTTACCAATGTTATTAAAGGAGATGCTGAAACTGGCCACAGCCGTTGTCTGTATATTAGGAAACTATCCATCACTCGCCGTAGTTCAGGCCGAGAAATGCTGGCAATTTCCTGGTGGATATTTTGCTTTAGTTCTTCCAGGAGATGCGGGTGTCTCGTACACTTCCTGCTTTAAGTTACCCCAGAGATAGAAATCGCGGGTTTTAGGTAGAGGGACTACAAATCTCTACTATAATTCTGTCCTGAAACACACTTTCAATTGTCCTCAGCAAAAGATAGGCTGTATGGGCTGTTGCAGAGTCTTGTTGAAAAAAAGGCATATCACACTCTCAGTCTGCTAATTTTCCAAAACAAAGTGTTCACTCACACCGGTGTAATAATGCACTCTAATGCAAACGGACGAACGGCAAGAATCAGCCTTGACTTTGGAAGCCAGCGACCCACACACGGTGCAAGCTGTATAATCACGGCCGCGCCGTGGCCGAGTAGTTAGACCACTCGCTTCTCACTAAGGATCCCAGGTGATCGCACGTGTAATTTGTCGTGGACAAAGCGACCCAGGCGGATTTTCTCCGGGCACTCCTGTTTCCCCCACCATCATATTCCACTGGTACTCTATCTTCATTCCTTGAATCATTATTACTACCGCCTGCGGTGCCATGGTAGTAAAAGGGGTCGTAAACTAGAATTCATAAAGAGTGGTAAAGATTTTGACTTACGAAGGGTGAAGAGCATAAATGGGAGCCGCTAAAAGTTAGGCGTAAAACACATAAGTTAGTCTCATTATGTAAAGCTTATACTGGTTTAAATGCATGGGTGGACGTTAGAAAATCCGGCATACTACGGTCGAAACGATCATTTATGTAAAATTAAGGGTAGAAGTACAGAACCGACTTAGGAAAATTTTCTTTTGTTAATAGGACCATTAAAGAATGGAACCTTTAGCAGCCTCTCAGGGCTGCCCTCTAACCTTAAAGAAATTTAGGAATAATTTAAAGAGAATAAATGTTAGATATTAAAGTAAGTATTGTGATGTAATTAAGGGTTTCAAAAACTGTATTAATGTATATTATTTTAATGCTTATGTTAGTAAATGTTGGGGCTTCATAAAAACTGTTTATAAACATACTGACGATTGACATACTATTGCTATACTGAATAATAAGTAGGTGTTAGGAGTCTTCAATCCTTGGATTGGTTTGCAGCGACTTTCCATTCAGATCTTCTCTCTGCTTTCCGTTTGAGTCCTTCATATTTACTGCATTTCATATCTTCCATAATTTGTTTTATATATTGTGATCTTGGTCTTCCTTTGCCACTTCTTCCTTCTATCATACCTTCTATTATAATATTCAGTGTGATGTCTTAATAAATGGCCTATTAATTTTGTTCTTCTTCTTTTAATTTGGTTCCAAATTTGTTTTTCCGCTTCTGCTCTTTTATATACTTCTTCATTTTTAATTTTGTCACTCCATTTAATTTTTAGCATTTTCCTATAGCACCATGTTTCAAATGCTTCTATTCTCTTTCTTTCTGCTTTTAAAATTGTCCAAGTTTCACATCCATATTACATAATACTCCATACATATGTTTGTAATAAATTCTTCCTGGTTTCAAGGCTAATATTCTTTGCAGTAAATAGCTGGTACTTTTTATTAAAAGCATGTCTTGCGTGTTGTATTCTACTGGTTATTTCCGTTTTGCTCCTTCCATCAGCTGTTATTTTGCTTCCTAGATATTGACATATTTTGGTTTCTTCTAATATTTGTCCATTTAGTTTAATTTTTGTGTTACTATTCCCTTTCTTCCTGCAAGTCATAATTTTTGTTTTTGATTTATTAATGTTTAAGTTGTAGTTGTTCCTTAATGTATTTTCTAATTTGTTTATGAATGTTTCTAAATCTTTCCTGTTCTCCATTAATATTGCAATATCATCTGCAAAGCGGAGCATATTGATTTTTATCCCCTGTATCTTTATTCCAGTGTCCATTTCTTCCGTGATTTCATTTAGTGCACTCTGTATGTACACATTAAACAGTATTGGGGATAGTGCACATCCTTGTCGCACTCCTTTTCTTATATGGACTATTTCTTCGTTTCTCCCACAGTTTATAATTGCTTTTTCATCTTTATATAGGTTCCATATAATCCTAAAATCTCTAAATTTAATTCCCAGGTTTCTAAGCACTCCAAACATTTTGATCCAATCCACATTATCAAATGCTTTCTCTATATCTATGAAAGCAATATATGTTCTTTTATTCTTTCTTAGCCTTTTTTCCAGTATTAGTCTCATTGCTAATATTGCTTCTCGTGTGCCTGTGTTCTTCCTAAATCCAAATTGATCATCTGTTATGTATGTATCTATTTTCTTTTCTATTCTATATTATTTTTGTTAATATTTTGGATGCATGCGACATTAAACTTAGTGTAAGGTATTGTTCACATTTTTCAGCATTTGCTTTTTTTGGAATTGGTATAATTTTACACATTTTAAAATCTTCTGGTAGTATTCCAGTTTCATATACATCAAATATGAGTTCATAGAGTGTCTTGTGTAGTTCTTCATTTGCATTCTTCAATAGCTCTCCAGGAATCCCATCCTCCACAGGTGCTTTTCCATCTCTTAGATTGTTTAGAGCCTGTTCGAATTCTTCTTTTAGTATTGGTCTCCTCTATCATCTTCTACTTCATCTATGATTTCTTTTAGCTCTTCTATTTCATGTCCTTTATACAAATTCTCTATATATTCTTTCCATTTTTTTACTTTAATCTTATCATCATCAATTAATTTTCCTTCTCTGTCTCTTAGTTTGTTCCCTTGTGTTTTACGTTCAATAAAAAAGTTTTTAATTTCTTTATATTCTGTTTCTAATTTTCCTTTCTTGAATTCTTCGTCTATTATTTCCATATTTTCTTTTAAAAATACTTCCTTCCTTTCTCTAATTTCTCTATTTATTTTGTTTCGTAGTGCTTTGTATTTTATTGATGCTTCTGGGTCCTTTGAATTGTTTAGCTTTCTGCGTTCATTAATCATTTTTATAATGTCATCTGTGATCCATTCTTTTTTATTTGTTATTGTGTTAGTATTAATAGCTTCTTCAGCTACTTTTCGTATTATCGTTTTGATCAGTTCCCAACTTGAATTTGTGTCTTGTGGTTTAATTTCTATATGTTCATTAGTTTTGTTTTTATATTCTTGTAGCGTTTGTTCATCTTTTAGCTTTCTAATATTCCATTTCTTCCTATTACTTTTAATTAGTTTCTTAAATTTTAATAGAGTTTTCATCATTATCATATTATGGTCTCTATCTACGTCCGCTCCTGGATAGCTCTTACTATCTTTCACTTGATTCCGAAATCTTTGTTTTGTCAAGATATAATCTATTTGATATTTGTTTATATCTCCTGGCATTTTCCATGTGTATCTCCTTCTTACATGATGATCAAATAGTGTGTTAGTTATTACTAACTTGTTTTTTGCACAATCGTTCTCCTTTTCTATTTCGTGTGCCTAATCCAAATTTTCCTACTATATGTTTTTCTTCCACTTCACCTACCGATGCATTCCAATCTCCCATTATTATTAAGTGATCTTACATTCCATGTTGCAATATACTTCATTGCTCCTCTTGTTGACCCGCTCCGGAGATCCAATTGCGGGCTTATTTTACCTCCGGATATTTTAACATGAGAAGACTTCATGTCATAGTTCGCTGATTCTTGAGAATTTTATGTTGTGGTTTCTCGTTGCCTTCCACATCGCAGTTTTACTGCCATTCAAGTCATCCCAACCATACCAGTAAATATTCAGTCACAACCCAATTAAACATGTTGTGTTTCTTGCGTTGTGTAAATACTGATAGTGCAGCTTCCCACTATCAGGAAGAAAGATTCTTCTGCCGTTGGGACATTGTCCTCATCCGCCTTGGAGCCGTTGATCCTCTTCGCTGTATCCCCAGCTAGGGGCCCATCACAGGGTACTATCATCCGGAGCCAGATAAACCCAGGTTTATTAACTCCTCCCCCTCTTTTCTAATCCGGGCTTGGGACCGGCAAAGGCAGAGTTAATAAATAATAAGTAGTTAGGTATTAAAAAACATGTATATATAATATGTTTTATTACTATTTTTAATTTAACTTAAGATTGTTATTGTAAGTGAATTTGTACATTTAACTCTGCCACCGGGCAGTACCCAATTGCAGAGAATACATACAGACAGACATAAACACTATTAAAAAAAAAAACTTGATGTGTTCCACTCACTCCCTGTAACAAAATATTGTGAATAAGCTTATCGAGTTAACATTAGCAGAAACGGTCGTATTACTTAGTTTCTCATAAGTAGAAGGGAAATAAGGGAATTCTAAACCGCCAGTCAAATGTTTTAAAATATGGTTGCTTAGAGTGGCCAGAAATTGACGAGTTCCCGCATGAGAAGTGTTTTAGGTATTTTAAAACAAACTAATAACAAGGAATATCTCAAGAACTGGAATCTTTCTCGACACTGGTTATTAATGATTTCTTCTCGGGATGTCAGTCAGGTAAGTGTTGATTTAAAGTCCAAGCTTTCATCGACGTGCTCAGTCGCCATCACCAGGGAACTCGTCGTTGAAAGCTTGCAAATTAATCCAATGGCTCACATCCCGAGAACAAGAAATCATTAAAAAAAGTAATATCTCGAGAACAGCCAACTCCATGAAAATAATCCATTAGCATGAAGAAATAGAAGCATGAGCTTTTTAATAATACTTTTTGCAGGGAAGTAGAGAAAGTCATGTGAATGGAACATATCAAATTAGCAAAAATAGTCTTATTACTTGCTTCCTTGTAAGTAGAAGCGAAATATGGAGGTACCATAAGTTAAAGTGATAGTCAAAACCCGGTTGCTACGTGACTGAAGTTCCTTTGTTTATATGGACAAGAGTTGACAAATTCAAGAATGAGAAAAGTATAAGTTTTGTAAAGCTGAAATCAATAACAATGAATATCTGAAAAACGATCAACTCCACGAAAAAAATTAATGTTACATAAATCGTGTGTTATAGCGTGCTCCACATGTTTTGTATGGAAGTTTTTGTCCATCTCTTAGGGTTTAGCAGTTGTGCGAACTTCCGTAAAATTCATCCACAATAAAGTAGTCTTCAGAGGCTATTCCAATAAAATTCAAGATATAAATTTTATGTGGTAAGTAAATATCTTAAATATAAGAGATTTTAATCAAAATCGTTAGTCATTTTTAAGGAAATCAGGATTTTCCAAAATTTTTCCATGTAAAGGGTAGTATGGGGTGGGGGGATTTTATTTTAAAATCTTCGTGTCGCATCCTTGGAAGATAACAAATTTAAATACCAAGTTTGGTTTTAAACGGTCTTTTCGTTTTTGGGCTATGCTGCCCAGACACACACACACACACACACATACATACATACACACGGACATTTTTCTAAAAATGCTTTTTTTTTATTCAGGGGTCTCAAAATATGTATTTCCGGTGAAATCTCGGTATGGGATTTTTGGGTGCAATACAATACCTTCTCTATACACTATGTGCATAACACGTGCAGAGAAAGTAAAATGTAGGTATATGACAGATTGCGTCTTAACGAGATCTACATTTTTTGTGTAGTAAGATTTTGTCTCTCTCTTACGGTTTATAAGTTAAGCAAAATTCAGTAAAATTCATTCAGAATGAACCGGTCTTCAGAAGCAATTGCCAGAAAATTGAGATATACATTTTATTTGTGATACGTGATATTTTATTCAAAATTATAAGAGCCGTTTTTGAGAAAAACAAAATGTTCGTATATTTTTCCATGTAAAGGGTACTTTTGGGTGGGAAGATTTTCTTTAGAATCTTCGTGTCGCACCAATAGAAGATACCAAACATAAATACTAAGTTTGGTATTTAACGGTCTTTTCATTTTTGAGCTATGCCCTCCACAGGCACACATGGACCTTTTCCTAAAAATTACTTTCTACCTTTTCCTAAAAATGATTTTTTTTTTTTGATTAATGGGGTCCCAAAACATATATTTCCGGTGAAATCTCTGTATCAAATTTTGGGTGCAATATAATACCTTCTCTATACACTATGTACAGCCAATAAGAAGTGTATAAACGCTAACCAGAGCCTGTTAACATAAATGCAAGTAATGAATGTCTAAGCTCTAATATACATTCTATGCTGCATCACATATAAACTATTCGCCTGTGCCTTTATCATTCCAGCAACCTGGTAATGCTATATGCGAGTTTAACTTTGATCCACGCACCCGATGATACTTTTTGCGAGCGAAATCCTCGGGGTATATCGTTTTAGGATGTCATGTATGTAATGACATTGCTATTCTTAATTCTGCATCGGATTGCCGTTCCACTTGCTTTGCTTCGTTTAAGCAACGCTGTACATAGAATTAGCCACACATGACAAAGGCTTTGACACTATGCTCATTAGTTCATCTGCCTCGCTTTGCGAAAATGCACGTTTCAACAGCGTTTCTTTGTATTTTGTCTGCTTGTTTTTTTGTCACGAGTTCACCTGTGAACATTTTCACAGAATCCCTCTTCTCTTTTTAAAGTATATTCATAATCCACACCCAAATAAAATGGAGTATCCATTTAAAGCGAGTTATAACCTCGTAGTATGTAACACAATGAAAAATGTGGGTTCGTAATACATTTCGCTTTAACATAAGGCAAATATGTGATTTAAAATTTGTTTGCCACTATTATTAAAATCACAAGGCAGTTGTTTTGTCGCAGATTCTGAAGATGCTCACAATGTTAAGGAAATGTCTGACTGAAAGTTTAACATTCCAAATTAATAATGCTAGTTTTTTGAAACTGTACCATAGATCTAAAATAATGCAAACAAGTTACAGTGCAAATGTCATTCATTTTGCTCTAATGGTTTGGAAGTTATGGTTAAATTTGTTTATCTTTTTATGTCACTAAAAAGTTTCTTGCGACAACAAATTAACAGTTTTGAACTAATGTTTTAACCCTAGATTCAAAATACATCTACTTTTTGAAATTACCCCTGGTTTCTCTGAAAGTAAAACCTAAGGCAATTGTTATTCATGGTACTTCTGTGAACTTGCACAGCCAATTTTATTTGTGTAACAGAAAAACTGCATCGCAAGGAGCATTTTACAGGAAGAAAAATGCTGAAAATATTAATAGAGAGAAAACAAGGAAAAACTTGAATGCTTGGCTCACATTAAAATCCACTAGGTTGTTAGGTTTGACCCTCAGCTTGCCTTTCCTTCTAGCATTTCTGTTTTTCTTCTGTACAACTTCGATTTTTACTTTGTCTGAGGTTTTTTCTTGCGGAGTCGAGTACAGTTTCAGCTCCACTGACTTTACGGTATTTAAAACGTGCGCTTGGTGGCATCATACCCTTAACATATACACCCAAACAGAAGCCTGAAAAGCCCTTAAGCTCGATAAATGAATAGGCGCGTGCTTATCAAAGGGACACCGAGGTAATAAACGTGGTTTACTAAGTATTAAAGTTTGTGTACAGACGTTACTGACAACAAAAGAAATATTCGTACCAAGTTTTCTTCAAATATTTCTTTCCATTCCGGATATATTAATAAATGCATTCGATTTAATTAAATAAAATAAAAAACCTATCTTCTTCTTAAGATATGGAAACAGGATATATTTTTTAAAATTAAATTCATTAATATCTATGCAATAACCTTCTGGTAAAGATTTATATATAGCAGATAGTTTCTTTTTTAAATATTCTATATCGCAATATGAAACAAATTGCAACAACAACAAAAAAGCACATGGTTCCACTAATTATTGCTTTCTCTACACTTACTATGTGCATATTGTATAGAGGAAGTCTTGTATTCCATCCAAAATTTCGATGTTGGGACTTCACCGGAAATACATGTTTTGGAGTCCCCTGAATAAAAAGAGCATTTTACAAAATGGTCCGTGTGTGTGGACAGCATAGCTCCAAAAGCAAAACACCAAACTTGTTACTTAAGCTTGATATCTTCCAAGGACGCCACACGAAGATTTTCAAGAATATCCCCCCAACCCAACTACTCTTTACAGGAAATACTTTTCGAAAATTTTGATTTTCTCAAAAAATATTCTAACTCTTTTGATTAAAATACCTCATACTAAAGTTATAGGCATCTTAAATAAAATGTATATTTTGAATTTTCAGGGTATATCTTCTGAAGACTTGTTAATTCTGGATGAATTTTGCTGAATTTTTAAATTTGGTAAACGACAAGGGATAGACAAAAATTTAATACACAAAAAAATGTAACCCCATAAAAGCACACAATTTATGTAATTATGTTTTTTGGTGGAGTTGGCTTTTTTGGAATATTGCCTGTTATTGGTTTCAGTTTGAAAATTCTTCAACTTCTCTCATACGGGAACTTGTCAACTCCCGGCCACGTAAAGAAACGGTCTTTAATCCCATAGCAACCATATTTTAAAACATTTGAGTGTCTGTTAAGCCTAGAGCATTCCCTTATTTCCCTTTTACTTGTAATGAACTAAGTAATAAGACCGTTTGTACTGAGGTTTGTCTCCATTAGCATCAAATAAAAGAATGAGATTTTTAAAATTAATATGTTACTGAACTGAAGCGAAAGTCATGTGAATGGAGAATATCATATTTTTAGAAAAAGTTAAGTGTGTGTACGCCTTTAGACAGCATAACTCAAAAACGAAAAGACCGTTAAATACCAAACTTGGTATTTAGGTTAAGCATTTTCCAAGGATGCGACACGAATATTTTTTAAGAATATCCTCCTAACACAAACTATTCTTTACATGGAACAATGTTCGAAAGTTTTGATTTTCTCAAAAATGGCTAACGATTTTGATTAAAATTCCGTATATTACAGATATTTATATAAAAAGTGTATATCTTGAATTTTCAGGGAATAGCCTTTGAAGACCTCTTTATTCTGGAGGAATTTTGCTTAACGGTTAAACCGTAAGAGATAGAAAAAACTTACTGTGCAAAAAATGTAGATCTCTTGAATACGAATTTTTGTTGTGGGGGTAACCATTTATGAGATATACCTTGTTGTTTGTTTCAATTGGAAACTACATATACTTTTCTCAGACTGGGAGTGTCAGTTTTGGTTTTGTTCTACTCCTGGGCAAGCAAACCAAAATCGCATAACGACACCTTTAAAAAAATTGGATTATCGCTTTAGGCTAGTGCATTCCCTCAGTTCTCTTCTACTTATAAGAAACTAATTAATAAGAACATTCTGCTAATGTTTGTCTCGATTAGCATGCTTAGAAAGAAGAACAATCGTTTGTAAGAAGCTTGTCTGTAGAAGATCTAGAGAAAGTTAATGAGTGTGATACATCAAATTTGTTTTCTGATAGTTAAAATAATATTATACATTTGCTCCAACAGGTTGTTCTTGTAATTAAATTTTTATTCCACGTAGCTGCAAAGAGTCGATTAAGGTATCAATAAGTTAAAACGAGCATAACAACACATTAAAGATGTGATATAGCACCATACAGTAGCCTAAAATTGGAATTGAAATTATATTCTGCAAACTAAAGTAATTGAAGTTTGGCAAGGTTACGTTGCTAAAGGAATAAATTTCGCAGGCTGATAAACTAAAACGTGATGAAACGAGAACGCCTCTGCCAGTACAGAGGAAGCTAAATAAACAAAAATCTGTTTGAGGGGATGTACATGTTCCCTTTAGGATGTGACCGAGGCAGGTGCACTAGGTTCCCAAAACACTGACATGCGGCAGATGGGATACAGACCACATCGGATCGTTATTTCAGTAGGGGCATTCGTGGACCTGGAGACACTCTAAATAAAAACAACAGTCCCAGTCAGGTGGTGTTTTCTCAAGTTCGATGCTGGCCACGAATTGTTCATGTGCATTCGTTTTCGTATTTATTGCTCAACTTTGGCGTCCCTGCCTCAGAAATGGCCTGTATCAGTGTTCTCGCTTAGGGTCATCCAAAAAGTGACAGACGATTTGGCATAACTAAACAATAACGAAGATATCAACACAAAACTTTATTTACAAAATTACTGTACCTTACTCTATTTTTCAACGTCATCGTCATTGCTATCAAGGTATTTATTGTCACGTGGTACCGCTTTTTCAATGTATATATTATACTCTTCCACCGCAAAGGATATGAGCCAAGATGTCATGTCACTTTGAGGTCTTCATCGGTTTGGAAATCTTTTCCATCCAAAATGTCATGTAATTGTCCAAAGGGAAATACCGGTTTTCTTTAAGTCCTTTTATCAACAATTGCTTTCAACTCTTCCATAATGATCAATGAACTTCCACTCCGTTATTTATCGTACACACTGGTTCATCCATGATTACTCGTAAATAATGCTCCATTTCATCACAGAAGACTCGTTCATTACGTCATCACCATACACTTGCGTTACTTGCCTATTAAACCCGATTGGCCGAGCATTTTGTGCATTAAAGAAACGAAAAAGTTCTTTTGCGGTAGAATGTCGTTCTTTTGCATTGAAAAAATGGCACCATGTGACAATAAATATCTTGACACAATATAGATTACGTTGAGAAATTTTATAAATCAAGTTTTGTGTTGATATCTTTCGTTATCATTTAGTTATGCCAAATCGTTTGGCACTTACTGGATGACCCATGTTAACAGATTGTCTGATACGCACAACCACTGTCAGTTATATTCTGCTTCATTCAGCGTCTGTCGAGGACAGTCTATGTGAACATGAGACAATATTGGATTGATTGATTTTTTCACACAGGCCATGTGTAGGACAGGAGTTAGATAGGTAGAGTCAGACTGAAAAATTCAATGCCATAGCCGGGATTTGAGCCACGGATCTTCCGATCTCTAGCCGGCTGTTGGGGTTGTCATCTCAAAATAATTTGAGATCACCTTGTGGTTTACCGGGAAACATGAGAGTCAGTTGAGAAATTCAATGCTATGCCGGCATGTTGCCATGGTAGCTCAGTGGAAGAGCAACCGACTAGAAATCGGGAGAGCCGTGGTTGAAATCCCGGCTCTGGCATTGAATTTTTCAGTCTGACTCTACCTATCCATGAGACAATATGCTCATAAGAATAAGCGAGGAAATGTCCAACTTTCATAACCCTTATACCGACTAAGGGATCCAAATTTTTCTTGTATTACTTCCTCTAGCACATATGTACAATGTAAATAGTAGGTACAGAAGGTATTGTATTGCACCCATTCACATGACTTTCTCTGTTACACAAACAACTTTCCTTACAAGAGATTATTCTTTTATCTACTTCATGCTAATCAAGATATACATTAGCAGAAATTGTCTCATTACTTGCTTCCTTGTAAGTAGACGGGACATGGAATACATTAGGCTAAATCAATAGTCAATTTTTTTAAAAGCTGGTCCTACGTGAAACAACTGAATTTCGGCTCGCTTTGCTGGCCTGCAGTAAAACACGAGAGATGAAACGAAACGTCTTTTCCGGTTTGAGAAAAAGTAGTTTAAAATTGAAACTAAAAACAAGGAACATCTCAGAAACGGTCATTTCTACATAAAAACGTATAACACACAATCTGTGTTTTAACGAGATCTGCAATTTTTGTGCAGCAAGTTTTTGTCTATCTCTTACGGTTTAATCGCTATGCAAATCTGCAAAACCCATCCAGAATAAAGAGGGCTTTAGGGGATATTCCCGGAAAATTTAAAATATGTAGCTTATTTGTGATGTAAGTATCTTAAATATATGGTATTTTAATAAAAATCGTTAGAGGCATTTTAGGGAAATATAAAATGTCCACGTAACAATTTCCTTGTGGTTGTTGCAACAGCTTTTAATTAATCTGTGTAATGAACGTATCATTGCCCTGGTGGGTGCAGCAATAGCTTTATATAAGGTGACCCTCTCCTGGCTTCTGTCCACTGCGCGAGAGAACCAAGAGTTGCCGGGAAAGTGGTGCTGGCACAGACGCACTAAAATCCTAGCCTTACCGTAAATGCTGCAAATGTTAATCGTCTGATACATGTGGTGTATGAGGTTTAGAGCGATACACTTTGTCAAAGAGCTCCATAAATAAAAATCACAACTAGTATGGTAGGGAAACGAGGGTGCCACAAATCAACACTTAGAATTCCGTCATGAAGCAACTCTCATGGTAAATATAATGATCTCGTAGCCGTGTGCTGTTTTGTTTTGTTCCAACAAGTTTCTGCAAAAAAATTGCTCGAACATTACAGGAATTTGTGATAATATCATGCAAGAAGTCGCAAAGATTCCAGCTGCTGAGTTTAGGTGATTGAGCGAGCACATTTTTACAAGATATAATGCCTGTTTGAGAGCAGAATATCAATATTTCCAGCACTTACTTGGAGGAAACAGTTTTAGTACGTCTCTGACATCACCAATTTCCGGTGACTATCGGCTCTTTCGCACATTGAGAGGGCCCGCAAGAGGGGTTACCTTATAATTTAACTACCCTGTTTTAACCAGCCTGTAACATGAACGTAACAACCCTCTTGTGAGTGTTGCAACAGCTTTGTAGTAGCCTTTTAACCAATCTGTAACATGAACGTAACAACCCTCTTGTGAGTGTTGCAACAGTTTTATAGTAGCCTTTTAACCAATCTGCAACATGAACCTAAAAATCCTCTTGTGAGTGTTGCAACAGCTTTGTAGTAGCCCTTTAACCAGCCTGTAACATGAACGTAACAACCCTCTTGTGAGTGTTGCAACAGCTTTGTAGTAGCCTTTTAACCAATCTGCAACATGAACGTAACAACCCTCTTGTGAGTGTTACAACAGCTTTGTAGTAGCCTTTTAACCAATCTGCAACATGAACGTAACAACCCTCTTGAGAGTGTTACAACAGCTTTGTAGTAGCCCTTTAACCAGCCTGTAACATGAACGTAACAACCCTCTTGTGAGTGTTGCAACAGCTTTGTAGTAGCCTTTTAACCAATCTGCAACATGAACGTAACAACCCTCTTGTGAGTGTTGCAACAGCTTTGTAGTAGCCTTTTTAACCAATCTGCAGCATGAACGTAACAACCCTCTTGTGAGTGTTGCAACAGCTTTGTAGTAGCCTTTTAACCAATCTGTAACATGAACCTAAAAATCCTCTTGTGAGTGTTGCAACAGCTTTGTAGTAGCCCTTTAACCAGCCTGTAACATGAACCTAAAAATCCTCTTGTGAGTGTTGCAACAGCTTTGTGGTAGCCTTTTAACCAATCTGTAACATGAACGTAACAATCCTCTTTTGAGTGTTGCAACAGGTTTATAGTAGACTTTTAACCAATCTGTAACATGAACGTAACAATCTTGTTGTGAGTGTTGCAACAGGTTTATAGTAGCCTTGTAACCAATCTGTAACATGAACGTAACAATCTTCTTTTGAGTGTTGCAACAGGTTTATAGTAGGCTTTTAACCAATCTGCAACATGAACGTAACAATCTTCTTTTGAGTGTTGCAACAGGTCTATAGTAGGCTTTTAACCAATCTGTAACATGAATATAAGAATCTCCTTGTCAGCGTTGAAATAGCTTTCTAGTAGCCTTTCAATCTATGTGTAAGAAAGACCCAAGGATCGAGAGGTGAAATTCAACTTCCTGTTGCCAAACTTCTTATTCACATTTTATGTAATTTTGAAGAAATAAAAAAGTATGTCTTATTCTTTTACACATTTCTTGGATATAAGGTGAAATCAAATTTTGGTTTTAATTTACGTGAAGCCTCTTGCATGGAAGGTTTGTGCACAAATTAAGTGTAACCTTACGTAAGGTGGACGTAGGTGTGCCATAAAGGCACGTAGTTTCCTCTTGTTTACAAACAATTCCCAGGTGAAGCTGGGAGCCCCAACACTGGTTTGAGACCTCGTTTATGAAAATATGGGCGGAAGCACTTAGGGTGAGCGAGTAAGGTGGCAACACCACATTGTAATTTACAAGTCTCTTAGATGTAGAAGTGTATACACACAGTGTTTACTACTTAAAGGGTTTACAACTGCTGCTAGAGAAACATTGTGCTCACACGTTGCTCATTTGTCGACCAGAGGAGTACTTGACATTTCGCTGTATGTCATAAGTGCAATTATGGATGCGAGTGTTTTCTTAAGCAGCGAAAATGAATATATGTGTGTGTGTGTGTGTTTTCTCTGCAATTGAGCACTGCCCGGTGGCAGAGTTAAATGTACAAAATTCACTTACAATAATAATATTATACAATTAACAATAGTAATACAACTAACATACTATATATACATAATTTTGGAAATACCTAACTACTTATCATTCAGCATACCAGTATGCCAATACTTATGTCAATTACTAGCATGCTTATAAATAGTTACTATGAAGCCTCAATATTAATAATTATAGCTCCTTAAGTACTACACAATGTTTACTTTAATTATACAATGTTAACTCTCTTTAAATTATTCCTGAACTTCTTAAAGGTCAGCCCTGAAAGGCTGCTACAGGCAATTCATTCCATTCTTCAATGGTCCTATTAACAAAAGAAAGCTTGCTGCGTCGGTTCTGTATCTTCTACCCTTAATGTTATATAAATGACCGTTTCGTCCGTAGTATGCCGCGTTTTCTAACTTCTTTCTAACGTCCACCCATGCATAACCTCTAAATGGTGCGACTAACTTATGTGTTTTACGCCTAACTTTTAGCAGCTCTCGTTTATTTTCCTGGATATTTAAAAACCTCACTATGTTCGGTAGTTATTCTGGAACAATTTATACTTACAGAAGAACATTATATCTTCTGTCTATTCCATTATAAATGAAACACTTGGGAAGTTTATTGACAAAGAAGGCCTCCTCCATCGAGAAAATTAGAACAGTGACATTAATTATGAACATATTTGGTTAAATGAACTTTCATATTTTAGTGTTTCATTCAAATCTGCCGGCGCCGTGGCCGAGTGGTTAGACCGCTTGCGTCCTACCTTGGGTTCAATCGCAAGCTAGAATTTGTGGTAGACGAAGCGGCGTCTGGGCGCTTTTTTTCTGTGTCCTCCGGTTTCCCCCGCCACTCATTCCATCAATTGCTCCATCATCACCTTTTCTGTCATCCATTTTGCTTGCATTTCATAGCATCCACTTCTTCACGCTAATTCCTGGCTACGAGGTTCCGTGCCGTTGGCTCCCCGACAGGCTTCTGACCCGCTTGTGAATCCTAGGGGAGCGTCAGTCCTACATACGGGAAGCAAAGCCGACTAAGAAGCTTACAACTCTCATTCAGGATCAAAATCATAGCCAGGAAGTCTTACCATAATACAGTATTAAACCTTGTACTATAAACTGGTACTATTTTGGCCCTTAATGGGTTACATTAACCCATTTTGGAAAATATATTATTTTATACTTTTGCACATGTATATTTTTATTTAGTGCTGTATTCAACGTGCAAATCGGAATTATTAGCCTCATATCACAATGAGGAGCTCAACATCTGCGAAATCAAGTTTTTTGTTTGTTTCTTTTTTTTGGGGGGGGGGATTATCACATTTCAATACCATACATACCATGATCTTAAAATTACATTTGTTCAATTTAGAACTCCCCTGTTAATAATATATTATATTTCAAATTAAATACACAATAAAATTACAACTTTATTTCGGAATTTGAAAAATAATATATTATTACTCTCATATAACAGGGTGGGCTCAAATTGGAGAAATCTGTTATTAAGAGTATACTGTTCATAGACTTCTTCAATGTTGAGTTCCTCTGTGAAATATGAGACCAATAAGTTCCATTTTATTACTGGATACAATATAAAATAATATATGTGCATATTTATAAAATAATATATTTTCCAAAATTGGATGAAGGTAATCCATTAAGTGAAAATTTGTCTGCAGTATATGGTAAAAGGTTCAGTACTGTATTTCAGTAACATTTCCTAGCTGAAATATATGAAATAAGAATGATGCTGAATATTCAATTTAGCAAGTTAATTTAACGACAGACAAAAAAGGTGTCCAGAATTAACGCCACTACTAAAGATCACGGATTGCACTGATCAAGAAAGCCTTTATAAAGGAGATAAATTGCTGATTGGCAATTTGAATCTAGAGCACGTAAAAGTCTGGTTAAGTAGTTACATCTAGAGCATTGGGCTGTATGGATTGCGGACTAGACTTTGTATCTACAGACGTAAAAGTATGATTAACAGCGGCGTTCTAGATGTAATTTTCGTTCAATGCTGCACAGGTCGATCTACGAGGGTCATCCAGAAAGTGACCGATCATATGGCATAACTAAATAATAACGAAGGTTATCAACACGAAACTTTATTTACAAAGTTACAGTACCTTACTTTATTTTACAACGTAAGCGTCATTGCTATCAAGGTGTTTATTGTCACTTGGTACCGGGTTTTCAACGCAGGTGATGTACTCTTTCACTGCTAAAGATCTGAACCAAGATGTCACTCCCACTTTGAGGTCTTCATGGCTGGGAAATCTTTTGCATCCAAAAAGTCATGAACGGTGCCCAAAGTGAAACACCGGTTTTTCTGAATTTTTTTGTCAACAATTGCTTTCAACTCCTTCATAAACTTCCAGTCCGTCTTTTTCGTACATACTGGTTCGTCCTTGATTACTCGTAAACTATGGGGCATTTCCACACCGAAAACCCGTTCATTGCTTTATCACAATACTCGTTATTTGCCTATAAAATTCGATTGGCCGAACATTTTGTGCATTCAAAAAACAAAAAAAAAACAAACAAAAAAAAAAGTTCTTTGGCGGTAGAAACGTATAACATCGGCACTGAAAAACAGGTCCCACGTGGCAATGCCGATTACGTTGAAAAATAGAGTAAGGCACTGTAACATTGTAAATAAAGTTTTGTGTTGACAACTTTCGTTATTGCTTAGTTATGCCAATCGTCTGTCACTTCCTCCTGTTTCCGGTGAATGTTTAGTACAGGTTAAAGTGTTAGCATAAAACATGCTTGCGAGGATTGTATGTTACCGGTCATTGCTTTGTAGGGTATGAAGTGTTAGAAAACGTGTTTACTTGTGTACTACTTTCGAATTACTGTTAAAGCGCATATGCTGCGTCTGCACTAAATTAGTTATTTATATAATTGATATGCCGGTTGAAAAATTTACTCAACAACTAATGTTTATGTACGATACTTACATAAAAACAAATCCATGTAAACGAGCATGTAGAACATGTATAGAAATATTTCTTGGCAGAAAGCTGAAGTGCACCACACTGAAGAGCTACTGTAACATGTTGCTGAAATAAAACAATGATGGTGTGCACGCCAAATACTAATGAAAACTTACGAGTAGAATACTCCGGAAATTGCGAATCTAAAATTCCGCTGTTTACCTCGCATCCTGCCGGGCTCTTCGCGGCCGCGTTCCCGGCTGAAGTGTGAACCGTACTCCCTGAATGAACACAAAACCCTTCTGGAGCACACATTGTACCGATATTGTCTTTGTTGTGCGTGTGTCGCATACTAAAATATACTCTTATTTTTCTCTCTTCATGAATGAATTTGCTTCAGACACCAGAAGCACTTGAATAAGTATTAAGAGTACAGTACACAGTTTCAGCCCTCTTTTAATTATGCTTCTGCCCTTTGTACTAACCAATCAAGCTCACAAAACTTAAGTGTATTTTTACTCAGTTCGCCCATACACCTTTCACACTATCAAGTTGGTGAACATTCTCCTTGTCTTGTTGAGAACACTGTCGCATTGCTGGCAATATTCATTACTATAATATTATATTGCCTGTCTGAAGAATGAATGTAGACTGACACAGTGGAAGCTTGTGTAAACACAAACAGATAAACGGTCAGCTGGAGCGGTAAATGGTCCGAAGAGAGGTCATTACAGATGTGGATGTCCATGTCAAATGTGATGTTGCATGCTATGGCGATGTCCAGCACATCTCGGTGTTGATTTCTGTTTGCTGGGACGAAGGTTGGCTCAGTTGACGCGTAAAAATCGGACCGGTTTTCAAAATGCAGTAATTTGTTGCCAGGGACGTTTGATGTGACACTGTTCCACAGCGGGCGTTTGCAGTTTAGGTCGTCACCCGCTATGAGTTCTAGTGGTTGGTGGTGTAATAATGCATCTAGGTGATCTGCTTCAAGCTCACTGGAAGGGTTGTATGTAGCTATGACAAGAACGCGGATGTGATCAATTGAGATGTGAACTGCAGTGGCTTCTGTTTGGATGAAGTTTGGTAGCAGTCTTGATTGTGATCAATGCCACGTTTTATTGAACTGCAGTGCCCCTGCAGCGACGGTTGCGGTCCGTTCTGTAGACAATGTAGCCAGGGATGTTTAGCTTGTCAGTGGCGTTAAGGTGTGTTTCGTTAAGGAGGGCAATGTCAATTTTGTGTTTTTCCAAGAAGTGGGTGCACTCCACCTTCCGTCGGCGAATCCCGTTTGCATTCCAGGCCATAATCCTAAACGTTTGCATGGTCGTCATCGTGGTGGATTGTGAGACTCCAACCCCTGGATCAGGCGACTCCTCCGCCGACATCCGCCGCTGCACCGGAACCCAACCGGGAACTGGCACTGCCTGCATTACCACCATCCGCCAGGCCTGCTGCTCCACCGGAGCCGGGCAACCCAGCAACACAGACACACCCGGATGGCCACCACACAGTGGTTATCTGCGGGGTTCCTCAGGACCTTCCAGCTCGCTTTGTGCTGGATGCCGCACACTGCGTTTGGCCCTGTGCTTTGTGGGCCAATCGCGTATCCTCTTCCCCGGGACCCACTCCGCTGGTCCGTGTACACCTGGGGTCCGCGGCAGAAGCTGAAGCTGCCTTGACATTACGCCTGCCTCTGTTAGGGCAGCAGCTGCGTGTTGAGGCCATCAGAAATGAACATCCGGTCCCCTGCCGACGCTGCTGAAGGACTGTCACGCCGCACCTAGGTTCCACTACTGCGAGGCAAGCTCGCTCACAGCCGCTTGCTTCAATCATGATCTTCGCCACCGACGCCGCTATTGCACCACCTGCTCCGGGAACACATTTCACAGGGCAAGCCAAATGCCTCCTGTATCCCCAGAGCAGGCTACCACCTCCTACCATCATGAACCATCACGACAGAGCTCTTCACCTACTGCATCACCACAAAACTCCTCTTCACCGACGTACACCTTCCTGATGGACGCCGTAGACTCCATCAAGCAGGACATTGCCGCCATCCTGACGGCTGCGCACCAACTCGGCCTCCGTCTCGAGGAACTTCAGAGGGAAACCAATAAACGACTCGCGGCACTAGAGGTCGAGCACTAGATAGAAGCTGCAAATGACAAAGGCGAGGTTCTTGCGCCTATCCAGCGCAAGCTGGAACGCATCGAGAGCCACATTGTGAATCCGCCTGCCCAGGACAGCGACGACCGATTCTCGCGGCTGGAGTCTCTTGAGGCTTCGGTTGCGGGCATTCGAGAGCTGCAGCACCAACTCCATCATTCCATCTCCAAACAACTCCACGACCTTCAGGACAGATCTACACACCAACTTCACACCGGCTCCAACCTCCAGGGGACGAAACACCGGTAGGACACCATCATCAGCACCACCACCACAGGGAGAGAGTGGCAGCTCTTTCTCTGCACTGCTATTCCCACCATCACCACTAAATTTAACCACCTCAACCTGCAACTTCCTTTCAAAAGCCTCACTACACTTCGCTACGGGGGCCGGCTGGGCCTCGGTCAAGCCTGTCTGCTAGCAGTACTCTCTCCCCTTGGCGGCCGCACAGCGGGCCAGGTCACCTTCACCTTAGACTGCGCGGGTGCAACAGCGATACCGTTGTATCCTCACCACACACTTCCGGTGGAGGGGTTTTTCAGTCGGTATGCCCACTCTGGGAGACCCCGACACTCCGTGCTTGCCAGCCCGGGTTAGTCCTTAAGGTGAATTTTCCCCTCTACTGCAAAAAAGAAAAAAAAAGTACGCGGTAATCGGCTGGGGTTCTGGTTCCGATCAATAGATCACTTAACACGGGGACCTTGGAAATAGTAAAGCCCTGGTTTGGGTGTTCATTATCAAACTCAGCCACGAGCAGGCCTATCTCATGGGAGTGTCTCCAGTTGACATACAGGGGAGTTTCAATGTGGTGCTGACCGCCTCGGCGTACGACTGGGCGGTGACTGGCTGTGCATCGCTGGCAGTGCCAGAAGGTTGGCTAGGCGCCTTGGCTGAGCCTGTGTCAGCTGCCGTGGAGGTGGGTGTTATAGCTGTTGTTTCTTCAGCAAGACCTAAGGAGCGCACTGGCTTTGAGTGCCTTGTGTCGGATTGGGAGGTGGTGTTGGTTGAGAAAAATGCAGAGGGCGTGGAGGTCAGTGAATAATGTGATATTTCATCGTCTGGGGAGAGTGAGAGGGGACTCTCAGACACCTGTGAAGCCTGCGCCGTCGCAGCCACCGGATCCCGAGTGTGGGCCTGGCTGCGAGTCTCGTACACCATTATTGGTGGCTCTAGCTCACTAGGTTTGGCGTAATTACAATAATAGGATAAGTCAATAATATATTTTTTTTTTCTTTTTTAGTTGCGTGTTAAGCACTAGTTGGAGACAGGAAAGAGAGAAGTAGAAGAAATATGCAGGAGACCGGACTATCTGCTCATGTGTTTGTTCCGGCAGCAGAAAAGGAGGAGAGGGGGGGCTTACAATCAGACGAGTAGAGGAAGGAAGCTAGACAGTACAAATTCGTTTTTTTTTAATTTTAATTCCATAAATGATTTAAATATTTCTGAATACAAAAAAAGGTATAATTGACCATCAGGCGCCATTTTAAATACCCTAAGACACTGGAGCTACAGCAAAGAATTAAAGGTGAAACTGGATTCGGCAAGAAATACTTCAGTTTGACGAAATCTAATTCGTATCATGCAAAGTAATAAATGAAGTTATGCAAAAGCTAAGCAGCAATGTAAGAAGAAAAAAAACGACGGAAAAGACACCAGCAATGGAGATGAAAAGGAAAGCAGAGGGTCCAACGTACCAACCTGGTGGATTTTAATGCATTCCAATCTTTCCTTGTATTCTTGCTATCGATGTTTTCAGTATTTCGCTTTCTGTAAAGTGTTTAATGCGGAGCAGTTCTTCTGTTACACATAAAATTTGCTATATAATCTCACAAACGTAGAATAAATAAGAATTGCTCTAGGTTTTACTGTCGGATGTATTTACGCATATGTTTTAAATTTTCAAACACAAATTATATTTTTATGACAAAAAGCACATTCATAACTTTCAAAATTGTTGGAGCTTAAAATAAAGTGGAGGCAGACAAACCTAAACTCATATCAAAACGTATGCTGCTGTGAATCTATGTTTAAAATATTAGACCAAAATTTAATTCCTTTGTTGCAAGGGACCTTTTTAGTGACGTAACAAAATCAAACAAATTTGACCATATCGTCCCAACCATTAAAGCAAAATTTATGAAACTTGAACTGTAACTTATTTGTATTATATTACATCTGTGGTATACATTTACAAAGCATTGTTAGTTTTGAATTTCAAACTTTCACTCATACATGTCATTAAACAAAACCAAATCCCTTATGCAGTGAGAAAAGTGTATTTTACTGTATTTAACTCCTAATATTGAATAAACATTTGCATATGCAACAGCACGTTCTGGCTGATATTAGGATAATAGCTATAATAAATATTCCTCTATTTTAAAATTAATAGCTTATTGGTATACAACCACTGTAGATTCAGAAGCGGTCTCTCCATTATAGATGCTGTTGAGAGCCTTATTTGTTCCATAATATCTGGTTTTGAAGTTTAGGGTCATACATTGGCAGTACTTTGTGATTTAACCAAAGCTTTTGGCTGTGTGTCACATGACATCTTATTAACGAAGTTGCGATATTATGGAATTCTAGCTGTGGAACGTGAGCCTTTTAAAAAATATTTATATGGTCAATTACAAGCAGTCTATTCTAATCATAGTTATTCTGAAATTAATGCTACTGATTGTGGTGTTCCACAAGGATCAATTCTAGGTCCGTTGTTATTTTTATAATGATTAAAATTTTCCATTGAAAGTGGACAGTCAATTTGCTTTATTTGCCGATTATTCTACAAGATACTCCACTCAAAGAACTTAACAAATTAAGTGATAATTTGAATGTATCTCTTAATAAAGCGTGTGCTGGGTTTGAGCCAAATGGTTTGTGCCTTAATACTAAAAAATCTCAATGTATATTATTTTCCTTAAAATACGAAGTTGTTGAAAATGTGCAGCCATCTGTCAAACTTTTAGGAATTGCTATTGATCAGAAATTATCATGGAATGTTCATGTTAATGAAATGAGTATAAGACTCAAAAAGTTATCTACCAATCGAGAAGTTAAGATATTGTGTACCGAGGAATTTGCTCAAAACACCTTATTATGCTTTTTCAATAGAATTATTGGTTATGGCATTCACCAATGGGAAAATTGTGGAAATATTCATAAGTTACTAATTTTACAAAAAAAAAAAAAAAAAAAAAAAACCATAAGCACGCTAATAGGTGCAAATTATGGTGTTCAATGACATCCTCTATTAATTTCTGATAAAATCTTGACGGTCATGAATTTGTATATATTTAAATGTTTAATGTAACTATAATAGTTCAATAACAGCGATATCCATCATTATTTCACAAGACGCAATTTCCTATTTGTCACACCAAGAGTTAGGTTAAGCGGATCCCAGCGCATGTATAAATCCGTATCCGTTTCTTTTTTTTTTTTGTCCAACAAATTACCACATGAGATGCATGTTTTAAATATTGATGTTTTCAAGAAAAGGATTAAGGATTGGTTAACCAATAAACCTTTTTGTGGCCTAAGGGTGTTTTATATATCCTCTTTAAATGTATGACATTAAGTTTTGACTATGTCTATGTGTCATTTGGTCACCACGACAGTTTAGCAGTAAATACAAATTCAATAAAAATATAATCTTTTAATTTCATATGAAATTTTCTACTCCCTACAGATAATTCCTGGGGATACTCTCCGCACAGTTTACTACACTGTGGGGTTTTCCGTTCCCTAACTTCCGCGCTACTTACTCACTTGTCAGTTACATATATGTAATGAGTTATAAATGTGCTGAAAGTGGTGTCCATCTGCGTGAAGTGATTCTTGACCCCGTCGGATAAAATTGCCATTCACACGTAATAATTTCTTCTTGCTTAATCTTCAGAATTTCTGCACAATAGTAACACAGTCGGGCTTTAGTTTCACAAATTCGGCATCTTTGTGGACAGAAGTTTGTGATAGGCCCACCTGCAGTGCAGCACGGCTGAGAGACCTCTAAAGTAACAGAATAGAGCGTATACAGAAAGGAAACTTTAATTTGCTGAAGCTAAGCTCTGCGCTAGACGCCATATTAAGACCTAGTAAACGCAAAGCGAAAGTGTATATTACATGCTATTTTAAGCAAATTCAAACATTTAAAATAACAAAGTACGAACATACGTAAACAAAATCTTATGTGTGGCATACACATGGTTTTCTCTGCTTGCTCTTCTACAAAATATTTATTCGGCTGCTTATTCTTCTGTTTCTTGTTAATAAAGATACACTTTAATTGCGCATTTCGCTATAGGTTAGTCAAATCTTGTTGATGTCAGTCGGTATGTCATGCTTTAAAATCCCATCCTATTTGCATGAACTTGCAAAAAAGAAGCAAAGAAGACCTAGATGGCAACTTCCACGTAAGAAGATGTGTATGTATTTGAAAATGTTAATCACTAACAGAGGGTATCTCGCAAATGGTCAACTCCGCAAAAAAGCGTACATAACAAATTGTGGGCTTTAACAGGATCTATATTTTTTGTATACTAAGACTTTATCTATCTCTTACAGTTTACCAGTTATAAAAAAAAAAGTCGCCAAAAGGGCTTCAAAGCACATAGCCAGAAAAGTCAACATATACATTTCATTTGTCAAGCAAAAGTTTTAAACATATGTAAAAAGCAATAGTCATTTTTACTTTCTCTAACCCGTATGTACAATGTACGCAGTGAATAGAGATGGTATTGTATTCCACCCAACAATTCCATACAGATTTTTCACCAGAAATATATGCCTTGAGTCCGAAAAAATCACTTTCAGAAAAATGCGTGTGTGTGCGTGCGTGCGTGCGTGCGTGCGTGCGTGCGGACAGTGTAGCTCAAAAACTAAAATTCGGTCAAACACAAAATTTGGTATTTCAGTTCATTATCTTTCAAGGATGCGACACGAAGATTTTCAAGGGAATTCTCCACACCAACTATCCTTTACATGGAACATTTTTTAAGCTTTGGTTTTCTCAAAAATTACTAACGATGCCATATATTTAAGATATTTTTATGAAATGTAGGTATATATTGCACTTTTTGAGAATAACGTCTGAAGACCTCTTCTATATAGCTTTTGTATAACAGGTAACCGTAAGAGATAGACAAAAACTTACTAGACAAAAAATTGTATAGCTCATTAAATCAAACAATTTGTGTCGTATACAATTTCTTTAGAGTCGACAGATTCAGATATATTCCGAGTTGTTAGTTTCAGTTTAATATAACTAAACTTTTCTCAAACGGGAAGTCATTCCTTGTAAACAAAGAGAACGGAATTTCAATTATTTCACATAGCGTCCGGGTTTTAAAAGATTTGACTAGCACTTTAACCTGTGCATTCTCTTATTTCCCTACTACTTACGAAGAAGCAAGTAATAAGACTAATTCTGGTAACGTTTATCTTGATTAGCATGATGTGGATAAAAGATGAATCTTTTTAAGAAAAGTGCGTTTGTGGAACAGAAAGAGAAAGTCATGTGAATGGAGCAAATCAGAGCTTTGAGACTGTTTTGTTTACTACACATATCTATAGAACAAACCCTAGCAACATGCAATGAAGTTTAGGAAAATACGTAAGCAGAAGTAAATAACCAAGTGATTCAATAGCCTGCCAAGTTTTATTTAATAGAATAATAAAAAAGCCTAAGATATTGAATTAGAATGGGCAGTAAATATGGTTAGACAGAATGAATCAGTCATAGCATACACAAAAAACAAATACATAAAGTAACGCAAAACAAAAGTTTGATGCAAAAATATGATAAGCCACATTACTAACGTTACAGGAGACATTCCGTGTTTGTATACTGTATGTTATAATTCTTGTCAAACACGAAACAAATGAATATTACAGAACTGAAGTTTGATACAAACCTTATTTGTATTTGAATTATTTTTGCAATAGGTGCTGAGCAGGATTGGCCACCTTTTCTCTTAGTACTGCTCGTTATAAGAGCAGTCAAGTTTAAGTCAACCAATATTCGAACTTATACAGTGTATAATATAAATATTAATTAACATATAAGCCCAGCAGATAGAATATGCAATTAATACCATTAACAAAATGTATAGTATGAAGTGTGTAACTTCAACAACACATCTCGGTCCCAATATGGCAGAATTCACGCATGTGCACTGAATTTTGGTGCACGGACTTCAGTCGAGTTTCCTTTCTACGTACTTTCTATTGTGTGTCTAAGGTGAGCGTTTGACTGCAGCACCAATGTCGTCTAGCTTTTTCTCCGTTAGGACATGCCGTTTTCGCTTTTATGCCTTTGCAATCCCGTTGTCCCACATGTATTGAGCCATCATTTCATAGTTTCTCTTCCCGGAATTAGATACCCAGGAAATTGCTGCAGAAATTGTGTACACACCTGTCTACAAGTTCCAGTTTTCACTACGTATTGTACATAAAAATACGCTGTTCAGCGTGGATTTGTTGGCAGGTATTTCCATGAACTAACAAGAGAATAACATTCCCAAGGAAACCGCATACAACACAGGTATTGTCGAAACACTTCACAGCACGGAGACAGCTTATAAACGCACCCTTGACACTGCCTGCGCCGTATCTGTACAGTGCTACGATGCCGAGGTCACTGCCGTCTCAGACGATACGGGTATAACGCCGTTACTCTTCCTACGAAAGCGTATTCTTCTGTCTGCTACATCTTAATGGTGTAAACCTTAGCAGAAATAACCACATTTAAGATTTCCGCATATAAATTCTCTTCCAAATGAAGAGAACTTCACAGAAATTTCAAGATCTGTGTATTTTGTTTTTATGTAAATAATTTTCAATCTGCTGTATTTTAATCAAAATCGTTACGAGTCATCTTTGAAAGAATCGAGCATTTCGAAAAATGTTCCATGTAAAGGGGACCTTCGTCTTATATTTTTTGCAACATGCGAAACTTAAGTATAGAGTTCGATTCACGGCCACTCGCCTCTCATCCAGACGGCCCAGGTTGGATCCCAAGCTACCGTATGGACAAAGAGACGCAGGGACGTGTTTTCTCCGGTTTTCCCGCATTACATTCCGCCCATTGTCTAATTTTATTCCACGTATCATCAGTGTCATTAACTGCGGTGCTGTGGCAATAAAAGCGGGCGTTTAACACTATAAAAAAAACCTTAAGTGTCTATCGTACTTTTATTTCTTGAGTTGTGCTGCTCACAGATGTTACATGCTGGTCTTCTGAACCCAAGATCGTGGGTTCAAACCCAGTCCAGGCCGATGCTTTTTAATTGTGCTATTGTGGTAGATTTACTGTCATGTAAAAGAGTACCTGCGGGACGAAATTCTGCGGTGATCTGATCCTGCCAATTTACAAACAAACACAATAATGTTAAGTGTTGTTTTCTACCACCCTATCCATACGTAGGACAGGAGTTTCAAAGGTAGAGGCAGACTGAAAAAAATCAATGCCATAGCCAGGGTTTTAGTCACATATTTCCCGGTCCACATCCGGTTGCTGAAACCACGAGCTACCATGGCAACATGCTGACACGACATTACATTCCCCAAAAACTCGCATTTTTTCCGGTAACAACTTTGAGATTATGTATCCCATTGGCGACTTATAATGTCCTGAGTACTTTATGGGATACTGGAAGTGAAGTTTTGACAACAGTTGGTAAAAAAAATACAGTTTTTAATATTATTAAAAGGTTGTTGGAACTTCGAATATCGTAAAGAGTAAGCTTTTTCATGACGCCCTCTTGCTTCGGGCTCTACGGCCACTTAAAATAGTAATACACCAGTTCCTTACCATATCTTAAAACTACATCTTCACGTTTTGAAAATGTTCCACACGTCTCAGTTTTTATTTAAACTCCATTAAAGTTTCCTAAAAACTGCTGATTGTAATATTTTGCTGGCCAAAGTAGTGCTTATACTACTAATAATTATATTAAAATTATTTTTCTATGCAAATAGGGTTTCTAGGATTAAATTTTCTTTTTGGATAAAAGCCACAATTCCCTCATTATTATTTAAAATATATTTTTAGATAGCTGATGCTAAAAGAAGGTATTTTTGTCAGTAGTGTTAATAGTAGAAAACTTTGTCACTCAGTGTTATAAAATTATATCACTCCAATGTAGCCAACTTTGGTTTATGCATCCACGGCCTCATTCAAGTAGGCTATGACTCAAAGCTCGCATCGATCCATAAAATGGCGGATGATTTGAACGTCATGAATATGGAATCTACTGAACGAGACGAAATTATGTAAGCAGTGGAGAGAGCAAAAGTACAGCTGCTACACTGTCTCCGTTGTGTGGAATGTTCGAGTAAGTCATAATGTTGTCAGCACTGATGCTAAGCAAGGCAACAACTGAATATCGCAGACCGTAGAGCATCAACTCCATGTAATAGGTAACACAATCTATCTATAAATATTGAGAAGTGTCTAAAAATAGTGTATGACACACGTCTTACAATTGTTTTACATTGTTCCTAGGATTACTGTAATCGGTCTACGGCCTCGTTTCACCAGCTTCCTACTCACAATATAAAACACCATTTTTACCACTTGTATCATGAATAACTATTTCGTGCAATTTTTGGTGGTGGTTTAAAGCTCCGATTTCAAAGATTGCAACTAATTTTCTGAAAGCAAGAGACGCCCGAGATATTATGCGATATATTTATATAACAAAGTTTATGAATAATAGTTTATAACTCTCAACTTGCTACGCAATTTAAGTTAAATTTGGCATACATATTAAGTAAACAGCAGTGCAGTTAAATTTTTCCATAAGTAACACCACGAGTGTTCATCTTGTCGATAATTCAATCCCGTCGCTTCGATCCGCTCGTGAATTGTCCTAAGAGAAAACACGAGCTGTATTTGATAAGCCAATTCAGAGAAAGCGACTATTAATAATTTATAACTTCAGGTTATAATTGTAATTCAAACATTAGTGCTCAAATGGTAGATGACGCATACGACCATGTTTATTTACGGAATGTTTATTTTTCTTTCTTTCTTCACTGTCTCCTGAATTACGATATGGCCGACCGTGCCTACAGCCAATGCACGAATATGGATAGCATCAATAGAAGTAGGCAACAATTATTTTATTTCAGCTTTTAATAACTAATATATGAAATGGAAACAAAGGTTATTTTATTTGAGGTTATTGCACTCTTCTGATACATAAGAAATAAAATAATGATTGTTGCCTGCCTGGGTAGTGTGGTGGTAGTGTGACTGCCTCACATTCAAAAGGTCGTGAGTTTGAATCTCGCTTAGGGTGTTACCCGGATAAGGTATTTTTCGGGATTTTCGTTTATCCTGAGAAGACGAATGTCGAGTAAATTTAAGCTCCATGGATTCCGAGGTTATTAGAGCATCATTTCACCAATTTCATACATCGTCCGATATGACCAACCAGGTTAAAGGACGTTAAGCTAAACAAACAAACAAACAAACAAAAAGACTATTTTCACTCCTTTTTTTAACTAAATACACTATGATCTGGATAAAAGTTTAAATAAACTTTGTAGCTGAATTAATTGAAAGCACAATTGTGGAACTGACAGTTATTAAAGGCTAAAATTGGCTGACTGGATTTGTCACCTTGCCAAACAATAGCCAAGAGGGGATATTAAACAAACGACCGTCAGATGCGACAAGGTTTCAAAGAAATGAACATCAGCTACGATAAGATGTTTCGACAATATCGTTCCAGTCAGATGACCTTGATTGGTTGAAATTGCCTAAACTCGGCCATTGCATTGGCGCTTTAATGGTTGAGCTAAACTGTCAGATTAAATTTGTACTGAGCTGTGCAACTTTGAACATTTACACCCATGACCCTAAGTCCTACGCTTCCAAGTTTAACCAACCATTAGTCAATCAGAGTTAATTAATTTTTTCCACACTTTGTCATGTCGTCAAGTTGCCACAGAAACTCATGGTTACAGCAACCCAGCGTATTCCAAAGATCTGTGATTCAAGTCCAGGAAATGGCAGTGTATTTTCAGTCTGTCTCTACAGCTCCAAATATTCAGTTTTAACTGCTCACAGACACACATGGGGAGTTGTTTCTCTAAAATCTGATGTGTTCCATTCACGTGATTTTCTCTACCTACGCTGCAAATAATTCTTACAAAAAGGTGTTTATTTGTTTATTAACATCATAATAATCGAGGTACACTTTAGCAGAAATGGTATTTTTACTCGGTGTAAGGTAAGCACAAGGAAAATAAGGTAGCTTACTAGGCTAAAGTGATAGTCCAATATTTTAAGAGCTGTCGCTAGGCGTTGAAATTGAAATTGCGTTTTCTTTCTGTGCCCAGGAGTAAAACAGAGAAGATATAAAGCGAATGACAACTTGCCATTTGGTAAAAGCATAAGCATTTTAAATTGCAACCAATAACACGGAGTATCTCGCAAATGGGTAGCTCCATCAAAAATGTGTAGAATGATTTTATCTCTTTTACGGTTTGCTGGTTATGCAAAACCATCCAGAATTAAGAGGCTTTAGAGGCTATTCACAGAAAATTCAAGATATGCATTTTATTTGCTGTGTAAAGGTCTTTAATATATGACATTTTAATTTAAATCGTTACAACCAATTTGAGAAAATCAAAATTTTCGAAAAATGTTCCATGTAAAAGGTAGTTTGAGGTGGGGCTTTGTTTCACTTCTAAAGGAAGCTATGCAAAGGATTATTATGCCCGAAATAGTCCATCATTCCCCGCCAGGTTTGAACCCGCAACCTTTGGGCAACAAACAACCATGGTGGTAACCATTACACCATGGAAGGCAACTATGCAGTTGATATCGGGGTATAAATGGAGCAATGTTATTTTTAAAAATAAAAGTTAATTTTAATAATAATTACATAGCGACATTTTTTTTTTTTTAAACATTTTACTCGCTTTAGCCTAGTACATTCCCTTATTTCCGTTTTACTTATAAAGAACTTAGTAATAAGGCAATTTGTGGTAATATTCATTTTCATTAGCATAAAGTAGATAGAAGAACAAAGGGCCGCGCGTAGCCGAGTGGTTAAACCAATCGCCTCTCGCCTATAGGGCCTGTGTTCGATCCCAAACGACTGCATGTGGGATTTGTGGTGGAAACAGTGGCGCAGGGGCGGGTTTTGTCCAGGTTCTCCCGCCATCGCATTTCACCGGTGCTCCATCTTCATCCATGTATCATGCGGTGCCATTTGTAGTAAAAGCGGGCGCTAAACGCTATGTAAAAATAGAAGTGGAAGAGATAGAGAAAGCCATGTTAAAGGAACATGCTGTTTCTTATACTAGTGTGTCCTGTTCCTCTGAACACCATAACTCCAAAACGAAAAGTTGTTAAAATACAAACTTGGTACGTATATAAGTTTAGTATCTGTCAAGGATTCAACACGAAGATTTTGAAAAAAAAAAAAAAAATACCCCCAACTCGAACTAACACTTAGGTGGAAAAATTTTCGAAAATTTGGATTTTCTCAAAAATGGCTAACGAATTTGATTAAAGTACCGTATATTAAAGACATTTACGTGACAAACAAAACGTATATCTTGAATTTTCTGGCAATAGCCTCTGAAGATCTCTTTATTCCGGAAGAAGTTCGCTGAATTCTGCGTAACTAGTAAACCGTAAGAGATAGACAAATACATACTACATAAAAAATGTAGAGCTCGTTGAAACACGGGATTTATGTCATATACATTGTTTTCGTGGGGTTGAGTATTTTTAAATATTCCTTGTTATTGGTTTAAGTTTAAAATACTTAAAACTTTTCGCATATGGGAATTTCTCAACTCCTCGCAGTGCAAAGAAAGTGATTTCATCTACATGGTAACCAGTTTTCAGTAGATTTGACTATCGTTTTAGGCTAATGTATTCCATTAATTCCATTCTAATTAGGAAAAGCATCTCTGCTAATGTTTATCTCGATTAGAATGAAGTTGACAGAAGAATAAGCTTTTTAGCAATAATTTGTTACAGAGATGTAGAGAAAGTCATGTGAATACAACACATAGGGATGTTTGTGTTTTTTTTTTTTTTTTTTTTTTTTTTTTTGTGGAATTCAGCTTGTCTGGTTACTACGAACATGCTAGAGAAAGAAACATTATTCACAGATTCATCTTATTTAGATTCGGTTACTTTATGTTTGGTATTTTGTAAAGGTGTGGAATGAAAGCAGATAACAAATGCATGGCGTGACAGAACACGTCGTCTGTCGTAACAAATACATGTCAAATAAAAATGTGACACGCGACACAAAGGCGGCGCAGCGGTGTCGCATGAGATGGCGGCGAGGCAGGTGAATGACATGACACAGTGGACCAGAGTTAGGCGACCTTCACCACAGTATTAACAACTACATGAAGCTTGCTTCGCTGTAACTGTAAAGTAATGTAATGTAGCGGCAGGCTCTACTCGACTGCTTGTAATGAGTTATCGATTGTGCAACTACACACTCTGATATAGATGCAGCATTGCTATGGACCACCAGGACATAGCAACGGAAATTGAGTGGTGTGTTGTGGTTACTTAGGTCTGTGCGTGCGGACGGATTCATTACACCAAACTAAAAACTATCTGATCTGAAGACCACACTCCTAGCGCAAACTATTCCAAATAAATCGATACAACTTCACTTAGATCTTCATTTGAATTGACACCATATGGACACCATATTTTACCGACTTAAAAACTTAAATTAGTAAGTTTTACCTTCAGATGTTAAGTTGCCTTGCACTTCTTGCAGTGTTTAAGGTCATGTATGACTGCAACTTCATGAATACAAAACGGGTATAACTGGACACCATGTCTTAAGTCAAAGGATTAGAGATGAAATTTTACTGGACTGGGCAAGAAAAACTTCAGTTCCACGAGATTTCATTCGCACCAGCCAAAATAAAAAACGAAGTTGTGCAGAAGAAAAGGCAGCAGTAGAGGAGAGGAAAAGGAAAGTCGAAGGTCCAACCTACCAACGTAGCAGACTTTAATGCGAGTCATGCGTTCAAATCTTGCTCTCTTTTCTCACTATTGATATTTTTAGCATTTTTCTATTTTTGCAGAGCAGTTTTTGTGTTACAAATAAAATTTGCTGTACACGTTCACATGAATAAGAATTGCCCTAGATTTTACTTTCAGATTTATTTAAGCATATTTTTTCAATTATATAACACAAAAATTATATTTTCATGACAAAAAATCAGATTCGTAGCTTTAAAAATGTTTGGAACCTAAACAAAACAAAAAAACAGAAACCTAGGGTAATTCTAAAAAGTAGATATCTTTTAATTCTGTGGTTAAAATATCAGATCAAATTTTTAACTTTTTGTCGCAAGGGACTTTTTTTTGTGGCGTGAAAAAAGCATAAATATGTCTGACCATAACTTCCAAACTATTACAGAAAAATGAATGAAAAATTTATTATAATTTATTATAATTTATTTGCATTGCGTTATACATGTGGTGTAAATTTCAAAAAGCTGTCATTATTAGTCTGAAATTTAACACATATCACAATTTTAATATCTTACGAGGGTCGGCTGATAAGTCCCGGGCCTCACACAGATATGGCACCACTAGGCTAGTTAAGACGGTAGTATCGTATGCTTAGTTTAACTCTAAACTGGCTTGTATCCATAGTTACAGGTCAATAGCTTGTTTAGTTTTCAAATGACAGCATTTTAAACAAGACAACTTTAGAGTTTTCACGAAAATGGAGCATTTGGATAAACGAGCAGTGATTAAATACTTCCATTTGAAAGGCTTAACGCCTAAAGAAATCAAGGAGGAAATGAACAGTACAGTGAAATATTCTGTTCCTTCATATGCAATGATTAAAAGATAGGTTGCAGAGTTTAAAATGGGACGTACGAGCACTAGTGATGAGCCTCGCTCCGGACGTCCAATAGACGTGACAACTCCAGAGATCATTGAAAAAATGCATCGTTAATACTGAAGACCGCAAATTAAGTTGTTTGAGAATGCAGAGGCTGTAAACATCAAAAGAACGTGCAGGTAATACTTTAAGTAGTGTTTTGGGCTTTCACAAGGTCTGTGCAAGTTGGGTGTCGCGTTTGTTGACACCTGATCAAAAGTTGCAAAGAAAAACTGTTACTATTGAGCTCAACCGTGAAAATCCCATTGAATTTTTGAGACTGCTGATTACCAAGGATGAAACTTAGATACATCACTACACCCCAGAAAGTCAATCACAGTCAAAACAATGGATTGCATCAAGTGAACCAACTCCATTTTGTCAGCTAATAAGAATATGACGAGTGTTTTCTGGGTTACAAAGGGGATTATTTTTATTGTTTACCTGGAAAAGGGTAAAAGTATTACTGGTGACTACTGCGCAAGATTTCTGCAACGTTTAAGTGATGAGGTGGAAAGAAAAAGACCTCATTTGGAAAAAAAAAAAAAAAAATGTTTCATCACAGCAATACTCCGGCCCATCGTTCAGTCATTGCAATGGGGAATAAGTGCGAATTAAGGTTGGAATTCCTTGAATATCCACCCAGTGACTACCACCTGTTCCCAAAACTCAAAAAATGTCTTGGAAGACGAAGATTTCACAGCAACGAGGAGGTCATTGATGCGGTAAACAGCTATTTTGAAGACCTTGATAAATCGCACTACAGAGATGGTTTAATTAAATTAGAACACTGATATGACAAATGTATTAGTCTTTCTGCAGATTATGTTGAGAAATAAAGAAAAAAAAAATGTTTAAATGCTGTTTCCATTGAGAGGCCCGGGACTTATCAGTCGACCCAATAGTGAAGATGTGTCTAAGTAATTTTTGGATAAATAGAATGTCTGTAACAGAGAAAAAATATTCGTTATAACAGATGTCCATTTTATGGACATTCTTACTCAAAGCTTGGAAATCCAACTGAAGTTATTTGTTTTCCTAGAATAACCCAGGACTATATTATACACAGCTTGATTCAGAAACACTTTTACAACGATTGGGGATGGATTCTTTACATCGAAATAAGAAAATAGTTTCATATCAACATATTCTCTAAAACCCTTCGTTTTTGCGTTATCAATTTATTAATGAAAATTTACATTGGACGGCTTTCCCGGTCCAATCCAACTTATCTGTGCACTCATTCTTAGAAGATTTAGACCCATTTTACCTCAAGTAGATAGAATTTTGTTACAATGGCTGCTTGTTTACTTTTTTACAGTTGTGTAATACATTGTTTTTTTTGTTTTTTGCAGTGTTTTACGCCCGCTTTTACTACTTGATGCACCGCAGGCGATGGCAGGAAATGTATATGGAGCACCGGTGGAATGCGATGGCGGGGAAAACCGGAGAAAACCCGCCCCTGCAACGCTTTGTCCACCACAAATCTCATATGCGGTCGCTTGGGATCAAATCCGGGCGATCTAGGCGAGAGGCGGCCTAATACTCTCTCCCAGCACGCCTTACAGGTCTTCTTACTGTCTGCAGGTACCTCATTCAGAGCCCTCTCCCAGACGTACTTGAAGGTGCACCCCTGCAGATTAGAAGAAACTATGGTTTATGCATGATAGGGCTACAGCACATTTAAGTATCATGCACTGACGGGTGTCTACCGTGAGAGATGGATAGGTAGAGGTGAATCAGTCCCATGGCCTGCACGTTACCCGGCCTCTTATCCTTTGGATCTTTATCTTTGAGGGCACCTTAAACAGCTGGCTTATACAGCAGACTCCCGGATGAAGGAACTTTTAAGCCTGCGACAGGGGTATTTGACATTCTATGCTTCGCCGAGCGCATGCGTGTCTAGACGCAAGAGAAGGACATTTCGAGCACTTGCTCTTAGTGGTGTTTCTGTTGAATACCTGCTAACGAGCTGACAACATCAAAAATATAAAAATGTGTCGCTTTAAAATATGTTTTATTAATAACATTTTGAACAACAATAAATCGAAAACGAAGGGTTTGAGACATCTGGTCTTACGAACATTTTTCCTTGTTTCGATGTAAGAAACCAGCCTCTAAACTTTGTAAAAGTATTTTTGAGTTATTGTACATATATAATCAACTCGTTGGCCTTCTACTGGATGGGAACATGTCAGATATTGAACTGAAGCAGAGTGAGGATAAAATACAACGTGAAAAAGCACTATAAGAGGAAAATACAAGTATCACGGTGATCATTGATTAAGAGGTAGTGACAGATTTATTCAGTTATTGTAACAAAGATACAAAACAAATGTATATTTTGCAAAATAAATTCCTTAATCTTTCATATTATTGACAAACAGCAAGTAGATGAATAATTGTGAAAATCTCATAGAGCACTTAAGCCTAAAAGATAGGGTGACCCCCAGCCTCAAGACTTTTAAGCAGAAATGAAGGACCTCCATTATAAGCTTATTTGATGGGTCTCATATTTTTTCAGAAATACATTGGGAAGAAGAAAGTACAAAATGTAATGCATTAGGATACAAAACAAAAGGCCAAAATGAGTTGCTCAAAATATAGGTGCCATCTGTGTTTGACAAAGCAAGACGTTTACTCAAAGCATATCATATGCATTAGAATTTAGATACGCCACTGTGTTAGCCTATAATTGTCAAATATTGAGTACAAGAAAATATAAATCAGTTTTGTATGAGCTAAAATTTGAGTGTGTATTTAATGGATATTCTTACTCAAAAATTGGCTAAAGTAACTTTAAAATTAATTGTAAATCAAGACATTTTATCATTTTAAAGCAGGATTTTTCTTAGTGTACGTTCATTTTGTTAAATGAAGAAAAATTAAAACAAAGGATTTTTAAATCCAAATAAAACATTCCTAACTGAAAGGTTTATGTTAGCTATTTTTTAAGAATTTACTTTCTCGGTGTTGAGGGACTACAGTTTTATAATTAAAAGCTAATTATTTTCACTTCCAATGAGTAAAAAACTGACATAGGGAATTACATAAGATGTTCTTCAAACCGTTAGAGACGTAAAGATGTTTTAATCTGGCTTTGTTTGTTTATCAAACGACCTGTAAAGCTCCTAGTGGGCCCTTATTGATTCAAAGTAGGTGTAACCAAAAATAGAGGCACGTCAGCATACTTTCTGGAACAGCACCGGTGCCAAATAGCATAATTAGAAAAGGCGTATTATATTTTCGCGCAGAGGCTACCAAAAACCATACAAAAGCATTTCCACCACACTACCGCTCCAGTGATAAATATTTCATTAGAGCCAAGCTCTCTGTACAACGAAGTCATGCAACATGTTAACATAATTAGCGTCAGGATTTAACACAGAAGCATAACCTGTAGGAATAGGTATGGCCACGTTGGTGTTCGAGAACTTAATGGCAATCTTCAGGGGGAAATTGTCTGCAAAATAATAGGCCATGTCTTAGCTTCATTGACACATAATATATTTAGGCAGATGCATATCTGAAAAATAATTTCTAAAGCTCTCCTACACTTATATAGCATATGACATAACACAGCAAAGCGAAACAATTAGGAGTATACGATAATAGACATGAAAAACATTCCAGCAAACATGGATCTCCAAACAAACCGACCGCGAGATTTGTTAATGTTAAGTTTTTGTTCTGGACGAGCCCCCATTTCATTAAGAAACAACATATTATTTTTAAAACTGAATTTGAAAGTACACTTTGGTTTATTTTCCATTCTAAATTACCTCCCACCTATAGATTATTTAGTACAGAATTCCATTCTAGTTAAAAATGTTATGTTCATTATGTACACTGTTCCACCTAAAGCAGGTGTTCAGTGTAGTCTCATTACCAGGATACAATACTACACTGGTCTCTGTACTGAGCTTGGACCTTGCACCTGGATGTAATACTGCACTAGTCTCTGTACTGAGCTTGGACCTTGCACCTGGATGTAATACTGCACTAGTCTCTGTACTGAGCTTGGACCTTGCACCTGGATGTAATACTGCACTAGTCTCTGTACTGAGCTTGGAGCTTGCACCTGGATGTAATACTGTACTAGTCTCTGTACTGAGCTTCGTCCTTGCATCTGGATTTAATACTGCACTAAACTCTGTACTGAGCTTGGTCCTTGCTTCTGGATGTAATACTGCACTAGTCTCTGTACTGAGCTTGGTCCTTCCATCTGGATGTAATACTGCACTAGTCTCTGTACTGAGCTTGGACCTTGCACCTGGATGCAATACTGTACTAGTCTCTGTACTTAGCTTGTCCTTGCACCTGGATGTAATACTACACTAGTCTCTGTACTGAGCTTAAACCTTGTACATGGATCCAATACCGCACTGGTCACTGTACTGAGCTTGGACCTAGCACCTAGATGTAATACTGCACTAGTCTCTGTACTAAAATTGACCTTGCACCTGGATGTAATACTGCACTGGTCTCTGTACTGAGCTTGTCCTTGCATCTGGATGTAATACTACACTAGTCTATGTACTGAGCTTGGATCTTGCACCTGGATGTAATACTGTACTAGTCTCTGTACTGAGCTCCGTACCAGCAAATGGATGTAATACTGCACTAGTCTCTGAACTGAGCTTGATACCTGCATCTGGATGTAATACTACACTAGACTCTGTATTGAGCTTGGTACCTGCATCTGGATGTAATGCTACACTAGTCTCTGTAATGAGATTGGTAACTGCATCTGGATGTAATACTGTACTAGTCTCTGTATTGAGCTTGGAACTTGCAACAGGATGTAATACTTTAATAGTCTCTGTACTGAGCTTGGTCCTTGCATCTGGATGTAATACTGTACTAGTCTCTGTACTGAGATTGGTACCTGCATATGGATGTAATACTACACTAGACTCAGTATTGAGCTTGGTACCTGCAAATAGATGTAATACTACAATAGTCTCTGTACTGAGCTTGGTCCTTGCATCTGGATGTAATACTGTACTAGTCTGTGAACTGAGCTTGGTACCTGCATCTGGATGTAAAACTACACTAGACTCTCTATTGAGCTTGGTACCTACATCTCGATGCAATACTGTGCTAGTCTCTGTACTGAGCTTGGTACCTGCATCTGGATGTAATACTACACTAGGCTCTGTACTGAGCTTGGCCCTTGCATCTGAATGTATTACTGCACTAGTCTGTGTACTGAGCTTGGTCCTCGCAATTGGATGTAATACTGCACTAGTCTCTGTACTGAGCTTGTCCTTGCACCTTAATGTAATATTGTACTAGTCTCTGTACTGAGCTTGTCCTTGCACCTTAATGTAATACTGTACTAGTCTCTGTACTGAGCTTGGACCTTGCACCTGGATGGAATACTGTACTAGTCTCTGTACTGAGCTTGGTACCTGCATCTGGATGTAATACTGCACCAGTCTCTGTACTGAGCTTGGTCCTTGCATCTGGATGTAATACTACACTAGTCTCTGTACTGAGCTTGTCCTTGCACCTGGATGTAATACTACACTAGTCTCTTTACTGAGCTTGGACCTTGGACCTGGATGTAATACTGCACTAGCCTCTGTACTGAGCTTGGTCCTTGCACCTGGATGTAATACTGTACTAGTCTCTGTACTGAGCTCCGTAGCAGCAACTGGATGTAATACTGCACTAGTCTATGAACTGAGCTTGGTACCTGCATCTGGATGTAATACCACACTAGTCTCTGTACCGTGCTTGGTACCTGCATATGGATGTAATACTGAGGTAGCCTCTGTACTGAGCTTGGTACCTGCGTCTGGAAGTAATACTAAACTAGTCTCTGTACTGAGCTTGGTAACTGCATCTGGATGTAATACTGTACCAACCTCTGTACTGAGCTTGATACCTGCATCTGAATGTAAAACTAAAATAGTCTCTGTACTGAGCTTGGTACCTGCATCTGTATGTAATACTACACTAGACTATGTATTGAGCTTGGTGCCTGCATCTGGATGTAATTCTACACTTGTTTCTGTATTGAGCTTGGCACCTGCATCTGGATGTAATACTGTACTAGACTCTGTATTGAGCTTGATCAGTGCATCTGGATGTAATACTGTACTAGACTCTGTACTGAGCTTAGTCCTTGCATCTGGATGTAATACTGTACTAGTCTCTGTACTGAGATTGGTACCTGCATCTGGATGTAATACTACACTAGACTCAGTATTGAGCTTGGTATCTGCAAAAAGATGTTATACTACACTAGTCTCTGTACTGAGCTTGGTTCTTGCATCTGGATGTAATACTGTACTAGTCTATGTACTGAGCTTAGTACCTGCATCTGGATGTAATGCTACACTAGACTCTGTATTGAGCTTGGTACCTAAATCTCGATGTAATACTGTACTAGTCTCTGTACTGAGCTTGGTACCTGCATCTGGATGTAATACTACACTAGTCTCTGTATTGAGCTGCGTCCTTGCATCTGGGTGTAATGCTGCACTAGACTTTGTATTGAGATTGGTCCTTGCATCTGGATGTAATATTACACTAGTCTCTGTACTGAGCTTGGTAGCTGCATCTGGATGTAATACTACACTAGACTATGTATTGAGCTTGGTGCCTGCATCTGGATGTAATTCTACACTTGTTTCTGTATTGAGCATGGCACCTGCATCTGGATGTAATACTGTACTAGACTCTGTATTGAGCTTGATCAGTGCATCTGGATGTAATACTGTACTAGACTCTGTACTGAGCTTAGTCCTTGCATCTGGATGTAATACTGTACTAGTCTCTGTACTGAGATTGGTACCTGCATCTGGATGTAATGCTACACTAGTCTCTGTATTGAGCTGCGTCCTTGCATCTGGGTGTAATGCTGCACTAGACTTTGTATTGAGATTGGTCCTTGCATCTGGAAGTAATATTACACTAGTCTCTGTACTGAGCTTGGTAGCTGCATCTGGATGTATTACTGTCCAAGTCTCTGTACTGAGCTAGGAATTTGCAGATGTATGTAATTCTACACTGGTCTCTGTACTGAGCTTGGTGCCTGCATCTAGATGTAATACTGTACTAGTTTCTGTACTGAGCTTGGTCCTTGCAACTGAATGTAATACTACACTAGTTACTGTACTGAGATTGGACCTTGCACCTGAACGTAATGCTACACTAGTCTCTGTACTGAGCTTGGTCCTTGCATCTGAAGGTAATACTACACTAGTCTCTGTACTGAACTTGGTCCTTGCATCTGGATGTTATACTACACTAGTCTATGTACTGAGCTTGGTGCCTGCATCTAGGTGTAATACTACACTAGTCTCCGTACTGAGCTTGGTACCTTGTACCTGGATGTAATGTTACACTAGTCTCTGTAATGAGATTGGTACCTGCATCTGGATGAAATTCTGCACTAGTCTCTGTACTGAGCATGGTAGATGCACCTGGATGTAATACTGTACTAGTCTCTGTACTGAGCTTGGTTCTTGCAACTGAATGTAATACTACACTAATCTCTGTAGTGAGCTTGACCTTGCACCTGGATGTAATACTGCACTGGTCTCTGTACTCAGCTTGGACCTTGCACCTGGATGCAATACTGTACTAGTCTCTGTACTGAGCTTGGTACCTGCATCTGGATGTAGTACTGCACTAGTCTCTGTACTGAGCTTGTCCTTGCCCCTGGATGTAATACTACACTAGTCTCTGTACTGAGCTCGGAACTTGCACCTGGATGTAATACTGCACTAGTCTCTGTACTGAGCTTGGACCTTGCACCTGGATGTAATACTGCACTAGTCTCTGTACTGAGCTTGGACCTTGCACTTGGAAGTAATACTGCACTAGTCTCTGTACTGAGCTTGGACCTTGCACCTGGATGTCTGCACAAATCTCTGTACTGAGCTTGACCTTGCACCTGGAGGTAATACTGCACAAGTATCTGTAATGAGCTTGTCCTTGCATCTGGATGTAACACTACACTAGTCTCTGTACTGAGCTTGACCTTGCACCTGGAGGTAATACTGCACAAGTATCTGTACTGAGCTTGTCCTTGCATCTGGATGTAACACTACACTAGTCTCCGTACTGAGCCTGGACCTTGCACCTTTATGTAATACTGCACTAGCCTCTGTACTGAGCTTCGTCCTTGTACCTGGATGTACTACTGCACTAGTCTCTGTACCGAGCTTGGACCTTGCAACTGGATGTAATACTGCACCAGTCGCTGTACTGAGTTTGGACCTAGTATTTATATATAATACTGCATTAGTCTGTGTACTTGGCTTGGACCTTGCACCTAGATGTAATACTGCACTAGTCTCAACTGAGCTTGGACCTTGCACCTGTACGTAATACTACACTAGTCTCAACTGAGCTTGGACCTTGCACCTGTACGTAATACTACACTAGTCTCTGTACTGAGCTTGGTACCTGCATCTGGATGTTATGCTACACTAATCTCTGTACTGAGCTTGGACCTTGCACCTGGATGTAATATTGCACTAGTCTCTGTACTGAGCTTGGTACGTGCACCTGGATGTAATACTACACTTGTCTCTGTACAGAGACTGGTAACTGCATCTGGATGTAATACTACACTAGTCTCTGTAAAGAGCTTGGTACCTGCATCTGGATGTAATACTACACTAGACTCTGTATTGAGCTTGGTACCTGCATCTGGATGTCATACTGCACTAGTCCCTGTACTGAGCTTGGTAACAGCAACTGGATGTAATACTGCAGCAGTCTCTGTACTGTGCTTGGTACCTGCATCTGGATGTCATACTGCACTAGTCTCTGTACTGAGCTTGGTACCAGCAACTGGATGTAATACTGCACCAGTCTCTGTACTGTGCTTGGTCCTTGCATCTGGATCGAATACTGTACAAGTCTCTGTACTGAGCTCCGTAGCAGCAAATGGATGTAATACTGCACAAGTCTCTGAACTGAGATTGATACCTGCATCTGGATGTAATACCACACTAGTCTCTGTACCGAGCTTGGTAGCTGCATCTGGATGTAATACTGTACTAGTCGCTGTACTTAGATTGGTGCCTGCATCTGGAGGTAATACTACACTAATCTCTGTACTGAGCTTGGTACCTTTAGCTGGATGTAATACTGTACTAGACTCTGTACTGAGCTTGGTACCTGCATATTGAATGTAATACTGTACTAGTCTCTGTACTGAGCTTGGTCCTTGCATCAGGATGTATTACTGTACTAGTCTCTGTACTGAGCTTGGTACCTGCATCTGTATGTAATACTACACTATTCTGTACTGAGCTTGGTACCTGCATCTGGATGTAATACTGCACTAGCCTCTGTACTGAGCTTGCTCCTTGCATCTGGGTGTAATACTGCACTAGTCTGCATTGAGCTTGGTCCTTGCATCTGGAGGTAATACTACACTAGTCTCTGTACTGAGCTTGATACATACATCTGGATGTAATACTGCACTAGTCTCTGTACTGAGCTTGGTCCTTGCATCTGGAGGCAATACTACACTACTCTCCGTACTGAGCTTGGTCCTTGCATCTGGATGTAATACTACACTAGTTTCTGTACTAAGCTTGGTACATGCATCTGGATGCAATACTGTACTGTTCTCTGTATTGAGCTTAGAACTTGCAGCTGGATATAATACTACACTAGTCACTAGTCTATGTACTGTTTTTGGTCCTTGCACAGGAATGCATCCTTTACTCGTTTGGATAGTAGTTTTGGTCCTTGTAACTGGATGCAATGTTTCACTTTTTGGATAGTGATTGCAATATTTTAAGAAATATGCATTACTTCAATTGTTTGAGTGGTGTTTTTGGTCCTGGAATAAAGACGCGTGCTTCACTCGTTTGGTTTGTGATTTTGGTGTTTATTCTTAATGCCTTGCTACATTCGTTTGGGTAGTGATTTAATTATTTCGCAACGAAGCAATGCTTACTCGTTTGGATAGTGATCCTGGTTCTTGCACCTGGATGCAATACTCCACTCAATTGGGTAGTGATCCTGGTCCTTGCAAATAGATGCAATACTCTACTCTTTGGGTAGTGATCCTGGTCCTTGCACCTGGATGCAATATTCCACTCAATTGGGTAGTGATCTTGGTCCTTGCAAAAGGATGCAATACTCTACTCTTTGGGTAGTGATCCTGGTCCTTGCACCTGGATGCAATATTCCACTCAATTGGGTAGTGATCTTGGTCCTTGCAAAAGGATGCAATACTCCACTCTTTGGGTAGTGATCCTGATCCTAGCACCTGGATGTAATACTCCACTTGTTTGGTTTATGATCCTGATCCTTGCACCTGGATGCAATACTGCACTTGTTTGGTTAATGATCCTTGTCCTTGCACCTGGATGCAATACTCCACTTGTTTGGTTAATGATCCTAGTCCTCTCAACTGGATGCAATACTCCACTTGTTTGCTTAATGATCCTAGTCCTAGCACCTGGATGCAATACTCCACTTGTTTGGTTACTGATCCTGGTCCTAGCACCTGGATGCAATACTGAACTTGTGTCGGTAATGATCCTAGTCCTAGCACCTGGAGGCAATACTCCACTTGTTTTGTTAATGACCCTAGTCCTAGCACCTGGATGCAATACTCCACTTGTTTTGATAATGATCCTGGTCCTAGCACCTGGATGCAATACTGCACTTGTTTGGTTAATGATCCTAGTCCTTGCACCTGGATGCAATACTCCACTTGTTTGGGTAATGATCCTAGTCCTTGCACCTGGATGCAATACTCCACTTATTTTGTTAATGATACTGGTCCTAGCAACGGGAAGCAATATTGCAATTGCTTCGGAAATGATCCTAGTCCTAGCACCTGGATGCAATACTCAACTTGTTTTGTTAATGATTCTGATACTTGCACAGGGATGCAATACTCCACTTGTATGGGTAATGATCTAAGTCCTTGCACCTGGATGCAATACTCCACTTGTTTTGTTATTGATCCTAGTCCTAGCACCTGGATGCAATACTCCCTTTGTTTTGTTAATGATCCTGGTCCTAGCACCCGGATGCAATTCTCCAATTGTTTGGTTAATGATACTAGTCCCAGCACCTTGATGGAATACTCCTCTTGTTTTGTATAATGATCCTAGTCCTAGCACCTGAATGCAATACTCCACTTGTTTGGGTAATGATCCTTGTCCTAGCACCTGGATGCAATACTCCACTTGTATGGGTAATGAATCTAGTCCTTGCACCTGGATGCAATACTCCACTTTTTTGGGTAATGATCCTTGTCCTTGCACCTGGATGCAATACGCCACTTGTATGGGTAATGATCCTAGTCCTTGCACCTGGATGCAATACTCCACTTGTTTTGTTAATGATCCTAGTCCTAGCACCTGGATGCAATACTCCACTTGTTTTGTTAAAGATCCTGGTCCTAGCACCTGGATGCAATACTCCACTTGTTTGGGTAATGATCCTAGTTCTTACACCATGATGCAATACTCCACTTGTTTTGTTAATGATCCTGGTCCTAGCACCTGGATGCAATACTGCACTTGTTTCGGTAATGTTCCTAGTACTAGCACCTGGATACAATACTCCAGTTGTTTTGTTAATGATCCTAGTCCTAGGACTTGGCTGTAATACTCCACTTGTTTTGTTAATGATCCTGGTCCTAGCACCTGGATGCAATACTGCACTTGTTTGGGTAATTATCCTGGTCCTAGCACCGGGATACAATACTCCACTTGTTTTGTTAATGATCCTGATCCTTGCACCTGGATGCAATACTCCACTTGTTTGGTTAACGATCCTAGTCCTTGCACCTGGATGCAATACTCCACTTGTTGGGTAATGATCCTAGTCCTTGCACCTGGATGCAATACTCCACTTGTTTGTGTAATGATCTTAGTCCTAAGTCCTGGATGCAATACTCCATTTGTTTGGGTAATGATCCTGGTCCTAGCACCTGGATGCAATACTCAATTGTTTTGGTAATGGGCCTGATCCTAGCACCTGGAAGCAATACCCCACTTGTTTTGGTAATGATCCAGGTCCTAGCACCTGGATGCAATACTCCACTTGTATTGCTAATGATCCAGGTCCTAGCACCTGGATGCAATACTCCACTTGTATTGCTAATGATCCTATTCCTAGCACCTGGATGCAACACTCCACTTATTTTGTTAATGATACTGGTCCTAGCAACGGGAAGCAATACTGCAATTGCTTCGGAAATGATCCTAGTCCTAGCACCTGGATGCAATACTCAACTTGTTTTGTTAATGATTCTGATACTTGCACCGGGATGCAATACTCCACTTGTATGGGTAATGAACTAAGTCCTTGCACCTGGATGCAATACTCCACTTGTTTTGTTAATGATCCTAGTCCTAGCACCTGGATGCAATACTCCACTTGTTTTGTTAATGATCCTGGTCCTAGCACCCGGATGCAATACTCCAATTGGTTGGTTAATGATACTAGTCCTAGCACCTTGATGGAATACTCCTCTTGTTTTGTATAATGATCCTATTCCTAGCACCTGAATGCAATACTCCACTTGTTTGGGTAATGATAATTGTCCTAGCACCTGGATGCAATACTCCACTTGTATGGGTAATGAATCTAGTCCTTGCACCTGGATGCAATACACCACTTTTTTGAGTAATGATCCTTGTCCTTGCACCTGGATGCAATACTCCACTTGTTTTGGTAATGATCCAGGTCCTAGCACCTGGATGCAATACTCCACTTGTATTGCTAATGATCCACGTCCTAGCACCTGGATGCAATACTCCACTTTTTTGGGAAATGATCCTATTCCTAGCACCTGGATGCAATACTCCACTTGTTTGGGTAATGATCCTAATCCTTGCACCTGGATGCAATACGCCACTTGTTTGGGTAATGATTCTAGTCCTAGCACCTGGATGCATAACTCCACTTGTTTGATTAAAGATCCTAGTCCTAGCACCTGGATGCAAAACTCCACTTGTTTGGGTAATGATCCTGGTCCTAGCAACTGGATGCAATACTCCACTTCTTTGGGTAATGATCCTGGTCCTAGCACCTGGATGCAATACTCCACTTGTTTTCGTAATGATCCTGGTCCTAGCACCTGGATGCAACATTCCACTTGTATTGTTAATGACCCTTGTCCTTGCACCTGTATGCAATACTCCACTTGTTTGGGTAATGAATCTAGTCCTCTCACCTGGATGCAATACTCCACTTGTTTGGGTAATGAACTTAGTCCTTGCACCTGGATGCAATACTCCACTTGTATTGTTAATGATCCTGGTCCTAGCACCTGGATGCAGTACTCCTCTTGGTTTGTTAATGATCCTGGTCCTAGCAACTGGATGCAATACTCCACTTGTTTGGGTTATTATCCTTGTCCTAGCACCTGGATGCAATACTCCAGTTGTTTTGGTAATGATCCTAGTCCTAGCACCTGGGCGCAATACTCCACTTGTTTGGGAAATGATCCTAGTCCTAGCACCTAGGTGCAATACTCTTCTAGTTTGGTTAATGATCCTTGTCCTTGCACCCGCATGCAATACTCCTCTTGTTTTGTTAATGATCCTAGTCCTTGCACCTGTATGCAATACTCTACTTGTATTGATAATGATCCTAGTCCTAGCAGCTGGATGCAATACTCCACTTGTTTGGGTAAGGATCCTAGTCCTAGCACCTGGATGCAATACTCCACTTATTTTGTTAATGATACTGGTCCTCTCACCTGGATGCAATACTCCACTTGTTTTGTTAATGATCCTAGTCGTTACACCTGGATGCAATACTCCACTTGTATTGTTAATGATCCTAGTCGTAGCACCTGGATACAATACTCCACTTGTTTGGGTAATTATCCTGGTCCTGGCGCCTGGATGCAATACTCCAATTGTTTGGTTAATGATCCTAGTCATAGCACCTGGATCCAATACTCCACTTGTTTGGGTAATAATCCTAGTCCTAGCACCTGGATGCAATACTTCGCTTGTTTGGGTAATGATCCTTGTCCTTACACCTTGATGCAGTACGCCACTTTTTTGGGTAATGATCCTAGTCCTAGCACCTGGATGCAAAACTCCTTTTGTTTGGGTAATGATACCGGTCCTTGCACCTGGATGCAATACTCCACTTGTTTGAGTAATGATCCTGGACCTAGCACCTGGGGGCAATACTCCACTTCTTTTGGTAATGATACCGGTCCTTGCACCTGGATGCAATACTCCACTTGTTTGAGTAATGATCCTGGACCTAGCACCTGGGGGCAATACTCCACTTCTTTTGGTAATGATCCTGGTCCTAGCACCTGGATGCAATACTCCACATGTATTGCTAATGATCCTGGTCCTTGCACCTGGATGCAATACTCCACTTGTATTGCTAATGATCCTGGTCCTAGCACCTGGATGCAATACTCCACTTGTATTGTTAATGACCCTGGTCCTTGCACCTGGATGCAATACTCCACTTTTTTGGGTAATGAGCCTAGTCCTCTCACCTGGATGCAATACTCCACTTGGTTGGGTAATGAAACTGGTCCTAGCACCTGGATGCAATACTCCACTTGTTTGGGTAATGATCCTAGTCGTAGCACCTGGATGCAATACTCCACTTTTTTGGGAAATGATCCTATTCCTAGCACCTGGATGCAATACTCCACTTGTTTGGGTAATGATCCTAGTCCTTGCACCTAGATGCAATACGCCACTTGTTTGGGTAATGATCCTAGTCCCAGCATCTGGGTGCATAACTCCACTTGTTTGATTTATGATCCTAGTCCTAGCACCTGGACGCAAAACTGCACTTATTAGGGTAATGATCCTGGTCCTAGCACCTGGATGCAATACTCCACTTGTTTTGGTAATGATCCTGGTCCTAGCACCTGGATGCACTACTCCACTTGTATTGTTAATGATCCTGGTCCTAGCACCTGGATGCAATACTCCACTTGTTTTGGTAATTATCCTGGTCCTCGCACCTGGATGCAATACTCCACATGTATTAATAATGATCCTGGTCCTAGCACCTGAATGCAATACTCCACTTGTTTGGGTAATGATCCTAGTCCTTGCACCTGGATGCAATACACCACTTGATTGGGTAATGATCCTAGTCCTTGCACCTGGATGCAATACACCACTTGATTGGGTAATGATCCTAGTCCTTGCACCTGAATGCAATACTCCACTTGATTGGGTAATGATCCTAGTCCTTGCACCTGGATGCAATACTCCACTTGCTTTCTTAATGATGCTGGTCCTAGCCCCTTGATGCAATACTCCACTTGGTTTGTTAATGATCCTGGTCCTAGCACCTGGATACAATACTGCACTTATTTGGGTAATGGTCCTGGTCCTAGCACCTGGATGCAAGACTTCACTTGTTTGGTTAGTGATCCTGGTCCTGGCACCTGGATTCAATACTCCACTATTTTGGGTAATGATCCTAGTCCTTGCACCTGGATGAAATACTCCACTTGTTTGGGTAATGATCCTAGTCCTAGCACCTTGATGCAATACTCCACTTGTTTGGGTAATGATCCTCTTCCTAAAACCTTGATGCAATACTCCACTTGTTTTGGTATATATCCTAGTCCTAACACCTGGATGCAATACTCCTCTTCTTTGGTTAAGGATCATAGTCCTAGCACCTGGATGCAATACTCCACTTGTTTGGTTAACGATCCTAGTCCTGGTACCTGTATGCAATACTCCACTTTTTTTGTTAATGATCCTAGTCGTTGCACCTGGATGCAATACTCCACTTGTTTGGGTAATGAACCTGATCCTGGCACCTGGATGCAATACTCCACTTGTATTGTTAATGATCCTAGTCCTAGCAGCTGGATGCAATACTCCACTTGTTTGGTTAATGACCCTAGTCCTTGCACCTGGGTGAAATACTCCACTTGTTTGGGTATTGATCCTAGTCCTAGCATCTGGATGCAATACTCCACTAGTTTGTGTAATGATCCTGGTCCTAGCACCTGGATGCAATACTCCACAAGTTTTGGTAATGATCCTGGTCCTTGCACCTGGATGCAATACTGCACTTGTATTGTTAATGATCCTGGTCCTTGCACCTGGATGCAATACTCCACTTGTTTGGGTAATGATCCTAGTCCTTGCACCTGGATGGAATACTCCACTTGATTGGGTAATGATCCTAGTCCTTGCACCTGGATGCAATACTCCCCTTGCATTGTTAATGATCCTGGTCCTAGCCCCTGGATGCAATACTCCACTTGGTTTGTTAATGATCCTGGTCCTAGCACCTGGATGCAATACTCCACTTGTTTGGATAATGCACCTGGTCCTAGCACCAGGAAGCAATACTCCACTTGTTTTGGTAATGATCCTAGTCCTAGCACCTGGATGCAATACTCCACTTGTTTGGTTAATGATACTAGTCCTTGCACCTGGATGCAATACTTCACTTGTGTTGTTAATGATCCTAGTCCTTGTACCTGGATGCATTACTGCACTTGTATTGAAAATGATCCTAGTCCTAGCACCTGGATGCAATACTCCACTTGTTTGGGAAATGATCCTGATCCTAGCACCTGAATGCAGTACTCCACTTGTTTGGGTAATGATCCTAGTCCTTGCACCTGGATGCAATACTCCACTTGATTGGGTATTGATCCTAGTCCTTGCACCTGGTTGCAATACTCCACTTGTATTGTTAATGATCCTGGTCCTAGCCCCTGGATGCAATACTCCGCTTGGTTTGTTAATGATCCTGGTCCTAGAACCTGGATGCAATACTCCACTTGTGTGGGTAATGAACCTGGTCCTAGCACCTGGATAAAATACTCCACTTGTTTTGGTAATGATCCTATTCCTAGCACCTGGATGCAATACTCCACTTCTTTGGGTAATGATCCTAGTCCTAGCACCTGGATGCAATACTCCACTTGTTTGGTTAATAATCCTAATCCTTGCACCTGGATGCAATACTCCACTTGTTTTGTTAATGATCCTAGTCCTTGCATCTGGATGCAATACTCCACTTGTATTGTTAATGATCCTAGTCCTAGCACCTGGATGCAATACTCCACTTGTTTGGGTAATGATCCTGGTCCTAACACCTGAATGCAGTACTCCACTTGTTAGGGTAATGATCCTGGTCCTGGCACCTGGATGCAATACTCCACTATTTTGGGTAATGATCCTAGTCCTTGCTCCTGGATGCAATACTCCACTTGATTGGTTAATGATTCTAGTCCTTGCACCTGGATGCAATACTCCACTTGATTGGTTAATGATCCTAGTCCTTGCACCTGGATGCAATACTCCACTATTTTGGGTAATGATCCTAGTTCTTGCAGCTGGATGCAATACTCCACTTGTATTGTTAATGATCCTAGTCCTTGCACCTGGATGCAATACTCCACTTGTTTGGGTAATGATCCTAGTCCTAGCACCTGGATGCAATACTTCACTTGTTTGGGTAATGATCCTAGTTCTAGCATCTTGATGCAGTACTCCGCTTGTTTGGGTAATGATCCTGGTCCTAGCACCTGGATGCAATAGTCCAATTGTTTTAGTACTGATCCTGATCCGAGCACCTGGATGCAATACTCCACTTGTTTTGGTAATGATCCTGTTCCTAGCACCTGGATGCAATACTCCGTTTGTTTTGGTAATGATCCTGGTCCTAGCACCTGGATGCAATACTCCACTTGTTTGGGTAATGTTCCTGGTCCTAGCACCTGGATGCAATACCCCACTTGTTTGGTTAATGATCCTAGTCCTAGCACCTGGATGCATAACTCCACTTGTTTGATTAATGATCCTAGTCCTAGCACCTGGATTGAAAACTCCACTTGTTTGGGTAATGATCCTGGTTCTAGCACCTGGATGCAATACTCCACTTGTTTTAGTAATGATCCTGGTCCTAGCACTTGAATGCAATACTCCACTTGTACTGTTAATGATCCTGGTCCTAGCACCTGAATGCAATACTCCACTTCTTTGGGTAATGATCCTAGTCCTAGCACCTGGATGCAATAGTCCAATTGTTTGGGTTATGAACCTGGTCCTAGCACTTGGATGTAATACTCCACTAGTTTTGGTAATGATCCTGGTCCTTGCACCTGGATGCAATACTCCACTTGTATTGATAATGATCCTGGTCCTAGCACCTGGATGGAATACTCCACTTGTTTGGGTAATGATCCTGGTCCTAGCACCTGGATGGAATACTCCACTTGTTTGGGTAATGATCCTGGTCCTAGAACCTGGATGCAATACTCCACTTGTTTTGGTAATGATCCTAGTCCTAGCACCTGGATGCAATACTCCACTTGTTTGGTTAATGATCCTAGTCCTTGCACCTGGATGCAATACTCCACTTGTTTGGGTAATGATCCTAGTCCTAGCACCTTGATGCAATACTCCACATGTTTGGTTAATGATCCTAGTCCTAGCACCTGGATGCAATACTCCACTTGTTTGGTTAATGATCCTAGTCCTAGCACCTGGATGCAATACTCCACTTGTTTGGGTAATGATCCTAATCCTTGCACCTGGATGCAATACTCCACTTGTTGGGGTAATGATCCTAGTCCTTGCACCTGGATGCAATACTCCACTTGTTTGTGTAATGATCCTGGTCCTAGCACCTTGATGCAATACTCCACTTGTTTGGTTAATGATCCTAGTCCTAGCACCTGGATGCAATACTCCACTTGTTTGGGTAATGATCCTGGTCCTAGCACCTGAATGCTGTATTCCACTTTTTTGGGTAATGATCCTGGTCCTTGCACCTGAATGCAGTACTCCACTTGTTTGGGTAATGATCCTGGTCCTAGTACCTGAATGCTGTACTCCACTTGTTTGGGTAATGATCCTGATCCTTTCACAAGAATGCTACTCCTTGCTCGCCTCTGTATTGGTCTGCCAAAGATACAACACCAAGATTTTCAGGAAAGGCCCTCCGTGTTCAGCTACACTTTACATTGAATATTTCTCATAATTTTTATTTTAAAAAAAATGTCTACTAATTTTTATTAAAATATCGTTTGTTAATATTTGCCTGAAAAAGTATATATTTTCATTTTTTCGGGTATAGTTTTTCAAGACCTCCTCATTCTGAATATATGTTGCATAACGCAAAAACAATAAGAAATGAACAAAAGCTTACCACACAAAAAATGTATATCTTGAGCGTGGTCGGCTTATCCTCTTATAATGTAGGACTGATGCTCCCCTAGGACTTACAAGCGAATGCCTCGGGGTTAGACGGCACGAAACCGCAAAATGAAAAACCTGGAACAAGTGGTTAGCCTGTAGCCAGACATGAGTGTTAGTTGAAATAATAGCGAAATGAATGAGAGGAAAAGTGATGATATAACAATTGGTGGAACGAGTGACGGGAGATCTCGGAAAAAAAACCGTCCTGATGCCGTATCGTTTACAAGTCCCAAACGCGGACCCTTGGGATCGAACCCAGGGCGCCTAGGTGGGGGGGCGAGCGGACTAACCTTTCAGCCACAGCGTCGCATTTAGGTATCGGTAAAACACATAATTCATATTATATGCAATTTTTGTGGACTTAACTGTATCCAAGGTATTCCTTGTTATTGGTTTCAAATTTAAACTACTAAAAATCATTTCTCAAACGGTAAGTCAACTTTTGTTTCATCTCTCTTTTGTTTTGCGCCTAGCAAGAAAAGGGAAACATAAGTCAGTTGTTTCACATAGCGATCAGCTTTTTCAAGATTTGACTGATGTTTTAGGATAGTATACTATCTAATTTTCCTTCTACTTAAAAGGAAGCAAGTAATAAGACCATTTCTACTAATGCTTATCTTGATTAGCATGATTAAATAAAGTAATAGTCTTTTGTAAGTAAATGATGTTTGCAGCATAGGTCGGGAAAGCCACGTGAATGCAAAACATTAGATTGGTTGGTAGCAGGTGATAAATCCCTCTAAACAAAATTGCAACTCATAGGCAATCAAATGAAAAATTCAAAAGGACCTGTGCCTAAGTTTGTTACTGGCAGTTATAACACGGTGAAACTAACACCATGCTCTCCAGATATGTTATTTCCCATTGCAGCATTAAAGCGTTTGTAATAATTCATTTCCCATTGCACACCAACACCGCAGATATCAGGAGCCTGCATTATCAGATGAAACAGTACATTTTTGTGCACCAACACACCGCAACATTTTGTTTTCAAATAGTTAACAACCGCACCAACAATTTCAATATCGCAGCATCTGTTTGCAATTGATCAGAGGCTTGCGAACCACAGTCCTCGGAACAAAAGAGAACGCTTGAAAACAATATATCTGTCTTCACATGTTTGCAAACTCATGTTTAAAAATCTCCAAATTAAGTTATGGAGTACATTTCTGTTGCCAGATATAATACGATAACGTTTCAAAATGTGGTCAACCCCACAAATATTGCCAACAAACGTATTACCTTCACTACCGAGTACTATGCACAATGTCCATAGTGGATAGAAAAGCTATTGTATTCCATCTAAGAATTCGCCACCCAAATTTCACAGAAAATACATGTCTTGCAGAGCGGCATTCTTACTTGCTCTACACGTACTATGTATACAGTGTATAGAGAAGCTATTGTACTGCATCCAAAAACTCTAATCCCAGATTTCACCGGAAAGATATGTTTTGAGAGCCCCTGAATCCAAAAGAAGGGCAGTTTTAGAAAAAGGTCTATGTGTGTGAAGTGTACTCCAGAACTCAGAAGCTAAAGGTCCGTTAAATACATGGATTTTTTTTTTAAATTTAGTTTTTCTCAAACATGGCTGTACCGATTTTGATTAAAATAGCGTATACCAAAGTTATTCACAACATAAGTAATATGTATATTTTGAATTTTTAAGGAATAGCTTCTAAAGAGCACATTATTCCAGTTGATTTATGTAGAATTTTGCATAACAGTTAAACCGCAAGAGATAGACAAACACTTACAAAACAAAACATGTAAATTTCGTTAAAACACACAACTTATGGCATGCATTTTTATTGTAGAGTTCACCGTTTCCAAGATATTCCTTGTTATTGGTAACAATTTTAAAATACTTTACTCATCTCAGGAAGTGTCCGCTTTTCTTTTGTTCTACTCCTGGCTAAGCGAGAAGCCAATTTCAATGACAATCGCATAAGGATAGCTCTTAAAACATTTGATTATCGCTCTAGCATAGTGCATTCCTTTAGTTCTCTTCTATACTTATAAGTAAGCAAGTAATAAGTACGTTCTGCTAATGCTTATCATGGTGCAGAAAGAAGAATAATTATATGTAAATAGTCTTTTTGTAGAGCAGTTAGCGAGTCATCACATCACATTTGTCTGTCTGTGGATAGCGTGAGTAAAAAACGAAGAGTCCTTTAAACAACAAAATTGGTATTTAAGTTTATTATTTTATAAGGACCCAACACGAACATTTTAAGGAAAATACCTCAACAGCAAACTAGTCTTTACATGGAAGACTTATTGAAATATTCGGTTGTCTCAAAAATGTCTAACGATTTTGATAAAAAATACTATGTATTAAATATACTTGCATAACAAATGAAACCGCTCACCTCCCATCTAGGCGGCCCGAGTTCGATCCCAAGCGCCCACATGTGGGATAGTGGTGCACGAAGCGGCGTCTGGGTGGGTTTTCTCCGGGTCCTCAGGTTTCCCCCGCCACTCGTTCTACCAACTGCTCCATCATCACTTACTCCATCATTTCACATACATTTCATATCATCCAATTCGTCACGCTCATGTCTGCTACGGGCCGACCACTCGTTCCAGGTTCTCCTTTCTGTGGTTTCGTGAATTGGCTCCTCGACAGGCTTCTGACACCTAGACATCCGCTTGTAAGTCCTAAACCTCTTGGGACTTTTGCAGAACTGGTAAACCGTAAGAAATGGACAAAAACTTGTATACAAAATGTAAATTGCTTTCACTTATACTTTTCTCAAACGGGAGCTTCCCATTTGTTTGGTATATCGCTTGTTTCACTCCTGACCGGACTAAGAGAAGCGAATTTCAATTGTTTCACATAGCAAACAGATTTGATACAATTTAACTATCAATTTAACCTAGTGTATTCCCGTATTTTCTTTCCCTTACAAGAAAGCAAATTATACCACCATTTGCTAATGTTTATCTCAAATAACATGATGCAGATAAAAAAATAATCCCTTTTAAAACTAGTTTGTTTGCAGAACAGATAGAGATAGTCATTTTAATGGAGCATTCGTTTATTTTTCTATACAAATCAGAAAAAATATTGTGGAGGAAATATAGATGTCCTAAAATAACGCAATCTTGAAGGTAAGTTAAGTGAACGAAACTAGTTCATCAATACATATTATTTACCCACAAGGAGCCCTAAATGTACCTGTAGGAACAATCAGGAAGCGAATGGAGCAATACAAGTTGTAGAAGTACCGAGTGGTCGTTTTATATCCCGGCCATGTGCGTGTGCTTGCGTAATTCGTTTGCACTGCAGTGACCTCTTTATGCACTGTGACTACGGTGATTAGCCACCTAAGGGGGTGATTAGAGCAAATTAAAAAAAAAAAAAGAAAAGTAATTTTATTTGATAGATCAGGTATGTTGAACCTTTTCTAAGTTTTTCTTTTTGTTTGTTTGTATCTCCACTTAAGAAAATGATATTAAATAACTTTGCAGTAAAACTATAATATGCCGGTTTTTCAAACAGGCACCGGCTTTGGGGATATGTGTACGCGTTTAGATTCTTGTTTGTTCTTCTAAAAGATTGACCTCTTAAGTACTGCCAAAATTGCTGTTCGGAGATGCAATCTTGGTTAAAATAATATAACGACGGCCCGAGTTCACCCTCGCTCGAAGACACTACCTTCTGACCTACCCTAAAATAGGGCGAACGTACACAAGTCTGTGTGTTTCCCTAGAAGACATTCCCGAGTTTCCTTTCATCTCCAATTCTATTGATTTCCCGTAATTTCTACGACTGGAACTTTAAGAGCCTGGCTACGGGACTATATAAGAGAGACCAACACTGCTGTGAGTGAGTTAAAAGTCAATCTAGTGAGTGACGAATGCTAGGTGAATGTAGAGACCCAGATGTTTTATGTTTCAGAGTGTAGCGTTTTGTATTTACGTTGAGTGCCCTAGTGGCAAACAAAGTAAATTAGCAAAAACTGATGTTCCCATGTGTTACAATACTATACATGTGTGTATATATATTATATATATACATACATATATTATACATACATATATATATCGAAAATGTACAAAACTGGTATCACATCAGTTGGTACCGTCGATTAATTATTTAAGCTGGGCCCTCCACGTCCTAAACCAAAGGCGAGATAGAGGCACTCAACAGGTCCAGACACAATGCACCAACCTATGCGAACATTTCATCCAGTTGGTAGGATTTAGCATTGTGACCGCCAAGGTAACAGCTGCTGTGAATGGGCGACATCTCCAGCAATGTAATTCACGAATATTATACCCAGTTCTGCAGAATTTAGCACTCTGACCACTGAGCTATCAGCTGACGTGAATAGGCGACATCTCCAGCAATGTCATTCACGAATATTATACCTGGTTCTGCAGAATTTAGCACTCTGGCCGCTGAGGTATTAGCTGACGTGAATGGGTGACATCTCCAGCAATGTCATTCACGAATATTATACCCAGTTCTGCAGAATTTAGCACTCTGACCACTGAGCTATCAGCTGTCGTGAATGGGCAACATCTCCAACAATGGCATTCATGAATATTATACCCGGTTCTGCAGAATTTAGCACTCTGACCGCTGAGGTATTAGCTGATGGGAATGGGTGACATCTCCAGCAATGTCATTCACGAATATTATACCCAGTTCTGCAGAATTTAGCACTCTGACCGCTGAGGTATTAGCTGATGGGAATGGGTGACATCTCCAGCAATGTCATTCACGAATATTATACCCGGTTCTGCAGAATTTAGCACTCTGACCGCTGAGGTATTAGCTGATGGAAATGGGCCCAGACGGGAGACGAGCGGTCTAATCAGTTGGCCACGGCGCCGCCATGCAAACAAAAGTGAAATAAAAAACTATGTAAAAGCTGAGTTATGCACAAAAGAAACACGAGAATTCGAAGTAGTATTGCAAAAAGTTCACAATTCACATTACTTCAAAAGTGTTGGCCTACTTTTTAATACTCATATGTGCAGCAGGATTCCAATCACACAGGATCCCTAGACACAGAGGCAGACCATCGCAGTAGACCTTTAGGGAGGAATGAGGGTTACGCTGAAGCGGAACCAATTCCCCGGATGACGAAGTATTCAAGCATGACAGGGTCCTTAACGTGTACAGTTGCAATGACTTCGACGCCGCCCGGTCCCACTCCCAGGCCCCGAGGCCCCAGTGGTTCCCAGGAGGCCCCGATCCGAAAGCTGTGAAGGCAGTTCCCGATAGAGCGGTACCGACAACAGAGCCACGGGGCCTTAAAAGCCACCGCCAGGGCCTTAAACCCTGAAAGAGATGAGGAACAATAGATGATAATGGTGGTGGTGGTGGTGGTGGTGGTGGTGGTGATTGGAGTTTAAGGGCGCTCAACTATAAAGTTTATTAGCGCCCTTAGAAATTAAAACCCGGCTAAAACCAGATATAAAAACATCTCGAAATTTAGATTTTAAAATCCCGAAAGGAACCAGAATTTTAAAAAATACCATTAAAATAAGTAGAAGGATAAAAAGGCAGCCAAAATGATGAATAAAACGTGTAAATAAAACAATCAACGGCAAGAGCCATAAATGAATCTTGGAAAACAGAGAGAAAGATGGAGACCAAAAGAACATAAGTGTAATTAAAAGTAAGGCCGCAAGGTGTCACAGATGAGAAAATGAGGATAAGCCTTACAAATCACTCCATTTCTGCCGTCAAAAATTATATAATAAAATAAAACTAGATTCTTAAGGCAAATTTTACTTTAGATAAAAATTTAAAAACCTTATCCACCGCTCCGGTATCATCCGCCAGGACCTCCGAAAGTCTCGCCGGCAGTTGAAGAGTGGCTCGTAGTGGTGCACTCTATCAAGATATACCTGACAGAAAACGCTTCGCCGCAGAGGTGATAGATAGGTGGGGGTTCCTTCTTACACAAATGCCTGAGTAAAAAAAACAGTGGCCAATGCGCTAAAGAGACAAAATGACCTCCTAAACAAGAGATAGGAAGAGGAACTGATAAGACAGGACAATTTTGGGGATGTAATAAACCTTCCCATCACTCACCTGGCAACCCGAGGATGCCCCGAAAACTTCTTAGGTTCAGGAAGCCCTGTGACTTGAGTCGAACTCGTGGCCTCTTGAATGCGAGTCGCCAAATTTATCGCGGCGAATCCTCGTGCGGTTCATCTATATAATAACCCTTACAATAATATTTACTTAAGACTGCTCATAATTCAGAACTGATTTGGAAAGGTAGAATCTGAATATAAAGTTCAATGGTATAGTCAGGAGCCAAGCCACAAATATTCGGTTTTCTTTGCAATTCAATAGCATAGCTGCGACTTGAACCACGGGAATCACTGTCCTACTCACGGTTTGTTTAGAAAAAGGATTAAGTAAATGAAGTAATAGTTGCTTACCAAATGTCATTGGAATATCCTTGTAGTTTTCCCTGAAAAAAAGACAGGTTGAGAATTGAACGTCCCTTTGTCATGTAGCCATGGTAAGCGAGTGGAACTACACGTTTGCAACATTCTATTTTCCTAGAGGGTATATAATACCTCTTAGACGTCATTTTAAATCGTTGCGTCGGATATCAAAATTTAAAGCAGTTTTTCTCGAGTTTAATTTTGGGGGGGGGTCCCATATTGGAAATCTATGTTCTCCCACAAAAATACAGCTAGAAATATGAAACGGTTTCCAAAGCAGTACAAAATGTCTGTATTACATGTATCTTGCATTTTACATATAGCTCCTACATAAGTAAAAGAAGACGTGCTCCATTCATTTCAATCACCCTGCGGTTTACCGGGAAACATGCGAGTCAGTTGAGAAATTTAATGTCGTACCGTTATATTACCATGGTAGCTCAGTGGTAGAGTAACCGGCCTGAGACCGCGAGATCCATGCTTCAAATCCTACTCCTGTCCTACACATGGCTTGTGTGAAAAACATTTAAATCAAGCTTTTGACATCTCTTACGGTTTGCCAGTGATAGAAATGTCGTCCAGAGTCAGGTCTTTGAACGCTACCCGGAAAATTCAAGATATACATTTCGTTTGTCATAAAATGTCTTAAACATTTATTTTTTTAATAAAAACAGCTAGAGCCATTTTTGAGAAAATCAAAATGGGTAGTTCCATATAAAGGGTAGTTGGGGATGGCGGCGATTTTCTTGAAAATCTTCATCTCGCATCCCTGGAAAATACTGAACTGAAAATATCAATGGTAGTATTAAGTTATGATATAGACACACTCACATGTACTCACACACACATACACGCGCGTGCGCGCACATTTTTCTAAAAATCAACTCTGAAACATATTTCCGGTGAAATGTCGGTATCGAATGTTTGGGTGGTATACAATACGGTCTATATCTATTTGTACAGACATGTTACAGAAAATAATTAATTAGTATTGTTAGCCCAGTTTTTGCAGTATTTTCAACTTGGTAATTTTTAAAAAATGACTATTCACTAAAGAAAAATATCATTGACACTATTTCTAACAAAGATATTAAGGAATGTAATTTTAAAATATCTGAGGTGCTACTTTCACATAGCTGTCTCTAGCTGTTCCCTACACAAACTATCCTTACTAAGGACTTTTATTTTATCTACATCATGCTAATCTAGATAAACATTAGCAGAATTTGCGTTATTACTTGCTTCCTTGTAAGTAGAAGGGAAATAATGTGGCTAGGCTAAAGCGATAATCAAATCGCTGGTTGCTATGAAATTGAAATTCCTTTGTTTGTATGCTCCGTATGAGAAAAGTAGAAGATTTTAAATTTGAAACCAATAACAAGGAATATCTCAAAAACAGCCAGCTCTAAAAAAAAGAAAAAAAAAAAAAAGCCTAGGTATATGACAAAATGTGTGTCTTTTAACAAGATCTGTATTTTAGTTAAGTAAGTTTTTGCCTATCTCTTACTGTTTATCAGATAAGCACAATTTAGCAAAATTCATCCAGAATAAGGAGCTCTTCAGAGGCTATTCCCAGAAAATTCAAAATATAGGTACACTTTATTTGTAATGTAAATAGCTTTAATATGCGATATTTTAATCCAAATTGTAAGAGCCATTTCGGAGAAAATTATATTTTTCAAAAAAAAAGTACATGTAAAGGGTAGCTGAAGGGGCATCCTTGGAAGATATTAAACTTATATCCAAGTTTGGTATTTAACGGATTTTTCGTTTCTGAGCTATGCTGTCCACATTCTCTCTCACACGCGGACCATTTTCTAATTTTTTTGGACTCAGTAGACCTTAAACCATATATTTTTTGTGAAATCTCGATATCAATTTTTTTGTGAAATACAATACCTTCTCTATTCACTATGTACATTGTACATACGGGCGAGAGAAGATAAAATAATGCGTATGGCTCAATATAGGAAAAGATACATTTTTATTTTAGGTAATTGAATGTAATAAATTAATGTATCCAGAAATTACATATTTGAACTAAACTTGGCATCAATACTACTTTTGTTGCCAGTAGGACCTATACAAATCTTAAGGCTCTATTATCAATTTAGAAAAAAAAGTTATTTCACCTCGGTGTCCCATTGAGCAAGTACGACTGAAAGTTTGAAATTTCAATTTAATAGCGATAACTTTTTTGAAATTGATACTGCAATGCACACTGGTTAAAGAGAAAATTTCATCAATTTTGCTGTAATGGTTTGGAAGTTACAGTTAAATGTGTTTATGTTTTGTCACGTCACTAAAGAAGTCCCTTGCGACGCAGAAAATTAGCATTTTGGACTAACATTTTAACCTTGAGTTTAACAATATATCTACTTTTTTAAAATTGCCCTGTGTTTCTCAGTATTTCCTTTGGTTTAGGCTCCAAAGTTTTTAAAGTTAGGAATTTACATTTACTGTCATAAAAATATAATCTTTATGTTCGAAAATTGAAAACATATGCTTAAATACATGTGACAGTAAAACCTAGGGTAACTCTTATTCATTGTACCTCTGTGAACACGTACAGGAAATGTTATTTGTGTTACAGAAAAACTGCTCTATAAGCAACATTTTACAGGAAGAAAAATGCTGAAAACATAAATAGCGAGAAAACAAGGAAAGGTTGGAACGCATGGCTCACATTAAAATCCACCAGGTTGGTAAGTTGGACCCTCAGCTGTCCTTTTCCTCTGCTCTGCTGCTGTCTTTTCAGTCATTTTCTTCTTGCATTGCTGCTTTTCTTCTGCACGATTTCGGTTTTTACTTTAAATGGTGCTAATGAGATGTTGTCGAGCTGAAGTTTTTTTGCCGAATCCAGTACAGTTTCACCTCTAATGCCTTGTTGTGGCTAAGGTATTTAAAAATGGCTCCTGGGGCAAATTATACCTTTTTTATTCCGGAATACTTAAATTATTTTATGGAAATAAAATTAAAGAAGTAGATTTTTTCATGAAATGTCATTCCTACATACCCTTAAACAGCACATTATATGAAAAATATTTTGTTTTTGTCCCCGTGTGTGCAGACTGACGGAATATTTGGCCAGAAAAAGGCGCCTCCTTGTTTCATGCACCTGCATGGCAAACAGGCAAGTGGCATCACACGCCCAACTCTGTGTAAACAACACGTGTACGACATTAACTCATGTCCGTGTGTTTGTGTCAAGATGATTAACCATTCAAGCACAGAATGCGTGTTCAAACACGCCACAGATTCCCCAGCATTAGCGCATGTGCTCAAACAAAATACTTTCGTCATTATTGGCAACCACAAATATCATCAGCCACTTCACTTCAAAATTAGATCCGCTTCGGTGCACTTCAAAATTGGCCAAAGCAAGGGAGTTTTCACTCAGATTCCATATTCCTGTATTACAACGCAAAATAGCAAAAGTAAACCCCTTTACTTATATCCTTTACTTGTTACCTTCTGTAGTTCATATGTACAACGCACATAGTAAATAGAGAAGGTATTGTATTCCATCATAAAATTATATACCGATATTCCACCGGAAATGTATGTTTTGAGACACTCTGAATCAAAAAGAAAAACATGTTTAGAAAAAGGTCAGCTGTTCGACTGTGTGTGTGAACAACATAATTCAAAAACGGAATGTTCCTTAAATACAAAAATTGGTATATAAGTTCAGTATTTCCCAAGGCTGCAACACAAAGATTTTCAAGAGAATCCCTCACCCCAAATTTGGATTTCCTCAAAAATGGCTCCAACGATCTTGATTAAAATGCCGAATAGTAAAGATATTTACATGATAATTATATATATATATATATATATATATATATATATATATATATATATATGCGAGAACCTTCACCAGTGACTTAGACACAATCTTAAATTTATGCCGCTATCGACATTCAGAAAACAGTAATATAGCATGAAAATAAAACCTCTTATATTGCCCTTCGGCAGTTGCGCCCTATTTTCGGGGATGCAAAGGACCCTACTAAACCATCGGCTACAATTATGCTCTGAAAAAAGTAGCAGTTCCCTTCATTGAGGGTGGGCGTACTTTTAGCAGTACCAACATAAACAGCTCCTTTGGGACGGATTAATATGAGAACGTATACTTTGGTATTCCTTGTATACGGCCGTTCTCTCGTATGCGCTGCGCCGGAGTGGAGACCTTGCAATGTGTAAACACAGGAAATGCGACGCGCCAGAAGCTTCGGCCTACACAATTTTCCAGAAAGCTGTGCGACGTCAATTTTAGGAGAGAAAAAGGTTCCTCCCGTCAAAAGAGGGAAGAGCTGCAATCCTAAGTGAGTCAGGAGTGTGCGCGCGCATGCCGTGCGAGCAGTGGCGGTGAAAGTGAATTGTTTGTAGCAATCAATTAACGATTTCATACGTAATCAAGTTTTGTTACAATATCATTGAAATGGTGTATACACACTTACGAATATTAGGATTAAAATCGATACAGAAATATTCATTAACATCCTACTTGTGATGTCATTAATCAATAATATGTATTTGTAAATTTTTAAGCCAGAAGGAACGTCTGACAATTTTAATTTTCTTCTACCAAACTATTAGGAGATTTATAAAAATATATCACTACAATTTAACACACTATAAAATAAATTAGTTATAGAAATATTAATTTTTTATTTTATCTACGGACACAGTACGTAAGGGAAGCATTATATACCACCCGAACATTCGGTACTGAGATTTCACCGCCAATACACGTGCTTGATGCTCCCAAAAGTAACAAATTAGAAAACGCTCTATTAGTGTATTCCAATGCCGGTTAAATACTAAACTGGTATTTAATGTAAGTCCTAGTTATATTGACCCCAGACGTGAAGCCCACGTTCATTTTGGTATTTAAGTGAAAGACATAAAAGATTTTTCGAAATTTTCTATTTTCTCAAAAATGGTTTTAACGATGTTGATTGAAGTACCGTACACTAAAGGTACGTGATGGCGATCTGCTCATTCTCAATGAGGTTTGCAATATATAGTTTAGCTGGTAAATGTCAAGCTATAGACGAAAACCTACTGCCAATCTGTTATAACGTACAGTGTAAGCCATTCCAGAACTATCTGTTATTAATACTTCAAACTGTGGAATAACTGTCCACTTAAAAGGTCCTTTCGAAGTTCAGCTGTTTCTTGTGATAGGTGCAGATGGTGTAAGTAGCGTCCAATTGCTAAGCATTTGACTATGACTATTACCTTTGTATCTATATCGCAGCCCGGTGATAGTGCAAAAGTAGACTATGTGAAATGAAGGTGAAGTAGATGACAGGAAAGATGGAGAAATAGGTGGAATGAATGGCGGAAAAACGGAGAACCCAGATAAAGCCCGCCGAGACGCTGCTTCGTCCATCACACATCCCACTGCGCTCCCTGTGATCGAAACTGTGAGTGTTGAGCGATCTAACCACTTGCCAACGGCAAATCCCTAAACACCCTGTATATGGTAAATTAAAATCAGTATTCAAGAAACTGATTTTGATTTTTCACCGAATGGATTATGGCACAAGCTTGCAAATATTTTCTCCGTTCTGAAAACCTACAAAGAACTTGATGAGACTGATGCTTTAGAAAATAAGAGGTAAAAATAATACAGAATCAAGGAGAAAAAGAAGAGTTTGTGTAGTAAAGGAAGTTAAGGGGAAATGCAATCTGCGCTTGCAGTTGATATTGACAGATGTTATCCATGTTATACGTTTCTGCACTGCAGGAGACAAAACCGCACATCTTTTGGGAAAGTAATTTCAAGAAAATGATTTGTCGTTTCCCATGGAATGATGAATAAACCCTACAAATATCCAAAGGGGGAAATAATAGGAACATATGAATTTGTTTTAATTTCAATATAACCTTAAATTGTATTCCAAATGTCGCGAGTATAGTATGAAGTTGTCTAATATTCCAAATCATGTTTACCGACACGGAATTTGTATATAAATAGTGAATAATGTAATAAAATAAAAACACATAACCTGATGCTACATTATACCGGGTGATCGAAAAACGTCCGAACCGGCTGCGCGGTGTTTTGCCTGTCCGTGCCCTCGGTACTCGTTACCGACTGCCGCTATCATAGAAAGGTGCGAATAAAACCATGCAGTATTTTCATAACTAATTTTAAAGGCTACACTTACTAATGTTATTAAAGTAGATGCTGAAAATGACCACCATCGTCCATACCTTTTTGGCACCTCTTTAGCGAACTATCACTCGCAGTAGTTCAAGAAGAGAAATACTGGCAATTTCCTGGCGGATATTTTGTTTTTAATCTTCCAGGGGCGTGGGTTTGTCTTTTACATTTTATGCTTTAAGCTATCCCACGGATAAAAATCGCAGGGGGTTAGGTCGGGGAACCGAGGTGGCCACGAACTTCTACCAATAATTCTGTCCTGAAACACATAAACAATCATTCTCATCAAAGGATTTGCTGTTGCAGAGTCTTGTTGAAAAAAGGTAAAATCACGCTGCCTTTCGGTCAATTCTCTAAAAACTGGGGGCAAAATTGTAGTCACGTATGTTCAGGTGTTAACTGTTGACACGAAAAAAATTAAACGTATAACCCTCTCTCCGCCAATGGCGCACCATACACCAATTTTTTCATCATGAAGGGGTATTCCAACAACATTAGGTTTCTCAGAGCTCCAATAACGATTATTTTGTGTACACACATATCCATGAAGGTGGAACCAAGCCTCGTCCGTGACAAATATTAAATGTGGGCCAATTTCGCCATTTTATACACTATTGAGAGTCTGCTCACAAGATGTGCTAACACATGCGAATCATAAATAAATACACGCAGTGCAGTAGAAAACAAGTGCTGGGCCATAATACACTTTGTGACTAAGTACAGGACAAAATGATAACTGGTAATAACTCAACCACACGATATCACCGTCAGTGCGGTTTCAGGGCAGAGAAAAACAAGTCAGCACCGTGACATTGTGTATAGAAGCTCTGTGTTATGTTTCCGTGTGCGCAGTGGAAAAACACCACGCAGCGATTCGGAAGTTTTAGGGTCGCACGGTAGAAGATCCACGCATACCACAAAAATCTTGATCTCTGTATAATAAGTACGTTCCAGAAGAATAGAGACAATTCATAAGTTAAAAACGATAAACAAAAACAATAATCTACATTGATCAATTATCAACATTTGTAGATATTTCTGGTGCGTGGGCACACGTCAGAATGCTTATTGTTTGTGAAAACAGCATTAAAGGGACACAAAAATGCTTTTCGCGCAATGTTGTCAAGCATTGCATTCGTACATACGGCTGATGTGAAAAACAATTAATTCACATTTAAATTACATTTTTTTTTTTTTTTTTTTTTTTTTGTTTAGCTCTACCAGGGCGAATACAATACATGTTTTGGACGGCATTTTAAATCGTGACACTGGTTAAATGACTATGTCAAACTTTAAAATCATTTTTATCATGCTTACCTTTTTCTCCATATTTGAAATCTATCTTCTTCTTCTTCTTCAAAAATAGAGTTAAAGGCCCTGAAACGCTTTTCCAAGTCACTGGAAGGTGTGTAATAAGACCAATGGTTGGAATTTATATTGGTCATGGATTACTCTTAAAAAGCTAATTAGCATAAACATGCGCTCTTTTGCAAAGTTGTTTCCAGTTTGCGTCATAAAATACCTATATCCTTTTTTTTTAGATAAAGGATATCCACAAGCAGATAATTTTTCATAAAGATATTAAAAAATAGCATTTTTAAAAAACTGTTTCGTATAGCCCAATATTGGTAGGAAAAGATTTTAGCGTGACCGAGTGGTTAGACCACTTGCCTCTTACCAAGTTCGGTCCTAGGCAAGCGTATGTTGGATTTGCGACGCAGGGGCTGGTTTTCTCCGGTTTCCTCAGCCATCGCATTCCACCGGCGTTCCAGCTTCATTCCATGTATCACCAGCATCATTGCCTGCGGTGCCATATATAGTAAGTTCTTGGGAAGTCAGATGCAGTCCAAAGAAGTCCAATCCCTCAGTAGAGGTTTTATTTTGGTCAATAGGTTTAAAGCAGGGCCGTCTGGACACCTCCCATCCATTTTATTGACCAAAACAGGCTCCATGATTCCAGAAAAGCTGCAGAAAATCTTGGGAAGTCAGAGGGAGTCTACACAAGTTGTAACCCACAGCAGAGGTTTCCTTGGTCAATGGGTTTAAAACAACAGCGTCCAGACCCTTTCCATCCATTTTATTGACCAAAACAGGCTGCATGATTCCAGAAAATCTGCAGAAACTCTTGGTAATTTAGACCGAGTCTGCACATACTGCATTCCACAATAGATGTCTCCTTTTGGTCTATGGGTTTAAAGTAGCGGCGTCCGAACCCTTCCTACCCTATTTATTGACCAAAACAGGCTCAAAAGTTCCAGAAAACCTGCAGAAGTTTTTGGGAATTGAAAATAAGTATGAACAAGTTGCGCCCCACAGTAGAGAGTTTTTTTTTTTTTTAGGTCCATGGCGATTAGGTAAGGTCATCGCCATTTTTTTAATCTCTTCTACAACTGTCGGCAAATCTGCCGGTAAACCTAAACAAACTGGTTGCCTTAGTTCAAGATAAAGTTAAAGCTAAGAAAACCTGTGCACAAGAAGAATATTTAGGAAACCAAGATAACATCTGTGTGTGTGTATTTTTTCCTCTTAGGATGTTCCATTCCACCCAAATGTTAAAAATCTCCATTTATTATAAATTCAATAAGAATGAAGAGCATTTCACAGAATTTTACATAAGTTTTCCATAGTCGGCTTACCCTCCCCTTATTTAGGACTGATACTCGCCTAGGACTTTCAAGCAGATACCTAGGGGTCAGAACCCTTTCAGGGAGCCAACGGCACGAAACCACAGAATGGAGAACCTGGAACGAGTGGTCGGCCCTTAGCCAGGCATGTGCGTGAGGAAGTGGATGATAGGAAATCTGATGGAGCAGTTGCTGGAATGAGTGGCGGGGGAAACCGGAGGACCTGGAGAATGCCCACCCAGATGCCGCTTAGTCCACCACTAATCCCACCTGCGGGCGCTTGGGTTCGAACCCGGGCCGCCTAGGTAGGAGGAGCGATCCAACCACTCCGCCACGGTGCCGCCATTTTACATAAATGAACTGGTTTATTTACCATTCTAGCATCTGGTATTATCTCATAGATTTGAAAGCCTCACAAACATTCACTTCGGTGAAAGACAAAACGTTGGCTGCGAAGTCAAGGGAAGCCTGGAGTTCGATTGCAGGGGGACACATGTGAGCATTTATCACCTCTTTGTTGCGAGCAGTCACGGGCTCAGATGTGCTACACTCACATGACTTTCTCTAGCTGCTCTACAAACACACTTCTCACAAAAGAGTATTCTTCTTTCTACACCATCCCAATCGAGATAAACATTAGCAGAAGGGAACTAAAGGAATGAGCTATGCTAAAGCGATAGTCTTACCCTTCCCGTATTTTTTAGGACTGACACCCCTATGGATTACAAACAGATGCCTAGGAGTCAGAAGCCTGTCGGGGAGCCAAAGGAACCATAGAATGAAGAACATGGAACGAATGGTTGGCCCGTATCCAAGCATGAGCATGAGGGGTGGATGACATGAAATGCAAGCAAAATGGATGATAGGAAAGGTGGTGATGAAGCAATTGGTGGAATTAGTGGCGGGGGAAACAGAAGGACTCGGAGAAAACCCACCCAGATGCCGATTCGTCCAGCAGAAATCCCACATGCGGGCCCATGGGATCCAACCCAGGCCGCGTATTTGGGAGGCGAGCGGTCAAACCATTCGGTCACGGCGCCGCCGGTTTCATCTTGTAATATTAGAATTTTAACCGCAATAAAATATGTAATTAAACGCACAGAACCAACATTGTCCGTATAAAGTGTCACCGTGTTTCCTTCTAAACGCTTATAATTATTAGATTGTCATCCTCTGTATTTGTCTTGCCTTCTTCTTAGTTTCCATTACAAGGCATAGGGTATCCCGGTCACTCTCCTTATTTAAAAACAGACGCGCCCAAATATTCATTCAATTGACAGCACTTTGTTTTCCTTTACTCAATGCGCGCATAATTTCAATAGCCGTGATCTTTAGTGCGATGCGAAATGGTTAGGTCTTCTATTGAAAGCCGAACGTCGCGAGTTTCGAGTCCCAGCGACTGTAGTCAAATGTGCCTGAGTAAAGAATGGGGAGGGCCCAAGTAAAACAACTGGTGTGATGGCACGCTTGGATGCTGACGGGGTTACATTTGATTGCAGTTGCCAGAATTTTGCTCTATTTTGTTTTAAAAAAAACACTACAAAAATATGAATAGTTTTACAATATAGGACAGCTATAACTCGCCTAAGCTTATTGCAGAAGATAAGTGAAATACGAAATTAGAAAAAAGGTCTACTGAAAATATTAGAAGCTTTGATTAATAATTTTTGTTGCATATGTGCAACTCCATGCAATAAAGGGTTAAACGCACAGAACCAACACTGTCCGTATAAAGTTTGTTTGCTTGTAAATGCCTATAATTTATAGAGTTTCGTCTTCTGTGTTTGTTTTACCTTCATGTTAATGTTTCATGCTAGGCATAAAGTATTCCAGTCACTTTCCGTACTTCTAAAATATGTGTTCCATTTACATAAGTTTCTCTAGCGGTTCTACAAATACACTTTTCTTAAAAAAGATTTTTCTTTTATCTACATCATGCCAGTTTAAATAGAGATTAGCAGAAATTATCTTATTACTTGCTTCCTTGTAAATAAATGGGAAATACATTAGGCTAAAGTGACCGTCGGTCGCTATGTGAAACAACTGAGGCTCAGTTCGCTTTGCATGCTCCCGTTTGAGAAACGTCGATTAGTTTAAAATTGAAATCAATAACAATAATAATGAATATCTCGAAAACGGTTAAATTTACAAGAAAAACGTATATGACAGAAATTATGTGCTATAACGAGATCTACAGTTTTTGTGTAGAAAGTTTTTGTCTATGTCTTGTGGCTTAACTGTTACGCAAAATTTTACAAAATGCAACAAGAACAAATAGCTCTTCAGAGGCTATTCCCAGACAATTCAAAATATACATTTTGTGATATGAATAACCTCAATATATGCTATTTTAAGCCAAATCATTAGAGCCTATTTGAGAAAATCAAAATTATCGAAGAATATTATATGTAAAGGTAGTTTGGTGGGGAGATTTTCCAGAAAATCTTCGTGTCACACCCTTGGAAGACACTGAACTTAAATACCAAGTTTGGTATTTAACTTTGTTTTCGCTTTTGAGCTATGCTGTCAACACACACACACACACACACACACACACACACACACGGACAGACACCATAGACCTTTTTTAAAAAAAAAATTCTGAGTCAGGGACCTCAAAACATATTTCCGGTGAAATCTCGGTATCGAATTTTTGGGTGGATTACAACTCTTTCTCTATCCACTAAATACATTGTACCTGCGGGCTAGAGAAAGTAAAAAGGAATGCACCCAAACATTAATTAAATTTACAGCAATTTGTTTTCCCTTATTCATAACGCGCACTTTGTCCACCCCATTGCTCCAGTCCTGTTGCGATTACGTGGTTCTTACTGGCAGGGCCTGCCTGCATCTCTAGTCGAGATGAAAGCTGTTACGGCCGAAATGTTTAGTTTTTATCAATATTGTAAAATAGGCAAACACTTGGCATTCAAATTTCCAAACAACCTGCATCCAGTTATTTACATCAGAGCAATTGGTGTAGCACTGAGAATATAAAAGCGCGTCAGCAGACAAAAGGCGACTAAACGTCTTTACTGATATTACAGTCTGTGCTAGTAATCCAGAAAGTGACCAACGATTTGGCATAAATAACAGCGAAAGTTATCAACGTAAACCGTAAGTTACTTCTACAGTATAATGGTCATTGCTGTCAAGTATTTATTGTCACGTGGTACCGGTTTTTCAGCGCAGATGTTGTACTGAAAATATGAGCCAAGATGTCACTGCCACTTTGAGGTCTTCATTGCTGGGAAATCTTTTCCATTCAAAGTGAGATAACGGTTGATGAACTTCCACTCCGGTCTTTATCCTACACACCTGCGATTTCCTCACTGAAGACTCGTTCATTGCGTTATCACTTTACACTTGCGTTGCATACATTGGCCGAAAATTCTGGGAATTCAAAAACACGAATAAGTTCTTTGGCGTAGAAAAATGTTAACATCGGCATTAAAAAATTGGTATACCACGTGACAATAAGTATCTTGACAAAACAGAGTTTGCGATAGTTTTGTGTTGATAACCTTCGTTATTATTTAGTTAAGCCAAATCGTCCGTCACTTTCTGGATAGCCCTCGTAATTGTACTAACTATTTCAGTAACAAATGAAGGCGCAATTTAGACGGTTGTATACTACACGTAATAATACTCTTAAGTATTTATGTATTATAGGTTTGTCAACATAATCGCAGCTCTAATGCCCTACATAGCCCGCATAAAAATGCAATGTGTTCTGACTTTCTCTACCTGTTACACGAACAAGATATTCTAACGAAAGATATCTATAACATGCTAATCGAGATATACATATACAGAAATGGTCGTATTACTTGCTTCCTTGTAGGTAGAAGGAAATAAAGGAATGTACTAGGCTAAAGTGGGAGTCAAATCCTTTCTAAGCTAGGCCCTATGTGAAACAATTGAAAGTCTGTTCTCTTTGCATTACCAGGAGTGAAACAAAAGATGTATGAAACGAATGACAATTTTCCGTTTGAGAAAAGTAAATGTATTGCAAATTTAAAACCAATAAAAAGGAATACGTGGGAAATGCTTAAATCAACAAGAAAAGAAAACGTATATGATAAATTCTGTGTTATGAAATCTATATTTTTTGTATAGTAATTTTTTTTCTACCGCTTACAGTTAACTGGTTATGCAAAAGCCATCTAGAACGAAGAAGACTTCATAGGCTATTGCAAAGAAAATCAGGTTATACAGTTTGCTTTGTAATTATCTTTAATATACGCTATTTTTATCATAATCGTTAACAACCATTTTATTTGGTTGTGGAATGCAATACCTTCTCTACCTATTCTGTGCATTGGTCATAGTATTCGATAGAGAAATGAAAAGGAACGATAAACGAAGTAATAAAAGCAGCGCCATTTATATTTGATTAATATTCCATTCCGGCGGAATATTAAAGTCAGGTTAGCTTTCGCACAATATGCAGAATGTTCCGAGTTCGGAGGAATTCGAAAGTAAAATTACTACGAATGTAAAATGCAACCTAACTGTGATGTACAAGTAAAAGCGCATCCCAGAAGTGGTAGCAGTGTTGAAGATACGAGGTTTGTTCAGAAAGTAAGCACCGCCACCGCAACACTAGTATCGCTGTTCCACACATGCACACTCGTCTCTCTGGTTGTCTGTCCACTGATACCATTACAGCTGGATCGTGTTTTGTTTACAGTTGTTAGTGATTATTCATAATGTTTAAAACCATTTCTCATCTCGTCGACTATGACGTGCGTTTTGTAATACGATTTTTGAGCCAAGGAATGTTAAGCCTGCTCAAATTCATCATCAAATTGTAGAGACTTACGATGACGATGTATTCATAGATGAAAAAATCTGTAAGTGGGCTAGGCAAATCAATGATGAGCGGTCCAATGAAAATGACGAAGCACGGAGAGTGTGGCCTTCTGCTGTCACCAATGGTTTGGTTGAGCAAGTGAATGAACAGGTAGTGAAAACAAACGGTTCACAATAAGAATGATTTGCAATTGTTTCCATAAATTTCAAAAAATATTCACCAGTGGCCGTCTCCACTGGCGGCAGCTTTATTTGAAGAGGGCATACAAAGATTAAACAATGGTGACAACCATGTCGAAAAATAGTTTAAGAAATGCTCTTTCGTGTACAAATAAATGTTTGATGAAAAAATAAATATTTTATAGGTTTTTTTTTTTTCAAACCATAGGTTAAATGTCGGACACGCCTCGCATTTCAGAAATATACACTAAACGAAGTGTTTTGCTGTTAGTAAATGAAACCGTTAGATGAAAAATACATCAGAAGAATCATGTTTACAAATTAAAAATAACTGTTAAGACTTCCCTTCATTTCATTTCTTATAAATATTTCAATTGAATTAGAAGGAATGTACATCGCGGCACAGCTAGCTGTCTTGTTTATTCCCGAGGTTTAGGTGCTCTGAAGTGATATAGCCCGTTCCAGTTCAGGTTACCGCTGATGGTGTCGCTAGTGCTGCTGTTTAATCAATGTAGACTACTGAGGGATCGCGGAAAGTTGCTGGGATCGGGCGCATGGCAAAGTCCGTCACGTAATGCTATGAACAGTGGCCATTTATTTTGAGTTTCCATGTATTTAATAAACATTAGACAACAGGAAATAATTATGGAACTCATAAGTCACCTACTGTAATGTCAACACTGCTGTAATGTGGTATCGTATATGTTGTGTGAACACGCTCGTTTAAAGCGCCTCTATACTCGAACACTCGTATAATGCACACTGGTTTTCCACAGCGCCTGTCCAATGAATGACGTAGCAGATAGTGCGAGCGTTCGCCACCGGTAACATAAGGTGGGACGGGCAGTAAAAGCGCTGGCCACAGTGGGCAGCTTAAACGCACACATTTTAGACCCCCCCCCTCTTACGCTTATCTTGAATTTCGTCCGATTTTATCTTTTTATCAACTCTTCCTGATATCGTATCTGAGTTTTTTGAAAGAGGTAAACATATATTACTCAAGAGATTGAATAACATGTGTTAATATTATTTCCCAATTTTTAAATTCGTGGTGCCTCATTAAACGAAATTTTATTAAAATAACAAATACTCGATTAAACACAAAAATATGATTTTAAAGCATGTTTTACTGATCTTTAGAATATATATTTATAGGTAGTGTCGTTTGAAAGGACATAGCATTCTATATGATAATGTATATTCGAAGACCGCATTTTGCGTGAAATAACATCTATTTCAATATTTATTATAATGGAAACAGCTTTGCCCATATATTAAAGCGCAAGTCATTTCCCTTATAGTACTGAGTTACGAGGGCCATCCAGAAAGTGACAGACGAGTTTGTGTAACTAAATATTCAGAAACTTATCAACACAAAATTTTATTTACTATGTTACATTACCTTACTCTATTTTACAACATAATAGTCATTGCGATCAAAGTATTTGTTGTTGCGTGGTATCGGTTTTTGAATGCCGATGTTTCAATGTTCTATGGCCAAAAAACCTATTCGGTTTTCTGAATGCACAAAATGTTCGGCCAATCAAATTTTATAGGCAAATAACGCAAGTGTATAGTGGTAATGCAATGAACGAGTATTCGTGAGGAAATGGCGCATAATTTACTAGTAATCAAGGATGAACCAGTGTATGTGAAGAATACCACAGTGGAAGCTCATCATTCGTTATGGAGGAGTTGAAAGCAAATGTTGATAAAAAAAGAAATCAGAAAAACCGGTGTTTCACTTTGGACACCGTATATGACCTTTTTGGATGGAAACGATTTCCCAGCCATGAAGAACTCAAAGCGGCAGTGACATTTTGGCTCAGCTCTTCAGCGGTGAAAGAGCACAACATCTGCGTTGAAAAAGTGACAATATAGCAATGATGATTACGTTGAAAAGTACTGTAACTTTGTAATGAAGTTTTGTGTTGACAACTTTCGTTATTATTTAGTCATGCCAAATCGTCTGTCACTTTCTGGATGACCTTCCTATTGTAACGATTACATTACTAATCGGCCCTAAGGCTAATTACCCTCCTCGAATAGTATACTTGGCTTACAAGCTACCCCTTGAAGTTAGATGATTGTTGAGGACCCGACACTCTGGATAAGAGAGGGTGATCAGCCCAATGCTTTGTATAAGAACGAGAAACAATATGATATGAAATGACGCAGAAATGAATCAAAGGAAGGGTGATTATGGAACATGTGGTGGAGTGAATACATTTAAAATGGAGAACCCGGGGAAAAAACCATCCCAGAAGCTGCTTTGTCCACCACAAATCCCACATGTCTTCGGGGATCGAACTGGGCTGTAAGAGCTGAGCATCTAACTACTCGGCCACGGTGCCGCCTTCGCATTATACGTATAAACTATTTTGCACGTGTTTTGACGGTTTATTCTTTCCACATTTACCCTTAAGTGCTTGTCCAATAGCCGTGCGTTTCTTCGGACATATTCAGAAATTATTAAATAGAAACTCAAATAGTTATTTAAAACTCAGGAAACTGCAAAGAAAGAAAACTAACTGAGAAAGCCATATGAAAAAGCGCAGTTGAAGAACTGCAAATATCACGATAGTTACTTACGTTGTCAAATTTGTGGCGACCCGTCGCTATTTATTGAGAAGAAGAAATACCAGTTTAAGTAATGTCAGTATATCCTTGTTTATTCTCAGTAACAACATACATAAAACTATAAAGAAAGAAGGAAAACCAACAAAATGAACACATGAAAGAGAAGAGGAAGTGGTACTTCATATGGTTTGATACTGTTGCTCTTATCCACGCCCACTTTCATACGTCATCAGTTTTCTTTTCTGCTTATAAAACATGACAAACTTTCCATAAAGAATGAACCTCGCAAGTTGCAAACATTGAGAAACTAAGCTTTATAATAAGGTTCCGAACATCGGAATATGCTCACAGACTATGTGGACGTTAATTATTCTATGTTAGTAACATAAGAGCATCACAGAACTTTTGCAACCAATGCGATTATACTGAATCTTTGTGTGTTGTTTTATATCAATATATAATAAATAATCATGATGATAAATAAAGCAATAATAATAAAGAAGAAATATTTTGTCTGTTTTCGTGTTTACGCTGTTATTACAGTTTAATATAATGCAGGTAAAATTGATTTATCTTTTAACCATGCGATTATGTTGTCTTTGCGTTTGCTTAAACATAATAGCTGTTTTACTTATTTGACTGTTTTGTTACTGCACGATCGATTTCAGATATTAGACTAACGAATAATACGTAAACTCGCTGTTACTTGGTTATTTTGCGAGGTTCTGAAAGCGAAAGTAGGTAATTAGTTTTCTTATATTGGCAATGCTTCAGTTATTCACTGAGAAAGATACAGATGGCCTTGCGGGCTTTTAAGCATTACATGAAATGAAATAGTTAATCTTGTAAAATGGAAGGGAATTTCAAATTCTAAGGTAGACAGTGATTTTTGCATTGTGTCAAAGCTTATCTATGCCGATTTTGGGCGAAATCGGTGCAACGATGCAACAACACAACATACATACGTACATTGTTTTTTATGTATTAAGGCTGCCATTTTACGGGCTCTCTCCTGTCTTCATGCCGACCAAAGTGTCATTTTATGGTTTTCATTTCATTTTAAAATCTAAGAGAACTCCGCAAGATTGTACATGTTGTTCAACACGAAAAATTGAATTGAGAGATTGAGATAATATTCTCTCCGGATTTACACTTTGTCTTCTTATTGCAAAACTGCTACCTCTAGAATTCCACACTAACTTTTACATGAAAGAAAATCTTTGTGACGTTTCATCAAGTGGAAAACATTAATGAACGCAAGATGCATGTTCCACAAAAGCTAACGTAACGACCTGGAAATCAATGCTCGAATATAACTACATCGTTGCTCCTTCAAAGCTAACGATTACATTTTTCCATGTTGTTGATTTAAGGTATCGTTGAATGTAGCTTTTATTTCAATGCTCCATTATTTGTTTTCAGAAACAGTCGAAGAGCAAAAAATAAGATATTGACAGGATGATATTATGTTCTCCAATTCAACCTCATCTTGAAATACTTGAGAATACGGTAAATATTTGTAAACAAAAGCACTTCTGTCTTAATGAATGGCTTACCGCAAACAGTTCACTTACTTTTATGTCCACCCACTTAAGTATTCGTGGGTTTGAGTTCCGCCTTGGGCATTGGTGTTTGTAAATGTGTATATGTTTGTGTATTTGTGAATAAAAAGATAAAAGTGAACAAAGAAACTGTGGGGAAAAAAGGAAAACAAAATATTACGCTAACCTGACTACCTTGAGTTTGATCTAGCGGCCGATGTCTACAAGAGAAGTGCAAATGTGGTGTATTCCATTCACACGACCACCTCCACAAACTATTGTACAAAATATTAAATCTACATCGTGATCATCCAGATAAACATTAGCAGAAATGGCTGTATTAGTTCCTTCTAAGTATAAGGGAAATAAGATAAAACCCTAAGCAAAAGCGACGATCAAATCTTTTAAAAAGTCTATCGCTATTGAAACGACTGAAGTTACTTTTCGCTTTGCACAATCAAAAGTAAAACAGAGAGATGAAAGGAAAGATGACTTCCCGCTTGATAAGAGTTAAGTAACTTAAAATTGAAACCAATAGCAAGGAATATCTTGGAAACAGTTAACTCACAAAAACTGTATACGACATAAATGGTGTGTTTTAACCAGGTCTACAATGTTCTATCGTAAGTTCTCGTCTATCTCTTACAGTTTACCAGTTACGCAAAATTCATTCGGGTTGACGAGGTCTTCAGAGACTATTCCCAGAAAATTCTAGATATGTCATGTGGATATCTTTAATCAAGTCTGTTAGAGCTATTTTGACTAAAACATTTCCAAAACATTCTCCCCGAAAAGGTTAGCTTTGGGTACGTGTTTTCTTGAAAATGTTCGTTTCGCATCCTTGGAAGATACTAAAGTTTAATACTAAATTTGATATTTAACTATCGTTTTCATTTTTGAGTTATGTTGTCCACACACGCACACAAATTTCTAAAAATGCTGTTTTATTAATGGGCAATCTATACGCGTGTTTCTGATGAAATTTCGCTATCAAAGTTTTAGATAGAATGCAACACCACCTTTACACACCATGTGCATAATATGTACATGTAGAGAAAGTAAAAATGGAATTCTTCATATGTATTATACGGGCATGTTGAATAAATTGTAAGAAAATTTGGCATTGCATGGTTTCCATTTAATAGAAAGAGAGACTTAAAATATCACTTAACACATGTTTCATTGTAGAACAATTTAAATTCTCATTTTATGTGACAAGTATGAGGTTCATTTTAAAAGTTTGCTGTTTGAAAAAGAAAATATACATGGATAGTCGGCTTAACCTCCCCGTGTGTAGAACTGACACCCCGTACGACTTAAAGGCGTACTCTAGGTGCCAGAAGCCTGTCGGGAAGCCAACGTCACCTAACCACAGAATGAAAAACCGGGAACGAGTGGTCGGCCCGTACTCAGGTATGAGCTTGAGGAAGTACGAATTGCAAGCGAAGCGGATGATTGGAAAGGTGATGATGGAGCAATTGCTGAAATGAGTGGCGGGGGAAACCGGAGGATCCGAAGAAAACCCTCCCAGATGCCATTTCGGCCACCACAAATCCCGCATGCGGGGACCTAGGTTGAATCGAGCGGTCTAATCACTCCGTCACGGCGCCGCCTGAGCAGATAAGGCAAGAGCAATACTCAGCAGCAAAAACCGATGTGTGCTACGGTTCAGCATACACTCGCACAAAAGATAAACATCGAGAAAAAAAGCCTTCGGCAATGCACAAAGGAATGCTAATGCTAGTTTCAGGTGGCTGTACACCAGACTCGAGTGATCAGATCCACAAGCTTGGTTACTGTTCATGCATTTCGGTATGTTGACATTGCAGTTTACTGCCTCAGTAAATGCTCCACTTTTGTTTAATTGTATTTGATAATACGTTCTTCCAAGATTTGAAAGATGTTGTGCAAAAGCTTTCGGTGAAATTTACCTCTTAAGAGTCCAATTATAGATAGAGTTTTAACAGGTGCTCCGAAGGCGGAATTATTACATCGATTACAAAAAACAAATTATACATTTTATTTTATGTCTTTTATAGATGTTTATGACTGGCTGTGAGCAAGACAGGAATTAGAAAGATGTTATCAGTCAATAAAGCTGCAGGAAACAAAACTCAGGATATACGTACAATGCTGCTCTACATTGGAATCCGGTTACAAGGGGCTGTGGGTACGGGACATTGAAACATGCGTAAATAGTGATCATTGTTTTATTCGTATTACATATGCACAAAAAACTATGCGTACGTAATGTAATACTCTTACGATCTAACGACCTACAAAATAATCCCCCCAAGTTTCCACACACATTTGACTCTCACGAACATTTCTGCTCGCTGTTCAACTTTAGTGACATCCATCTTGGAACAAAGGCTCTAGGATACTAACGTTTGCATATGGCTACTGGCACCTACCAATGCACTCAGATGTCATCTGGTGGTGGCAGCCCGTACCGTGGACAACGTGTTTTCAAATGTATATATTACAATAACTGCATATTCAGTTATTTATAATTTGTGTATAAAATAGTTGCCATGACTTCTGAAATGGCCTTCGTGAGTGTGTGTATACAGGGTGTGAATGAACTACAACAAAATAATTTGCGAGATTGTGCACGTGAATGATATAATTTGAGATCGGCGATGCATGGTCCCCGGATAAACATAACGCAGCTACATAGCGTTAAACCTTTGGTATCAGGTGCTGATAAGTCGGTGGTAAAGTAAAGCAGGTTGAAAAACTGGCTTAGAATGCCTTTAAAACTGCTGCCCAAATATAGAAATATCGATTTTTAGCAGCTTGTTACTAGCGTTCTCAAGATTTAATGTCGCAAAGATCTGTAAAATCGCGAACTAATCACTTGACAGTGCAACGCTAAGCATTCATTAACTACGTTCTTGAGTTATGTAGCCTACTCTGGAGGCGTTTTTTCAACTGTGGCTTAATGCGTGACGCGGGAAGCTGCTATCCCATAAGTCATGAGTTCGGTTAATATCATTGAGTAAATGTTGTTTATTATATTTTTTTTTCCTTCTAGACGAAGTGCCGCGATACGTAGCGTACTGGCACTTCAGAAACTTACAGCCCTTACTTCGAAATTTCAATAAACAGGTCATAAGTCTCCTATCTCAAATTACTTATTTAAGTAATCTACATATTCTGTGAAAATACTTCAGTATAGTTCGTTAACATCCTCTGTGTGTGTGTGTGTGTGTGTGTGTGTGTGTGTATATATATGAGAGGAGAAACCACAGGCTAGCACACAGGAGCGGACGGAACCAAGTACAGAGACACACGGAAGTCCCTAACAGTGTTACTAGATGGCAGCCCCGGCGCTCCACGAAAACTACACAGGCGCCGGGAAGCTGTCGGAACTAGGCCTCTACAATTACCCTCAACCGGCGCAACCAGAAAGAATAGAGTTTTACTCGGAGCAAGCTATCCGGCCATCTGCCTGCAAAGCCCCAAACCATACCTACCTCCAACCTGAAAGATGAAGAAGGAAAACAAAAAGAACCGTGATAGATGTACAGCACCCCGGCATTCGCCTAAGCGGCCCCAGGAAAACCACGGAAAACCCCAGGTCACGCGTGCAGTCGACGGGGAGCGAACCCGGACCTCCCGAATGCCAGTTACAGATGAAGCCACTAGAGCCGCCTAGCATTACTATCCCAACATTTGACTAACACCTAAAAGTATTTAATACATTTTGAGGATTCATGACTGCATTTGTTTAACAAAATATGGGACAAAACTGTTTTGCGGAAGAAAAAGCTACTAAATTATTAATAATTGCCTTCTTTATACTTAGGCGCGTATACATTTATTTTATTCCTCTTTTTACCTACTTTTTGATGCCTACACAATATCTGCCTGAGAACAATAATATGGCCATTTAGAGTGGTCAGATATAGGTTGTTTTGGGTGTTTGTAGCCACCTGAAGTGTGCTGTATCAACAGCAATTATTGCCAATATCGGATGGAAAGTGAATAAGAGCAAATACTTTGATATTTAATGCAGAACATAAGTGTATCTCAATTAGTTCGCTTACTAATGGCATTGTCATAAATGAAGTATAAATTTCAGGGTCTATTGTGTTTTGAATGATCCTGAAAAAAATCACTCCACCTATAATCGGGCAGGGCAGAGGATGGTCAACCATATAACCTGTTACGTAAGCAATCGAACTTATAGATAAGGAATAATAACGTAGCATAACAGGACAGTCCACAATGGACCTTGGCCTACCGCCCGGCCGCTGCATCCCCCGCCTCGGCCTGAAGGCGTCATTAGTGGGGTGCACTGCTGGAGGGCGAGACGTGATCAGCGCCTCGAATCTCTCCCGGCCGTTTGATGCGCTCTTCTCGATCTTCTGTACTTTTCAATCAAGTAGCTCCTCAATTCGCCCCCCCCCCCGGACCAGGTTTCCAGCGAGGACCTCCCACCGTGATCAACGTGGCAACGAACTTCGGCAGCTGCATATGGAGTTGGTCACTCAGAGGACGACCGGAATGACACGGACCACTCGAAAGACCGGATGAAGGACCAAGAGCCTGAGCGTACAAAACGGGCATCTGTGCAACAACCGACGAGCGGGACATTTCCCGTAACAATTCAGCACAAGATGTACACAAATCACTCAATCTTCCAATTAGCATTAAGCATTTTAATATGATATAAGTTGCATGAAAGCAATATGACAAGCAGGCACTCTCCCTGCACATAGCAAACTTAACACACTGCAACAGTATATTAGCTCGCTTTGTATTTTGTTACGAGTATATTAATTATTATTTTACACAGGATTAATATAGAAAATATATCTGCTTCAGTAGCCAAGACTGAGCAGATTGCAGAACACAAAATATTGGGGTGAGAAGTTGATATTTTATACGCCAAGTTTACTTTCTTTGTTAATTTAGCAATGCTTTTGTAAGAGCAAGATTTTAGCACATCAGAGAGCTAAGTAACAGGGAGTTTTATAGAGAAAGGGCTTTTCCCTAGAAGTTAGCAGCTCGGGACTTTTCCATTATAAAGAGCGGTCACGTGACTCTAATACAAAGAACTTTCAAGATTAATCACGAGACAACGTTATTTTAGCGCTTCATTTTAACCAATCAGAGATTGGCAGTGGAAGTGCTCGAGTATGTGGTATTATTACGCCAAATATTGCAGTTATCGCAGAAGTTGATAGGTGGAGCAATAGGGAAGTGCGTGGTGATTATCGATGACCGTAGAAAACGACAACTTGGTAAGCAGAAGAAAATAGCACTAGTTATTAGCATACACTTCTACATCTTCAAGAATTACTATGTCGGGAGTCGCCTCAACAAGTAACAAAGGTGAATAAAAAGTATCAATACTGAGGAATCTTAAGTGAAGTACTTCTGTTCGTGAGTCTATCCAGTGTGACATACCCCAGTCATTATTTCTCCCCTTAGTGAGAGTCAAATCTGAGTGTTATACATTATAATATTCGACTACTCGAAGTTGATAATCGAACAACATTACCAATAAAAGTATTAACACGAATTCTAATCTCATCTGAAGATGTAATTCATTCATGAACATTTCCTAGTCTTGGAGTAAAAGCTGATGCTACTCCAGGACGATTAAATCAGGATGCTACTCCAGGATGAGCATAGCCAGCGCATCATAGAACTTCAAAGAGGTATGTACACGCTCGTTTGTAAAGTATTTCACTGGAGCTAATTCAGACCGATCCAAGGTAGATGAAAGATACCGCGACAACACATGTAGCGATTAACATAACCATACTTTATTAAACGCATGTGAAACCACTGGTATTGCTCAGGTTTCATGGGCAATCCCAGTTAACAACTTTGACGCGCTCGCATGCAAACGCACGCCAGTATATTAGCTTACTCTTACTAACCGGGGTGCTATGCGGAACCCGACTAACGTACGAACAATGCACGATATACTCAGCATGTTACGGTTAATACGTCGAGGGGTTTTTAGTGGATATACCGTACACCGCGGGGAGCTCCACATACCTCCCTACCGGGAATCGAATGCAGGTCGCCCGCTTGGCGAGCAGCCGTGCTACAACCGCGCTAAGGAGACCACATAGGGAATAATAGCTATCCTAAGAACATGTGAAATTGTCCTCATACAACTAAAATACAAATATTTGCACTTATTCACCTCCCAACCTGTACACACTTCAGTCTGCATAATCTACATTTATTCCTCTAACTGCTTTTGCAGCATCCATTATCAAATCACTGCCAAAGAAAGATATGGTTTACTAAAAAATGAAGAAACATTTGTTGAAGAAATATTCTGAAGTACAACAAAACCCTTTGATATTTCTATAAAATAATATATAGAAATTAAAGAACTATAACCCATGAAGGCAGTAAAAGCACACATTCTTTTTTTTTTTTCTTTTCTTTATGTGTGGTTGATGTTAATTAGTACTAAAAATGAATCCATTTTGAAAGACGTTACACAAAGAACGAGGGAGAGGAGGTGAGACTGTAAGAGAAGTTGAGGAGACAGGGCGGGGGAGATATAAAGAGAGAGATGCAGTGACAGATCAATAAGTTAGGGAGAGAGAGATCAGAATGCAAGAAGAAAAGAGAGACTGAGAAGAATGGAGAAACGAAAAGCGACAAGGGATAGAATGGTGTGATAGGAAGAGCGAGAGAGGGTGACGGGGCAGAGAGGGGGCTTTGGGAGGGAAAGAGGAAGAGTGATAAAAACAGAAAAGGAGATAAATGCTGTATTAGGATGGATGGATAGGACAAGGATAGATGGGCCGGCGGGCGTGCGGACGGATTTGAGAGAGAGAGAGAGAGAGAGAGAGAGAGAGAGAGAGAGAGAGAGAGAGAAGCCGTGACTCTGGCGTTAACATAATAACGTGAGCAGAGCTGAGCTTGTTATTATGCACGCAAACCCCGTCGAGATGTTGCTCTGATCATGGATTGAAGAACTGAAATAATATAAAATGGATTCGACAGACTTCGGAAACTCAAATTCCGGAATACACAACGGTTCTTTCTGGATTTACCTAAACTATTAAACCGAGCGAGTTGATTCTCCGTTAGCGGGTGCCACTCGCCTTTGGGAGGATGCTGGTTCATTCCCTGCCGAACACGCACTCAACTTGTGTTTTGTCGTGGTGATTCCGAATTTTCACTTATGCAAATGCTGGGGCGTTTAACCTCTACGACTCGCTTTCCATCACTTAACTTTCATGTAATTTCCTTCTCCTTTAGGTGTGCTTCCAGACTCGTAATGTGTGGCAGTGATGGCAGATGGCGCAGACGCATGCGCAATGTAACTGCCGTTCTCAGCGCTGAAGCGGCGTTTGTGTCACTGTCCTTTCAGGGCCGGGGACGTTTGAACACCCTGAGCCTGTGGTGGTGTTGGCACCAGGATGAAGAATTTCCAGTCACTTTTTAGGGACTTCCGCGCATCTCTGTGGTCTGCCTGCCTACGGACTGTGGACTCTGTTCATTCTGGGTGTGTTAGCGCACAACAGATCTCCATTCGCTGCAGTGCGTGCGCTGTCCCCAACCTTGTCTAGATTTAATCTTCGCGCTTTTGCTTTACATGTTCAGCAGCTCTGAGTTTTAGTTTAAGGGGAGTTGAAATGTGAGTTCCTTAATTTTTTTCCGATTTCATTTTTTAATTGCATATGGATATTTGGAATCTCCCGCTCAATTTGGTATAACTTTCATAGAGGTACGCTAATTGTAAATAATCTAAAAATATTTTTGAAACTAATCCTGCGTTGTAAGTTTTTTTAGAACATTCTGGTACACTGACTTGGTAAAATACCAATAGGTTTGTTAATATTGGTATTAGAGAACAATATTTTTTATTTTGATTGGAAAGTTTTACTTTATCTATTTGCAGCGTTGGTATCTCGCTCATATTTCCATTATGTGAAGTTGTGTTTGGGAAGTTAGGTTACTTATGTTTTGTTTTTTTGTTTTTTTAAGTATTATGTTTGAAAGGAATTTCTTAAGAAGTAAGACTGTCTATACAAATGGCCTATTATCTCAGTAACTAATTGAGACTAAGTGCTGAAAATTTTACCACAGTTTTTGCAGATAATTAAGTTTTATTTTAACAAAAATGTTTTTATGTATGTGGATTAGTTATCTCTATTAAACTTAAAAATCATAGTTTTTCAATAGTATTATATTTTAAATTTATCAACCATAAAAGTATTGCTGAACATCCCTTAAAAATGTAGCTCATTTCCTTAAATAGTTGCTGAGATAATGGGTCAAGTTTTAACATTGGCAAGATACGGCATTTCCAAAGCCCTTAAAATCAATAGAAGAAAAAACAAATAAAGTGTACTTTCGTATTTGGCGATTTTTCAGCTAAAGAAGAAAATGAAATGGCAGATTCTAAAAGGATTTACCGCAACGCTAGGGCAAAATGCATTATATCAAAACGCCTTTTCTGAAGGCAGAAGAGTTAAATCAAGCCACCTCCAAATCTATGATTGTGCCAATGATTTAAGCAATCCATTTTCTAACATTCGCTGCACACCCATTCATTCTGTTTAGTGTCCTATGCTGCACCTGCTTGGAATTTTACGGCCACTTAGAAAGATTACCAGCGTTTCAAAATAAAGTATTGTGTATTAGGCTTAACTAAGAGCATTGTTATTCTCTCCAGTAAAGGAATGCAACAGCTCAGAAAATTAAGTACATACGAGGCCATGCAGAACGTGACAGATGATTTGGTATAACTAAATGATAGCGAAAGATAGCAACACAAAACTTATTTACAAAATTACCTTACTCTATTTCTCAACGTAATTGTCATTGCTATCAAGGTATTTATTGTCACGTGGTAACTGGTTTTCAACGCAGATGCTGTACTCTTTCACCACTAAAATCTGAACCAAGATATCACCGCCCCTTTGAAGTCTTCATGGTTGGGAAACCCTTTCCATGTACGGTTCCAAAGTAAAACACTGGTTTTTTCTGAATTCTTTTACCAACATTTGCTTTCAACTCCTCCATAACGATTGATGAACTTCAGCTCCAGTCTTTTTCGTACACACTGGTTCTTCCTTGATTACTCGTAAATTTTGTGCCATTTCCTCACTCGTTCATTGTATTATCACTATAAACTTGCGTTATTTGGCTATAAAATTCGCTTGACCGAACATTCTTTACATTAAAAAAACGAATAAGTTCTTTGGCGGTAGAAAACTATAACATCGGCATTGAAAAACTGGTAGCACGTGATAATAAATATCTTGACAGAATGGAGATTGCGTTGGCAAATAGAGTGAGGTATTGTAACTTTGTCAGTAAAGTTTTATATTGATACTTTTCGTTATTAGCTATGCCAAATCGTCTGTCACTTTCTGGATAGCCCTCGTAGATTACCAATCTTTTGTGGCAATAGTTAGTAGAGAAAGTCATGTGAATGGAACACATCAGATTTTTTAAGAAATAGTTTACATCACAATGAGAAGGAGCTGGAATAAACAGCGCATAATTATACTCATTAATTTGTTAAAACTAATAGGTGACCAATATAAAAATCCAACCAGACATTTTATTCCTCACTGTTTTGGGAAAAGCTTTCAGACTTATAGCTGTATTTTTGTGGGATAAGATAGAGTTTAACTATGGGGAAATAAACAAAAAACTGAACCAGAGGAAAATGGCTTTAAAGTATGACAGTCATTTATCCAGCGCAGTGCTTTAAACTGGCACCCAAAGCATGCGCTACATGCGTCCTAGGAGAATCTTGCATTGCAAATATATACTAGAGTGCTGCATTTTTGCACCAAAAATCGAAAAATCGGCATTTACCAATGTGTTAACAAATAACATACGTGTCGCCTAAAAAGTGCTACTTTACTAACATTGTATTTTAATAATGTAAAAACTATCGTTCATCTATTTACATTCTATTCCACGAAAAATAGATTACCAGCATTTCGGATTGAGCTAAAAGTGCAGATGAAATCACAGGAAGTGCTTGAGAAATATAGTTTAAATATACTGCTGAAATGTTGCAATACTGCCTTAGACACTAACTCCTGTCGGGCTCATATACAAGAATCTTGGAGTTTACATGGATCAAAATTTAAACTGCAACAAACAAATTTACACATGCATGTAAAAAGTATTCTCAATATTCTAGCCTTTAAAACGTATGAATGACTTTCTACCGACTTCAATTGAAAAAATATCAATACAAGCGCTTTTGGTGCCCCATTTCGACTATTGTGACTCTCTTTTTACTAACCTAACTAAAAAGTTGACTAAGACTTCAACAGGCTCAAAATACGTGTGAACGCTTTGTATGTAATCTCCGTCGATTTGATCGTGTTACACAATTACTCAAAACACTTAAATGGCTCCAACTTAAGGATAGCAGAAAATTGCATTCTTTATCATGTCTCTATCAACTCCTTCTTTCTCGCATTCCAACTATCAAATGTTCGCTTCAAATACCTTGCTGACTGTCATAATCGAGAAACTCGCACACGATACTCTTTCCTTCTTGCTGTACCTGCTCATCACACAACTTTCTATTCGTTGTCATTTGCAATAGATTTAGCTCGTCTTTGGAATTCCCTCCCTGAAGACGTTATACTGTTCAAGAAGAAAATTTGGGCATACATTTATAATCGAAGCTAATATGCAGCTGTATTAATATGATCAATACATCACTACTTTTATTTATTGTTATTAATATTTTATGTACTGGTAGTAATATGCATTTCAATTGTAAATATTACTAATATGCGTTTCAACCCACATGAATATTCCACTGAAAATAATTTTGTTTGCATTTTTTTGTTTCTTTTCATATTAGTATACGTGTTGCACCTGTTTATATTTGTTTTTATTAAGTTGTACAGAATTGTTTTTTTTTTTTTTGTTCTTTATTACTTTATTCATTGTATCATTGCTTTATTGAATTTAATGTATTGCCTGGTATAGTGGAAGAGAAGGTATTATGGCCTCAACTCCAAGCAGCATAAATAAATAAATAAATAAATATATACTCAGAGTATTGACAGAAACCCATGTTAATACATTTAATATACATACTGCTTTTAGAATTGAAATCTTAATACCAAATTTTGACCCTCTTTACAAATAGGCAAGGATATAAAGTTTAAGTACCTTTAATGCGTCAACGTACCTACACTTACATATGAAAATGTATATTTTAATACCACATTTTGACATTCATTACATATAAGTAAGGATATAAACACTCGGTGAAATGACGCAAAAAGTCGTATGTGTCAAGTCAAGTGAAGGTTTTATGTTTAGTAACTGTTACATTAAGAATGCCTGAGAATTAATATTTTATGAATTTTGACACTGTAATTTCTAATGTATACTTTGTATGGTACATTTGAGAGTAATAACTAACAACTTAACACCATTTTGTGTTCACATGTAATATTTTGAGAATGTATATCTTAACATTAAATTTCGACACCTTTATATACAATGATGGAAGTACTGTGTATAGTTTTTTTTTTTTTTTTTCCAAAACATGATGACCTTCAAACGGGAACGCTCCCCCTGCCACTGGGCAATAACATTAGCAAACAAAAGGCGACCCTATACTAGAGGTGAGAATCAACGTAGCAAAACCTTTTGTTTCCTGGAGACTGAATACTCTGCTTGCAAGTCGAAATTCTCGCCTTGGTTAAGGGACCAGGAATTGGAAGATTGGGCAACTACGAGAAGGTTTCCAACCGCACCCCTCCTAATCCCGAACACTGCTTTTGACAGAATTATCGTGTTCTGAAAATTACTGTAGTGATATAGGCTGTAAAATCCAAATGATGAAGGTAATGTTTAATCTCACTCTTAAGCTGATCAAACAACTGTAAGAGCAATATGTTATCGGCATCAGATGAATTACATAGAGCATCCAAAATGTTGGGTGGCGAGTCTACAACGGGGATTAACAAAGTTTGGCTTAAATGATATTTGGCAAAGGGGCAGCGAAAATAGATATAACGTTGTGAATGAAATAAAAAGTCGACTATGCGATATAAACAGGCAGGAAATAAAATCTGAATGTGGAAACCAATCGTCATTGCAGTTACCAAACGAAATAAAAATTGGGTGGGGTAAAGAAATATATATTTTAAAAGTGGGTATGAAACATAAATCATGAATAGCGTGGCTCAGGTTGGGAGGGTGGAAAATCCGTAAGGTAGTTGATGACTGGTGGGCGGATTTGCCCATTATGCGGGGATCAGGAAGATTGGACGCATATTTTGGCAGATTGCGTGCAGATGGAGGATGCTAGGAAAAAAATATTGCCGGAAATATTTTTAGCTTCAAAAAGACGAAGGACGGCATTCTGGGATTTGATTCCCAACAGCCAAAACTGGCCAAGCCTGGGCACATACTTAATGAAAGTTCGTGCACTAAGAGATAAAATAGGTGTAAATATTGTATAGACTTATTTGGTGTTTGAGTAATCTATATGTATGAATACGTGGTGTAGTTGAGAGTGCAAGTGTGTATGTGTGTGTGTGTGTGTGTGTGATCAGAGTTTCTTTCTTTTATTGTTCTGGGGTTCTATTGTCGTAGCGCGCGAGCGTGTGTATTTCCATTGTTGTTCAGATATATAAAATATATAAGTAGGTAATATTTTAAACTCAATTATTTGTCCACAGCATGAACGGTCACCCGACCCGTACGACTGTGTGACACAAATATTGTACTATTGTAAACTTAATGAAATGCTACTACTATAATGCACTTGAAGGTTTAGTGTGAATTGTAACGCGAGAACTTGGTATATGTACCTGCAGCTCTGTTCTCTTCGCCGCAGACTGGTCATCAAGAAGCCATGCTGTGTCACCAGGAGTAAGAGAGCAGTCACAGGACGGCGACAACACTTTCATCTAAATTGTGTAACATTACCTCGTCCTAGCCGAGTATTCATGAATTGCCACCATTAAAGCTAGCTGTATCATGGCTCTTCTTTTGTTCTCAACCCCCCCGATCATCTCTTTAGGTTAACATTATTCCTTTCACAGTTCGCCTTTCACTATCTCAACTTCACCAAAACGGCTCGGGTTCGATCCCAGGCGACCGCATGTGGAATCGTGGCGAACAAAGCGGCGAAAGGGCGGGTTAGCTCGGGGTTCTCCGGTTTCCCCCCCCCCCATCGATTTCTTCAGTCCATGTATCATCAGTGTCAATAGTAAAAAACGGGTGTTAAACACTATAAAAACAAACAAATAATGTCAACTCCTCTCGCAAGTCCAAATCCATCTGATTTTCAAACCCTCTAGGATTACCGGCTGGGTGAGATAGTGAGAGGGTAAGGAACCCACGAACCACGGGTACCCTGCAATATTTAAATATCAAAATCTGATGTGTTCCATTCACAAGCCTTTCTCTAGCTGCCCCACAAACAAACTTGGCTAACAAAATATCATTAAAGTATTATTATTATTATTATTATTATTATTATTATTATTATTATTATTATTATTATTATTGTAAATATTAGCAAAATGGTCTTATTACTTCCTTCTAAGTGGAAGGGAATGTTTTATAGTGTTTAACGCCCGATTTTACTACTATGGAATCGCAGGCGATGACACAGAGAATGAAGGTGGAGCACCGGTGGCATGTGATGGCGAGGGAAACCAGAGAACCCGGAGAAAACCAGCCCCTACTTTGTCCATCACAAATCTCTCATGCGGTCGCTTGGGATCGATTCGTCCACGGTGCGGCCTAGAAAGGAAATAAGAGAATACGCTAGGCTAAAGTGATAGTGAAAGCTTTTAAAAGCTGGTCACTATGTGAAACAATTGAAATTCGGTTCTTTTGCTTGCCAGGAGTTAAACACAGGACACACGAAACGAAAGATGACTGCCTGTCTGAGAAAAGTTTAAGTAATTTATAATTGAAACCAATAACTAAGAATATCGGAAACGGTTTGATCTACAAAAAAAAATATAGATGACATAAATCGTGTGTTTTATCGAGATTTAAAATTTTTGTGCAGTAATTTTTTGTCTACTTCTTACGGTTTACCACTTATACAAAAGTCACCCAGAACGAAGAGGCTATTCCCAGAAAATTGAGGATATACACTTCCTTTGTTATAAAATATCTCAAGCACGTAGTATTTTAATCAAAATCTTTAGAGTCTTTTTTGAGAAAATCAAAATTTCCAAAAAGTTTTCCGTGTAAAGGGTAGTTTGTGATGGGAGGATATTCCTAAAAATCTTCGTATCGCATCCTTAGAAAATACTAAACTTAAATACCAAACCAACTTTTCAGTTTTGAGTTATGTTGTCCACACACACGACACAGAACACATCCACCTACACATCGGCATTTATCTAAAAATGCTTTTCTTTTTTCCAGGGAACCCTGGAATGTGTATTACCGGTGAAATCTCTGTAATTTTTAGGAATAAAACACCTTCTCTATATACATTTTACATTCGTGGTAGAGAAAGTAAAAATATAGTATTTGGGAGATGAGGGGAAGAAACCTAAAATGCAACTTGAGACCAGTTTTAAGCTTCCCCCTCAATGTCTAAGTTGATGTGATTTTGTTTTGTTTAAATTAAATTTAAACAACTGTTTATTTATACTGGGTAGGTTAGAAATGGAAGCCCTGTATTAATAATATTAATATCTACATGAAGGTTTTGTCCACAATTTGCTCGTGCTAATGATTTTACTTAGGAGGCAAATTCTACGTTATCGTTAAAATGTGTATACACTGACCGTGAACTCAAGAGCTTCATTTCCCAAAACAAATCCAAAAGCGTGTCTGCTATTATATTAATGGCTAAGGCAGGGAACTCTGACCTGCATCTCGTGGGGATGAGCGAGACAGCAGGATCAGGGTAAACCGGTTCCAGCACTTAACTAATTACATACAGTCGTGTCTAAACATATTACCAGAAACACACCAATTACACAATTTGCTTTCTAGAGTACAAGGAACGCTTCACGTGTATTTACCAAGCTACAGTATAAAATTACTTTTTAGACTGTTGATGCTAGTTGTGTTAAAAGCTGAAAATTCTGCCACTCAGTGTTATAAGCTTATAACACTCCAATGTAGCCAGCTTTGGTTTATGCGTCCACGGCCTCATTCAAGTAGGCTATGACTCTGATAGCTCGTATTGATCCATAAAATGACGGATGAACATGGAATTTGCTGAACAAGACGAAACTATCCAAGCGGCGGACAGAGCAAAACTGCCTCCGTTGAGTAGAATGTTTTCATTGTGTACGAGTAAGTCGTCATGATGCCAAGCAAGGCAACAACTGAACATCGCAGACCGTTAAACATGAGCTCCGTGAAATTGGTAAAACAATCTGTTTACTATTATAATCTGAGTATAAATATTGAGAACTGTCCAAAAATAGTTATGCCACACGAGTTAAAATTGTTTTATATTGCTAGTAGGATTCCTGTGCTCGGCCTGTGGCCTCGTTTTGCAAGCTTCCTATCACAATATAAAACACCATTTTTACCACTTGTATCATAAATAACCATGCACCTTTTTATCACTTTGCATACTGCAGTTTGTCATTCCGTTATGTAATTATTGTAGTACGTTATATGTTGTCATTAAAATGTTTGTAACGAGAAACCCAATATTATCCCCCAAAGACCCATTAGACCAGTCGTTGGACTAAATGCTCTGAATTTGCCAAAAAGTAATTTTCAAGAAACTGATTTCCATACGAACGTCGTACAAAATTCCCTTAAAGCTATTACATAGGGATAGAATTTTATTGTATATCTACCTACATCGCAAAACTCTGATATGTTCCATTCAAATCACTTTGTCTACATTTCTATAACAAATTATTGCTAATAAGCTTATTGTTCTATGTACTACATGAACGAAATAAATATATAGCAGAAATGCTCTTATTACTTAATTGCTTATAAGTAGACAATAAAAAAGGGAATACACTAGGCTAAACTGACAGTCAAATGTTTTAAATGTGGTTGCTACGCGATTGAAATCTGTTTCTTTGCGTAGCTAGATGGTGACAAGTGGGCAAAGTTTAAGTATTTTAAAACTGAAACCAATAACAAGGATTATCTCCAAAACGGTCAACTCCACGAAAAAACTGGAAATGACTTTAATTGTGTTTTATAGAGGTCTACATTTTTTGTATAGTAAGTTTTTGTCTTCTCTTTGGTTTACCAGTTATAGACAATTAAACAAAAATCATCCAGAATAAAGAGGTCTTCAGAGGCTATTCATAGAAAATTCAAGATATACATTTTATTTGTCATGTGTACATCATAAATATAAAATATTTTAATCAAAATTGTTGCAAAAAGTTTTATAAATCGATTTTTTGAAAATTTTTCCATGTAAAGAGTGGTTGGGGGTGGGGGAATTTTCTTGAAAATCTTCGTGTGGCATCCTTGGAAGATACTGAACTTCAAGGTCAAGTTTGGTATTTAACGGAGTTTTCCTTTTTGAGCTATGCTGCCCACCCACCCCCACACTCACACACACACACTTTTCTAAAAAAAAATTGTTGGATTCAGATCTCTAAACATGTATTTCCGGTGAAATTTCGGTTGCAACACAATATCTTCTCTAACACTATGTGCACAAGGCACAGAAAGAAACCGGCGCTGTCTTGTTCCGTACACCGCATTCCTTACCGTTTGTAGGGTACTTTATTACGTCATGTTTTTATTTTACTGGCTGACACTATCACCTTGCAGGTGAGTGCTCTATATCGAACCAATAGAGCACATCTATGCTGGGTTTGTCAACTCATTCGTTAATAGGAGTAGCCACCTCCGTCAACTGGAAGTGAGGTTAGGTAACGTGGACTACAACAGTAAGCTCCTTCCCCATTTAGAGTGACGGAGGGGCCAGCGGATATCAGAAGACACGCCCTATAAATTCCCTACAGACAATCAGAAATTCGATGTCTAATACTATTTGTGCTCTGTGTACATAGTACGTGTAGAAAAGTAAAAGTGATAAATAATATGTGAATAAATTAATAATAATAATAATAATACATTATACTAACGAGATAAATTATAATAACAGTAATAATAATAATAATAATATAAATACACACCATGAAGAAACAATTGCTAACAATGCACAATAGATTGATTAGCTAGGTGTTAAATATTAATATTTTGATTAGAATTACAACGACTAAAATTAAAAGCTAAAGTAATCAGATAAATGAGGAATTACAAATTATAGGTACTGGTTACCAGTACCCCATTATACCGGATACCGGTTAGTTATATGTTTATTTTAATTACGAGGTTATGGGTTACATGATAGCTGGTTTCCAGTATTAGTTATTAATACAGTAATTTACCTAGCTACCTTTAAATTGTAGTTGGTGGATTTTATTATGTTTTGTTAATTTGTTGTTGTTTTATATGGGTACAAGTTGATTTATCTGAAAAATGTAAATCAATTTGGAATGTAATACTTTGGATAATAAACAAATGAATTTGAAAATTAGGTCCCGGTTTAAAAAATTAGGCACTGGGAAGGAGTATTTTTAGATTTTTATTTTATTTATTACGTGTAGAGAAAGTAAAAATATAGCGCCGGTTAATAACATCAAGCGCTTTCATTCCAGATATGAAATTAACCAAGTATACTTTAGCAGATCTATGAATTCGAACCAATTTTGCAATTTATTTTATAATTATTTGCTTCAACATGCACTCGCTAATCAAGCAAAGCAATAGTAGCACGCACAGGCTTTGGTTCGTAAAACATTGCATTATGGAGATGCATGGAATACTGCAATGCAGCTGGTAAATATATTTCACTCAATTTCAGTGCTGCTGATGGACTGTTGATGTGTAAACATTTGCACAAGCCTCGCGTTTTGTTACAGTTTGCTTAATAATGAACAGAATGCGTTACTCAAAATATTGGAAAATTATCCAACCAGCCAGCCAAGGGCTGTTTCAATTACTCTTTTGCTTCAATATGAAACAAAGTTTCTTTAAAGGCTTAAAACACAGAAAACCATTTCAATTCAACTTATCCAAGATGAAATACTTATTTATGATGTAAGAGCGTAAAGTTATGACTTTGATTCGAACGGGAATATTGTGAAACGAGACGCAGTCAAGAAACTTTACGATCACGAGTGTTTTCTCTATGAGAATTTTCCGATATTAAAAGAAAAGCAACGAAAGATGAAATAAGTTTGAAGATAAGTTTCAGCCATTCACCAAGGATTATTTATTTCGCAGTGTTAGGATAGGGTGCGTGCGTTCAGTGGGTATAGTTCTACTTTGCGGTTGCTGGACGAGATAGCGGTACGGTTTTAGCAAACCAATATTATTGTTGTTGGGTAACGAATTGAGAGAAAATGGTAGATTTTGAGAATTATAATATTCTTTCACTTATTGACGTTAAAGACGACACGTTTTAATTGTTTGTCTGTTGATCAGTGACGTAAAATTCCATACCACGACAGTCCACAAGGGACCTTGGCCTGCCGCCCGGCCGCTGCATCCCCCATCTGGGCCCGAGTCCCTCCCCGCCGGTTGATGCGGTCTTCTCGATCTGGAGCCATTAGTTTACTGTGATGAAGACCAGCACAGGTACAAATATTAATATATGTTCTCGGAGAGTCAGCCAGTTGAGTGCTAGGCTATAGTCAAAGCTTTCGATGACCCAGGAAAATAACGTCGGGAAAGTGAAGGTAGAACAGTTTTGTTTAAAACATATTCCACGAGCAAAATACACCATTATCCGAGGGACATTCAAAAAGTCCTTAGAATATCCTAGAAATGAATTACACTCGTAGCATCGAAAAAAGTTGGCATTTGGTAACCACTGTTTCTTACTAGATGGATTCCTTGCAATAGGCGATCGAATCAACAATCTTGTGCTTATTTAGAAAGATGCAAAAATAAGAGTTTCGTGCGGTAATTAAACACTTTTATTTAAAAGACTAAACACCAAAAAATAAAAGCCGAGTTGGACGAAGTCCATGAAACATCTGCTCCTGCGTTTGCAACAATTTATAATTGGATAACTGAAATTAAACGTGGCCGTATATCCTCAAATGATGAACGTCGTGCCGGACGTCTGTTAGAAGTATCTTCCTCCCAAATTATTGACAAAATCCAAGATACGGTTTTGAGTGATCAATGAATGAAAGTTCGCAAAATAGTAGAGGATACAGGCATATCACAGGATAGTGTTCTCAATTCAGCTTCAAAAACTAGAACTGACAAAGGTCTCGGCAAGATGGCTGCCGCGTTTGCTCTCAATGGAGAATAAACACAATCGTGTGATCGATTCAGAGCTAGTTGACAAAAGTACAGTCGAAACAGGGGTGTTTTAAAGGCTCCGAAGAAGCCAAATTTGGTGTATTCTGCAGACAAGCTGATAGCCTCGGGTTTTTTTGGATGCACGCGGAACCCTCTGTATTGATTACTTGCATAAAAGAAGAGCTACAAATGGAGAATATTACTGCACCGGTAGAACGGATAAATCAAGACAAATCGCCCTCATCTGGCAAAGAAAAGGGTTCTCTTCCATCAAGACAATGCACACTTGCGCAGTTTCAATGGCAAAAAAGGTTCAAATTGCTACAGCAACGCCGTATTCACCACATTTCGCACTCGGAGACTTTTTTATTTCCAAACCTTAAAATGTGGATCGGCGCAAAACGATTCACTTCTAATGAAGAGGTCATTTCCCAAACAGATGCATATTTTGAGCACCTTCCGAAATCGTACTCTTTGGAAGGCTTAAAATATTTGGAGAACACTGGAAAACGCGTATCGAGCTAAAAGGAGATTATGTTGAAAAATAAAAAAAAATATTTTTCAAAGGACCTATTGCATGTCCCTCGTACATAGATTGTTTAAAGCCAAAAGTCAGAGAAAGCTAGGAAAAAGAGTTTACTATGAATTTTAACCCTTAGCTCCAGGCATATTTTCAGACGAAGAGCCCGAAAGTTTAAGGTTTTTCAGCCCTTTTGAAACCATTCTTTTAAAATATATTACTTCAATTTGTTAAAACGTTTCAGTATGAATGGCTGATTTTCAGGGATACCTCAAATTAAGAAAGTATGCTTCACATCAGTTAAATTTTATTGTAAATTTATAACTCATATAAAATGTGATTTAAAAAAAAAATCTAATGTCTTCCATACATATGACTTTCTTTACCTCTCTGTAACAAATAATTGTTAATAAGCTTATTCTTCTGTCTACTTCATGCTAATCGAGATAAACGTTAGCAGAAACTGTCTTATTACTTAGCTCCGTTTAGGTTGAAGAGAATATATTGGGTTAAACCGACACTCAAGTGTTTTAAAATGTGGTTGCTATGGCATTGAAATCAGTTTCTTTGTATGGCAAGAGTTGAGAAGTTCCCATATGAGAAACAATTTTAAATATTTTAAAACTGAAACCAGCAGTAAGGAACATAGTGAAAACGGTCAACTCCACGAAAAAATATATATCACATGCATTGTGTGTATTAACGAGATCTACATTTATTGCGTAGTAAGTTTTCGTCTATCTCTTACAGTTTACCGTTTATGTAAAATTCAGAAAGATTCATACAGAATAAAGATATTTTCAGAGGCTACTTCCAGAAAATTTAACATATACATTTTATTTATAATGTGAATATTTTTAATATACGGTATTTTGATCCAAAATCATTAGAAACAATTTTGAGAAAATCAACATTTTCGAAAAATCTTCCACAAAGGGTAGTTGGAGGTGATTAGATTTTCTTGAAAATCTTCGTGTGGTCTGGTATTTAACTAACTTTTCGTGTTTCAGTTATGCTGTCCATAGACATACACGGACCTTTTTCAGAAATACCTTTGTCGGACTCAGAGGACCCCAAAACATATATTTCCAGTGAAATCCCGAATTTTTGGGTGGAATGCAATACCTTCTCTAACAACTATGTACATTTCATTCCCTGTCAGAAGAATAAATGCATACGGCCACGAGTGTAAGCTTGCGTAAACAGGTAAGTGGTATTACATCACCACTCCCGGTGCATGCCCTGTACAATACTGGAATGCAGCAGTTGAGTCTCTTACAGTGGACGGGTTCGAATCAAGTCAAAATACAAACACCGCCGCGCGTAGTCATACGCTCACAAAGTAGAAAGTTAATATTCATTAGAGATAAAGAAAACAGCAATTTTAACTTGTTGTGGATCACTTAGTTTATTCCTGTTTACGTACGCTGTGCTGATATTTTCATGATCAGAATGTAGTACACTATATTCCAGCCTTCTCTGACCGCTATAAACCGTGCCATGCTACACCAGCGACCTCCCCAAACAACTGCATTAATTCGCTAGACAGGTAGTACATACGGACTAGAGAAAGTAAAAATATCAGTGTGAAGTATTAATACCACAGTAACAACCCGAATGCAATACATTGTGAAATTCATCCAAGTGCAACATCTGAACACCACGTTTGTGAGTGCCCTTTTCCTTTGGTGGAGTTCTAGGAGTCCTGACTTCAACAGGACCCATGTGGGTATGCGTTGCATCCCGTGATTTCAACCAAATCTATTGTACTAGTCACTACCAGCATCTAGGACACAAACCTTTACGGATATGCTGTCTGGTGATATGTCAATTTCTTCTTCTTCTTCTTCTTTCTCTGTTTATCGTCCTCGAATGCAGGACTGACATCCCCAGGACAATCAGCGAGTGGCCGAGTACCATAATATACCTTGCAGTCTTTCTTCCTCAAATGAGGATTTACAAAGACTTTTGGGGTGCATAGCAGAACGCTGACATCGTTTTCTCGACAAAAATGTATCGACATCAGGCCTAAATGTAGAGACACAGTACAGTGTTGACAGAAGAGTACCGTCATTCAAACGGCAGCGTTTGTCATTCTCAATGTAACTGAATTCAGCTCACATGGATTTGTAGAACCAAGCATTGCAACAATACCACCTGCAAAATCTCTCAATTTGGGGTAGGTATCGGCTGCTAACATTTTGTTCACTGTTTATTCACTAATAATTTCTGTAAATGAAATGTCGCTGTCTGCCCGCTGTGTGCTGTTATCCGTCATGTAAGGAATGGAGCGAGTAAGGAAGGGGTGGCAAAGTTTGCTCTCCAGGTCTGATCAAGAGGAGCGGGCCACGTTTTATGCGCGCGAGTGTACCTTAGTTAACACAAATGACTCCACAGACACCTGAATTCAGATATTTCTGTGAAGTCGTACGATTATATTGTATACAGCCTACATAACACTACTGCTATTACAAGTAATAGATTGCGACAAAATCTCCCAGAAAAACTTGCAAATGATCTAATTATCCAATTTTACCCGCTATTCAAATTATCCTGTTGTACCCCCTACAAAATGTTAGTCGCCTTCAAGGAAATCTGCCAGAACTCATAGTCCGACACTCCTAGTCTCCCAAAACATTTATCGAAATTGCGACAGATGCCAGCAAAAATTGGAGAAAGTAAGAAATATGCCTACAGTCGCATAGCCCAAGGCCGAGTTACAGCCGTAAGCTTGCACTGAAATTTTAACATACTGTCTATTCTGTTTCATGTGCATCGAGCCTAATACGGACCGGACCGGACCGGACCGGGATTCAGCGAATTCCTCTTCATTCCAGGGATTAGGTCTTAAGCCTGTTCCGCCCTACTCTTATCATTCCCATCTCTTCTTTCGGCGACCAACTTTTCTTCTACCTGGCGTGTAGAAATATATACGATCCTGGGTAATCTATCTTCAAATGTTCCTTCCAGCTATTTCAATCCTATCATTTAACATATATATTCACGTATACCTACATTTTTTATTTGGTCCCTTGCAGTACAAACTTCACACCGCTCAAATAGTTATTTGTGATACAAGTGGTAAAAATGGTATTTTATATTGTGAGTAGGAAGCTTGCGAAACGAGGTCGTATGATGAGTACAGTAATCCTACAAACAATATAAAAAAATTTTAACACGTGTGTCGTACACTATTTTTAGACAGTTCTTAATATTTATAGACATATCATTGTAAATAGATTTTTTTAACTACTTCACGGAGTTAGTGCTTAATGGTCTTGATATTCAGTTGTTGCGTTGCTTAGCATCAGTGCTGACAATATGACGACTTACTCGCACATGTCGCCCTCCGTGGTGTAGTGGTTACCATGCTAACTTCGTATACCCAAGGTCGGGGGTTCAAATCCGGCGGAGGACGATGGATTTTTTCGGGCGTAAAAATCCTTAGCATGGCTTCCTTCGGAAGGGAAGTAAAGCCGTTGGTCCCGTGTCGTATATTTACGGCACCATAAAGAACCTCAAGCCTGATAGAGAAGCCTCTGAGCAAAATTAAGCCCAATTTAGAATTGGACGCTGAGAACCACAGCAGTTAAAGAGCGTCCATAAATAACACGCCATTTCTGTTGTTTTTACTCGTACAGAACGAAAACATTCCACTTAACGGAGACAGTGTAGCAGTTGTAATTACTCTCGACTCTTTCCGCTGCATTGATAATTTCATCTGGTTCAGCAGATTCCATGTTCATGACATTCAAATCATCTGTCATTTTATGGACCGATACGAGCTTACAGAGTCATAGCCTACTTGAATGAGGCCGTGACGCATAAACCAAAGTTGGCAACATTGAAGTGTTATAATTTTATAACACTGAGTGACAGAATTTGTTACTTTTAGCATCAAATGCCTACAACGGTTCTTTCAGCGCTTTGTATCTTATTTCTAACCCTCTCCTTTAACCATGATTCGCCTCCATATAATATAACTTATACGGTTATTGCTTCATAAAATGACAGCTTTGTAACCATTCGTGTTTTATATTTCAAACTTGCATATATTGTTCCACAAATGTGGTGGAATGTATATATGCCATACTGTCATTAACTCTATGTACATTTACGTCGCATCTTACGTACTTAAAATGGGAAACCTATTTCATTATTTTTCCTTACATACTTATCTTTGAACGGACTAGATATTACCCGCGGTGCGTCATTATTTTAGTTTTCTCTTGCTTAAATTATATTCTTTATTCATTATTTAGCCATTTTAACAAGCTCTTTTAAGGTTTTCTTCACAATTTTGTATAATAATCGCATCACCTGTATAGAGTAAGGTGTTTATCCACTTCCCTCCTGACCCCTGTTTTTACCTACGAATTGCTTCCTTAACGAGATCGGCTGTATTGAAAGGTGTTGGGTACAGACTGCACCCTTGTATCACCCCTTGATTCCTCTTAATTTGTTCTGTTTTTAGCATTTATAGTTATCAATATTCTGGTACCTTTGCATTAACTCTTTATAATGTTAATTAAATGCAAAGCACATACGTTTTGGCCCATTATATTCCAAAACTTACTTATATTCATTGCATCAGATGTTTTTCCAAAGCCAATGATCACCTAGACGGCCCAAGTTTGATCTCTAGCGTCTGCATGTGAGATGTTTGGTGGATAAAATGGCGTGTGGGCAGGTTTTCTCAGGGTTCTCCGGTTCCCCCCGCCATCGCATTCCACGGGTGCTCCATCTTCATTCCATGTATCACCAATGCCATCGCATGCGGTGCCACAAGTAGTAAAAGTAGCTGGATACCAGTGATGTAGTGTATAGTATAGCATAGGAAACAGCTGGATACCAGTGATGTAGTGTATAGTATAGAATAGGAAGCAGTTAGATACTATTGATGTAGTGTATAGTATAGAATAGGAAGCAGTTGGATACCAGTGATGTAGTGTATAGTATAGAATAGGAAGCAGCTGGATACCAGTGATGTAGTGTATAGTATACAATAGGAAACAGCTGGATACCAGTGATGTAGTGTATAGTATAGAATAGGAAGCAGCTGGATACCAGTGATGTAGTGTATAGTATATAATAGGAAGCAGCTGGATACCAGTGATGTGTATAGTATAGAATAGGAAGTAGCTGGATATCAGTGATGTAGTGTATAGTATAGAAGAGCAAGCAGCTGGATACCAGTGATGTAGTGTATAGTATAGAATAGCAAGCATCTGGATACCAGTGATGTAGTGTATAGTATAGAATAGGAAACAGCTGGATACCAGTAATGTAGTGTATAGTATAGAATAGCAAGCAGCTGGATACCAGTGATGTAGTGTATAGTATAGAATAGCAAGCAGCTGGATACCAGTAATGTAGTGTATAGTATAGAATAGGAAGTAGCTGGATACCAGTGATGTAGTGTATAGTATAGAATAGGAAGCAGCTGGATACCAGTGATGTAGTGTACAGTATAGAATAGGAAGCAGCTGGATACCAGTGATGTAGTGTACAGTATAGAATAGGAAGCAGCTGGATACCAGTGATGTAGTGTATAGTATAGAATAGGAAGTAGCTGGATGCCTGTGATGTAGTGTATAGTATAGAATAGGAAGCAGCTGGATACCAGTGATGTAGTGTATAGTATAGAATAGGAAGCAGCTGGATATCAGTGATGTAGTGTATAGTATAGAATAGGAAGTAGCTGGATGCCTGTGATGTAGTGTATAGTATAGAATAGGAAGCAGCTGGATACCAGTGATGTAGTGTATAGTATAGAATAGGAAGCAGCTGGATACCAGTGATGTGTATAGTATAGAATAGGAAACAGCTGGATATCAAATGTAACATATTTCTTTCTACTTTATATACAAAGTACTGCATTTCCAGTAATATTTTGGTTTTAGAATAATTTGCTTTATTATATTATATTACATTTTAATATTTACAGCTTACTTTTTATTTTTATATTCTACATCCTTTTTGCTTATTTTAATTTGAAATTTTAGTTTTTAGGTAAGTTAATTATCTAAAAAATTATATAATAGATTAAATTTGTAATGCTTGTTTTTTGGATATAAATTTAAGGTTTGAATATATGCTCCGGTATAGTTACCTAGGTGCCAGGTTAGTATATTTGTGTTTTATTTATTTGTACGCTTTTTGACATTTAGAGTGCGAGATATACCGGTAGCTGCGGCAATGCTTTCCATGACCCGGTAACGGATATAGTTGGTTTTCCAGATGTCATCACTTCCATTCATCGGCGAAGAACTTGTGTCCCGAATATACAATTTCCTTGCATCAGGTTACAGAGGTTTCCTTCGTCTTCCAACACCAGCTTCGAACAATACGGAAGCCAAAATATACAAATAAACACACTATGCACATTTCTATAATACCTGGCAGTAAAAAGCACAGCATCTAAATAAGCAGAGCTAGGACCGGTCACAACACGTTTCGCTGTTTGACAAGACTAGGCAGGAGCGGATAGCTGCGCACGACCGTTGGTATCTTCACCTCTTACAGAGCGGAGCAGTGAGCACTAAGTCTGGTTTAAAGATAACCCAGACGTACTATAATTACATATTTTAATGAACAAAATTAAAATGTCTTCACAGTCATTACATTAATAGAGGTTAAAGAAAACGCATTCTGTCAATCAATTTAGGTTTTAGTTCAATAACTTCATCAGAAACGTTATATCGTATTTACAACTATGTAGTGGAAAGTGATTTGATATACAGATTGTCGCCCTCCGTGGTGTAGTGGTTACCATGCTAGCCTCATATACCCAAGGTCGTGAGTTCTAACCCGGTGGAGGACAATGGATTTTTTCGGGCATAATAATTTTTAGCATGGCTTCCTTCGGAAGAGAAGTAAAGACGTTGGTCCCGTGTCGTACATTTACGGCAGGTAAAAGAACCTCAAGGCCTCTGAGCAAAATTAAGGGGTTTTTCACACCCAGTATAGAATGGCAGTAGTTAAAAGGCGTCCATAAATAGAACTGCATTTCCATATATAGGCTGTTAGAGATATCGGTACATATACTTTGATAACTGCTACCTTAATACGTATACACTGCAGTGTATTAGTTGATTTTTATCTTTGTATAACACCTTATCCACAAACACATCAAATAATTCACTACCTGATGTCTATGCCCTGTCGTAACTGCGCCGCAAAATGAACAACGCCTCTCAATACATTATCTATCCATCCTTACTTCACCGGGGTGTAAACAAACCAGAATGTATTCTTCCGCTTACACACCACATGGTTACGTGCACTACAGTTGTAAACCACGAAACTACGTATCATTTGTTTTATCTGCTCACAGATAATGATCAAAGCTATGACAGGAATACTAAATGGAACATAACACAAGTAGGCGAGTTGTTCAATACATATGTAAATAACGAACTGCGGGCGGCGCCGTGGCCGAGTGGTCAGACCGCTGGCCTCCAAACTAGCCGGCATGGGATCGATGCCAAGCACACACATGTGGGAAGTGTGGTGGACGAAGGGGCGTCTGGGCGGGTTTTCTCCGGGTCCTCCAGTTTGTCCCGCCATTCATTCCGCCAACTGCTCCATCATCACCTTTTCTATCATCCATTTCGCTTGCATTTCATTCCATCCACTTTCTCAAGCTCGTGCCTGGCTACGGGCCGACTATTTGTTCCAGATTCTCCATTCTGTGGTTTCGTGCCGTTGGATCCCCGACAGGCTTCTGAGTCCTAGGTATCCGCTTGTAAGTTCTAAGGGGGTGCCACTCCTAAATAGGGGGAGGGTAAGCCGACTACGAAATAACAAAATTACGAACTGCAGACATGCTGCTTACTGAAGTATTACATACTGCAGGTTTCCTTCCTCAGAGTTTTTATAACTCTAGCATTTGCAAAGTTGCACTTTTAGGAGAGTAGTTGCCAAACCTCTTTGCTGAGAGAAACTACAGTAATACAAACATTCGATATTGCAGAAACGTATCTTCACGGTTCTAAAGAAGCCATTAATGAGCAATTTCTGTTTATTCTTCTCTTGAAAACCAATTCCAAAATGCCGGAGGCAGTTCGTAATATATGCCCATTACAGGACATTATGAAAGCATACGTAGAGAGAAAATGCTTTTTGGAATTTCGGTTCTCTTCCTTTGCTTTGGTTTAAACAAGTTTATGAAAGTATTTCCTCATTTGAGGACATTGATGGGAGTGGTAAATTACAGAGGAATTCGCTGTGGGATTAGAAGTATACCAAAGGGAGATTAAAATTAAATTTAGGGCATATGCTTTTAGGAACCAGAGTTTTCATTTAAGAAAGCATTTGGTTGGTTGTCTATTACGTTATATGTAGAGTTTAGTAAGCCGTGTGTGTTTAAAGAGGATCTGCACAATAGAGCTTTGGCCGCCAAAATGGTTATGGCGACTAACAACTGGTCAATACCACATTGATGTTATACGCTTTTGTATTCCATTCAAAAATTCGACACCGAGATTTCACCGGAAACATGTTTTGGGTCCCCCTGAATCCAAAAAAAAGTATTTTTTAGAAAAAGGTCCACGTAGGTGTGGACAGCATAGCTCAAAAACGAAAAGACCATAAAATGCCAAAATTGATATTTAAGTTTGGCAATTTCCAAGGATACAACAGAAGATTTTCAAGAAAATCTCCCACACCACAAACTACCCTTTACATGGAACATTTTTCGAAGTGATTTACTTTCTCAAAAATGGCTCTAACGATTTTGATTAAAATACTTTATGTTTAAGATATGTTTATGACAAACGAAATGTATATCTTGAATTAACTGGAAATAGCCTCTTAAGACGTTTTCGTTTTGGATGACTTATGTATTTGGTAATCCGTAAAAAGTATACAAAAACTTACTACACAAAAATGTAGATTTCATTAAAACACACAATTTATATCATAGATATCGTTTTTGTAGAGTTAACCGTTTTCGAGATATTCTGGTTTCTAGTCTAGCCACTTAAACGGGAAGATATCTTTCTTCTCGTTTCTCGTTTGTTTATTCCTGGCAAGCAAAGAGATTGGAGTTTCAATTTTTTCACATCGTGACCGGCTTTTATAGGACGAGACTATCCCGTGAATTTTCTTATTTTCTTTATGCTTACAAGGAACCAAGTATTCAGGACAATTTCTGCTAAAGTTTATCTCGCTTATCATGAAATAGAAGGATAAACGTTTTAACAATAATTTGTTATAGAGATGTAGAGAAAGTTATGAGAATGGGACATATCAGATTTTTTTTTTTGTTGAAAATAAAAATAGCTTTGCCCGGATTTTCTCTCCCATTGGGCCAAGTTTGACAAGAAATATATCTGTAAATTAGAATGATTGACAAACAACATTTAATTCTGTGCTTAGGGTTCATTAAACATGAGAACTTGCAAAAATTAGTTGTTTCTATCTCTTCAGTTGTTTACTATGCTGTCCCCCCCCCCAAATTTCAGATTTTTTTCACGGATTTCCTTTAAAGTAGTAAACATTATATCATTTCTTAATAAACCAGTACACCTTACAATATTATATGTATAAATGTTCCACATGCATGTGCATGTCTCTTCAGAAAAAAAGAGTATAAATATCCCATATATTTACATGCTCAAACATCAACAACGATTCAAAAATGTATCAAGAGGCTATTCCATGAAAATTCAGATGTGCATTTTGTTTATCATGTAAATTATGTTTAATTAGACATTCTAATCAAAACAGTAAAGAGCTGGTTTTTAAGAAAATCTTAACTCTCAAAATATTTCACATGTATATAATGGTTTGGGCTATAAAAGCTTTCCTGAAGATCTTCGTGCCATATCCGTGGGAGATAACGAACTGAAATTCCAAGTTTGATACCGAACTTTCGTGTTTTGCTTTATTTTATATTATTTATTTATTTTGTAGCTTAACGTCCTTTAACCTAGTTGGTGATATCGGACGATGAATGAAATTGGTGAAAGGATACTCTAGTGACATCGGAGTCATGGAGCTAAAAGTTATTCGACATTCGCCTTCTCAGGATAAAGGAAAATTCCGAAGAAAGAAAAAAAAAAAAAAAAAAAAAAAATCTTATACGGGAACTCGCCCTAAGCGAGACTTGAGCTCGCGGCATTTAGAATGTGAGGCGACACGCTACCACCACACCACCCTGGTGGGCTTTTCATGTTTTTGTTTAAGCTGTTTGCAAACACACACTGACCTTTCTCTTAAAAGCTCGTATTCGCGATGAGATATCGGTATCGAGTTTTTCAAACTACAATGTACAGGATGTTAATGAACTATACCGAAATATTTTCACAGAATATGTGGATTACTTAAATAAGTAATTTGAGCTAGGAGACATATGGCCCGTTTATTGAAATTTCGAAGAAACGGCTATAAGTTTCTGAAGTGTCAGTACGCCACGTATCGCGGCACTTCGTCTGGAAGGAAAAAAAAATAATAATAAAAAACATTTACTCTATGACAGGAAACGAACTCATGACCTTTGGGAATGCAGGTTCCCGCGTTACGCATTAAGCCACCAGAGTATTTGAAAAAACGCCTCCAAGAGTAGGCTACATAACTCAAGAATGTAGTTAATGAATACTCAGTGTCTCACTGTCAAGTGATTAGTTCGAGATTTTACAGATTTTTGCGACACTAAATCTTGAGAACGCTAGTAACGAGTTGCTAAAAATCGATATTTCTATACTCGGGCAGCAGTTTTAAAGACATTCTAAGCCCTATTTTCAACCTGCTTTGCTGTAACACCGACTTATCAGCACCTGATACCCACACGTTTAACGCTATGTAGTTGCGTTATGTTTATCCGGGGACCATGCATCGCCGATCTCAAATTACTTATATCAGTCACGTGCACATTCTCGCATATTATTTCGTTGTAGTTCATTAACATCCTGTATATTTTACCTCCCAGAGAAATCAAAAATAAAGCTGTTTGGATATTATAGATAATATCACTTAAAATGGTTTAAAATTCAAGTATTTGTTGCATTGGCATTAAAAATGGAACCTGTGTTAGACAAAACTAATAAATTGTTTAATAGTTGTAGTAAAGTTACTGTGTTTGAAACAACAAACTTCTGTCATCTGACTGATGCTCATTTTGCGTTAAAATAATGTATAAAGAAGAGCAGGGAGAACATCGATTATCGAGCAACGAAAGAAAGGGAGAAAAAAAAAAGATGCTTCGCCAACCATCGTTTTGCTTATTAAAGCAATTTTCACTAAAAGGCGCCAATAACTGGATGAGTGCCAGCAATAGAGTAGTTTACCCTTTGTAGCGATTAACACCCACGCCCCTAACAGCTGTGCCACCGAGGTTATTGTGCCTAGAGAGCGCTTAAAGCGCTCCGTGGATAATGCGACTCTACCCATTATGATTCTCAGCGGCTTTGGTATTAACATAATATATCCATATATATCTTCATTTAAACTTATAACTAAATAAAATGATCTAAGATAGTTAATGTACAATTTTTGTACTGAAAAGGCTGAAAAAAGACTCAACCGTCTGTGAAATACCTGGCATATAATAGCTAATTATGATAATTTAGCTCAACTATCAAAGCACCATTGCAATGGCTGAGATTAGGCAAGTTCGACCAATCGCGGTCATCTATCTGGAGCGATATCGTCGAAATATCTTATCGCAGCTGATGTTCATTTGTTTGAAATCTTGTCGCACCTGACGTTCGTATGTTTAATCTCCTGTCTTGAATATTGGTAACAATGTGACAATCCAGTCAGCCGTGACATTGCGTATTGCCGGAAAGTTTGAAACGGTTTGGTCAGGCGACTGCAGAACTGCGGATTTTTTCCGGGTTCTCCGGTTTCCCCCGTCATCACATTCCACCGGTGCTCCATCTTAATTTCATTATCACCGTTTGCTGTGCTAAAAGTATTAAAAGTGAGCGTAAAACGCTATCAAATACATCCTATTCATTAGACAGTCCTATTCCCTAAACTTGAAGCTTGGTGGGAAGAAATGTAAATCATATGAGGAGGTTGTAGAAACAGTCAACAAGTATTTTGCAGAGTTTAATAGAACCAATTTTTCCGACGGGATGAAAAAATCATCATTGCTATCAATGTATTTATTGTCGCATGGTACCGGTTTTTCAATGCAGATGTTATACTCTTCTAGAGCCAAAGATCTGGGCCAAGAAGTCACTGTCACTTTGAGGCTGTGAAATATTTACACCCAAAACGTCATGTATGGTGTCCAAAGTGAAACGGTGGTATTTCTGAACTCTTATCAACATTTACATTCAACTCCTCCGTAACAATTGATGAACTTCCACTCCGGTCACTGTCGGGCACACTGGTTTTTCCATGATTACCCTAAATGATGCGACATTTCCTAACTGAAGACTCATTCATTGCATTATCGCCATACACTTGCGCTATCTACCTCTAACATTTCATTGCCCGAACATTTTGTGCATTCAAAAAAAAATAAAAAATAAGCGAATCAGTCCTTTGGAGATAGAAAAGTTTTAACATCGCCATAATGGAGATTACGTTGAGAAATAGAGTGAGGTACTGTAGCATTGTAGAAAAGATTTGTGGTGATAACATTCGTTATTATTTAGTCGTGCCAAATCGCCTGTTACTTTCTGGATGGTCCTCTTATTTATTAGATCATTCTTACGCGTACAACCACCACTAAAAGAGAAACGCAATGCGACAAACCTGGGCAATAGCACACAGGACACGTGGGAAATAAAAATCATCCTTCCGGAAAATTCAGGTATTTAACATGGGAAAACAACTTTACGGCGGCGAGTGTAATAAGGAACAATTTTTAACATATGGAAATATGTGAGAATAAGAATATTATTGTTAAATTACAATACTTCGGTAGTGTTGAAATGTATGTAATGTTCAGAAACGTACAAGTTTGTTAGCAGAGCACATTAAGTTTATAAGTAGTTACTTCCACTCATTAGAAAAAAGCAAAATCATTGTATCAACAAGAGGAAAGCTTCCCTCTCTCCAGAATGAGAATCATATGATTCTTTACATACGAGCTAACAAAACACCGCACGCCATGATTCAAACGATACTAATGTTGCACACGGCCCAAGGAGACGTGGGTGTGATTCTTAGAAACTAGGAACCTGTATAAAAGGTCATCTTCTTAGCGCGGTGGTAACGCGCTGCTTGCCAAGCGGGAGACTTGGGTTCGATTGCCAGTACCGGCGAAGGGAATATTTCCCCGCTGAGAGACCTGTTTCGGGGAACACTCAGCCTCGTGAGGTTCCTAGGGGGACCAACAGAGGAGCTATTTGATTGAGAAGTAGCAGCTCCAGATCGAGAAGACTGCATTAACCGGCCGGGAGGGATTCGAGGCGCTGAACATTCTCACCTTCCAGCACTGCACCCCATTCATGACGGCTTTGGGCCGAGATGGAGGATGCAGCGTCCGGGCGGTAGGTCGTGCTCTCTTGTGGACTGCCGTGCCAGGGAGTTACGTTTACTTGTATAAAAGGGCTGTTATGACAGAGCCCAGTAGCAGATGCTCAAACTGGAAGCTATGCTTTCTTAAACCTCCTTTCTTCTATTCCTGCCTGGCCAATGGATTGTTTCTTATTTTCCTTCCAATTTGAAGTATTTAATGTTGATCGTAATTTCCATGTAAAACTTATCTTCAAATGTAATAAATGTATATCTTCTGGAAATTTTGGTTAATTCAAAGACAGTCCTCATCAACTGCATTTCTCCGTGTGTAAGCCTAGATTTACACACAACCGCCGTCTTTCCAACTACTATTTAGTAATGCAACATCACTACATTTGTATAAGAGCCGGCACCGGTGGATACTTCAAGCATAGCTTAGGATAGCATTACTTTAAAACGCACAACAAGAAGCAAGGTAAGTTGTTTAAAAAATAAATATGTTTTCGTCCTTTGACAAGAGTATCAAATCACCTACATAAGATAACATTTGATACAATTAAAAAGGTTAAAATAGTAAAGCGCTTATCTGTTTATCTCCAAAAAGAATCTCTGTGGGATCAGGGAACCAATAGCATTTACAACACCTTTGTGCTGTTATGGAACCAACAATATCCACAACGCCTCTGTAGTGTTAGGGAATTGACACTATGTAAAACGCCTCTGTAGTGTTAGGGAATTAACACTATGTAAAACACCTCTGTAGTGTTAGGGAAGTAACACTATGTAAAACACCTCTGTAATGTTAGGGAAGTAACACTATGTAAAACACCTCTGTAGTGTTAGGGAATTAACAGAATCTACAACACCTCTGTGGTGTTAGGGAACCAACAGTATTTACAACTCCTCTGTGGTGTTAGGGAACCAACAGTATTTACAACTCCTCTGTAGTGTTAGGGAACCAACAGTATCTACAACTCCTCTATAGTGTTAGGGAACCAACAGTATCTACAACTCCTCTATAGTGTTAGGGAACCAACAGTATCTACAACTCCTCTATAGTGTTAGGGAACCAACAGTATCTACAACTCCTCTATAGTGTTAGGGAACCAACAGTATCTACAACTCCTCTATAGTGTTAGGGAACCAACAGTATCTACAACTCCTCTATAGTGTTAGGGAACCAACAGTATCTACAACACCTCTGTAGTGTTAGGGAACCAACAGTATCTACACCTCCTCTGTAGTGTTAGGGAATTAACACTATGTAAAAAACCTCTGTAGTGTTAGGGAACCAACAGTATCTACACCTCCTCAGTAGTGTTAGGGAATTAACACTATGTAAAACACCTCTGTAGTGTTAGGGAAGTAACACTATGTAAAACACCTCTGTAATGTTAGGGAAGTAACACTATGTAAAACACCTCTGTAGTGTTAGGGAATTAACAGAATCTACAACACCTCTGTGGTGTTAGGGAACCAACAGTATTTACAACTCCTCTGTGGTGTTAGGGAACCAACAGTATTTACAACTCCTCTGTAGTGTTAGGGAACCAACAGTATCTACAACTCCTCTATAGTGTTAGGGAACCAACAGTATCTACAACTCCTCTATAGTGTTAGGGAACCAACAGTATCTACAACTCCTCTATAGTGTTAGGGAACCAACAGTATCTACAACTCCTCTGTAGTGTTAGGGAACCAACAGTATCTACAACTCCTCTGTAGTGTTAGGGAACCAACAGTATCTACAACACCTCTGTAGTGTTACGGAACCAACAGTATCTACACCTCCTCTGTAGTGTTAGGGAACCAACAGTATCTACACCTCCTCTGTAGTGTTAGGGAACCAACAGTATCTACACCTCCTCTGTAGTGTTAGGGAACCAACAGTATCTACACCTCCTCTGTAGTGTTAGGGAACCAACAGTATCTACACCTCCTCTGTAGTGTTAGGGAACCAACAGTATCTACACCTCCTCTGTAGTGTTAGGGAACCAACAGTATCTACACCTCCTCTATAGTGTTAGGGAACCAACAGTATCTACAACTTCTCTACAGTGTTAGGGAACCAACAGTATCTACAACTCCTCTACAGTGTTAGGGAACCAACAGTATCTACAACTCCTCTACAGTGTTAGGGAACCAACAGTATCTACAACTCCTCTGTAGTGTTAGGGAACCAACAGTATCTACAACTCCTCTGTAGTGTTAGGGAACCAACAGTATCTACACCTCCTCTGTAGTGTTAGGGAACCAACAGTATCTACACCTCCTCTGTAGTGTTAGGGAACCAACAGTATCTACACCTCCTCTGTAGTGTTAGGGAACCAACAGTATCTACACCTCCTCTGTAGTGTTAGGGAACCAACAGTATCTACACCTCCTCTGTAGTGTTAGGGAACCAACAGTATCTACAACTCCTCTGTAGTGTTAGGGAACCAACAGTATCTACACCTCCTCTGTAGTGTTAGGGAACCAACAGTATCTACAACTCCTCTGTAGTGTTAGGGAACCAACAGTATCTACAACTCCTCTATAGTGTTAGGGAACCAACAGTATCTACACCTCCTCTGTAGTGTTAGGGAACCAACAGTATCTACAACTCCTCTGTAGTGTTAGGGAACCAACAGTATCTACAACTCCTCTGTAGTGTTAGGGAACCAACAGTATCTACACCTCCTCTGTAGTGTTAGGGAACCAACAGTATCTACAACTCCTCTGTAGTGTTAGGGAACCAACAGTATCTACAACTCCTCTGTAGTGTTAGGGAACCAACAGTATCTACACCTCCTCTGTAGTGTTAGGGAACCAACAGTATCTACACCTCCTCTGTAGTGTTAGGGAACCAACAGTATCTACAACTCCTCTGTAGTGTTAGAGAACCAACAGTATCTACAACTCCTCTGTAGTGTTAGGGAACCAACAGTATCTACAACTCCTCTGTAGTGTTAGGGAACCAACAGTATCTACAGCACATCTGTGGTGTTAGGGAACAAAAAGGTATCTGCAGCACATCTGTGGTGTTAGGGAACCAACAGTATCTACAACTCCTCTGTAGTGTTAGGGAACCAACAGTATCTACACCTCCTCTGTAGTGTTAGGGAACCAACAGTATCTACAACTCCTCTATAGTGTTAGGGAACCAACAGTATCTACACCTCCTCTGTAGTGTTAGGGAACCAACAGTATCTACAACTCCTCTGTAGTGTTAGGGAACCAACAGTATCTACAATACCTCTACAGTGTTAGGGAACCAACAGTATCTACAACTCCTCTGTAGTGTTAGGGAACCAACAGTATCTACAATACCTCTACAGTGTTAGGGAACCAACAGTATCTACAACTCCTGTACAGTGTTAGGGAACCAACAGTATCTACAACTCCTCTACAGTGTTAGGGAACCAACAGTATCTACAACTCCTCTGTAGTGTTAGGGAACCAACAGTATCTACAATACCTCTACAGTGTTAGGGAACCAACAGTATCTACAACTCCTCTATAGTGTTAGGGAACCAACAGTATCTACAATACCTCTACAGTGTTAGGGAACCAACAGTATCTACAATACCTCTACAGTGTTAGGGAACCAACAGTATCTACAACTCCTCTACAGTGTTAGGGAACCAACAGTATCTACAACTCCTCTACAGTGTTAGGGAACCAACAGTATCTACAACTCCTCTACAGTGTTAGGGAACCAACAGTATCTACAATACCTCTACAGTGTTGGGGAACCAACAGTATCTACAACTCCTCTACAGTGTTGGGGAACCAACAGTATCTACAACTCCTCTACAGTGTTGGGTAACCAACAGTATCTACAACTCCTCTACAGTGTTGGGGAACCAACAGTATCTACAACTCCTCTACAGTGTTGGGGAACCAACAGTATCTACAACTCCTCTGTAGTGTTAGGGAACCAACAGTATCTACAACTCCTCTATAGTGTTAGGGAACCAACAGTATCTACAACTCCTCTATAGTGTTAGGGAACCAACAGTATCTACAACTCCTCTATAGTGTTAGGGAACCAACAGTATCTACAACTCCTCTGTAGTGTTAGGGAACCAACAGTATCTACAACTCCTCTATAGTGTTAGGGAACCAACAGTATCTACAACTCCTCTGTAGTGTTAGGGAACCAACAGTATCTACAACTCCTCTGTAGTGTTAGGGAACCAACAGTATCTACAACTCCTCTGTAGTGTTAGGGAACCAACAGTATCTACAACTCCTCTGTAGTGTTAGGGAACCAACAGTATCTACAACTCCTCTATAGTGTTAGGGAACCAACAGTATCTACAACTCCTCTATAGTGTTAGGGAACCAACAGTATCTACAACTCCTCTGTAGTGTTAGGGAACCAACAGTATCTACAACTCCTCTGTAGTGTTAGGGAACCAACAGTATCTACAACTCCTCTATAGTGTTAGGGAACCAACAGTATCTACAACTCCTCTACAGTGTTAGGGAACCAACAGTATCTACAACTCCTCTGTAGTATTAGGGAACCAACAGTATCTACAACTCCTCTATAGTGTTAGGGAACCAACAGTATCTACAACTCCTCTACAGTGTTAGGGAACCAACAGTATCTACAACTCCTCTGTAGTGTTAGGGAACCAACAGTATCTACAACTCCTCTATAGTGTTAGGGAACCAACAGTATCTACAACTCCTCTATAGTGTTAGGGAACCAACAGTATCTACAACTCCTCTATAGTGTTAGGGAACCAACAGTATCTACAACTCCTCTACAGTGTTGGGGAACCAACAGTATCTACAACTCCTCTGTAGTGTTAGGGAACCAACAGTATCTACAACTCCTCTATAGTGTTAGGGAACCAACAGTATCTACAACTCCTCTATAGTGTTAGGGAACCAACAGTATCTACAACTCCTCTACAGTGTTGGGGAACCAACAGTATCTACAACTCCACTACAGTGTTGGGGAACCAACAGTATCTACAACTCCTCTACAGTGTTGGGGAACCAACAGTATCTACAACTCCTCTATAGTGTTAGGGAACCAACAGTATCTACAACTCCTCTACAGTGTTGGGGAACCAACAGTATCTACAACTCCTCTACAGTGTTGGGGAACCAACAGTATCTACAGCACATCTGTGGTGTTAGGGAACCAACGGCATCTGCAGCACATCTGTGGAATTAGGAACCAACGGCATCTGCAGCACATCTGTGGAATTAGGAACCAACGGCATCTGCAGCACATCTGTGGAATTAGGAACCAACGGCATCTGCAGCACATCTGTGGTGTTAGGGAACCAAGAGTAACTGTAGCACATCTCTGGTGTTAGGGAACCAAGAGTATCTGCAGCACATTTGTGGTGTTATGAACCAACAGTATCTACAACTCCTCTGCAGCGTTAGGGAACCAACAGTATCTACAGCACATCTGTGGTGTTAGGGAACCAAAGGTATCTGCAGCACATCTGTGGTGTTAGGGAACCAAGAGTATCTGCAGCACATCTCTGGTGTTAGGGAACCAAGAGTATCTGCAGCACATTTGTGGTGTTATGAACCAACAGTATCTACAACTCCTCTGCAGCGTTAGGGAACCAACAGTATCTACAGCACATCTGTTGTGTTGGGAAACCAACAGTATCTGCATCTCTTCTAGAGTCTTAGGGAAGCAACAGTATCTATAGCACATCTGTATGTTGGGTAACTAATAGTATCTACAACACCTCTGTGGTGTTAGGGAACCAACAGTATCTACACCTCCTCTGTAGTGTTAGGGAACCAACAGTATCTACACCTCCTCTGTAGTGTTAGGGAACCAACAGTATCTACACCTCCTCTGTAGTGTTAGGGAACCAACAGTATCTACACCTCCTCTGTAGTGTTAGGGAACCAACAGTATCTACACCTCCTCTGTAGTGTTAGGGAACCAACAGTATCTACACCTCCTCTGTAGTGTTAGGGAACCAACAGTATCTACACCTCCTCTATAGTGTTAGGGAACCAACAGTATCTACAACTTCTCTACAGTGTTAGGGAACCAACAGTATCTACAACTCCTCTACAGTGTTAGGGAACCAACAGTATCTACAACTCCTCTGTAGTGTTAGGGAACCAACAGTATCTACAACTCCTCTATAGTGTTAAGGAACCAACAGTATCTACACCTCCTCTGTAGTGTTAGGGAACCAACAGTATCTAAACCTCCTCTGTAGTGTTAGGGAACCAACAGTATCTACACCTCCTCTGTAGTGTTAGGGAACCAACAGTATCTACACCTCCTCTGTAGTGTTAGGGAACCAACAGTATCTACAACTCCTCTGTAGTGTTAGGGAACCAACAGTATCTACACCTCCTCTGTAGTGTTAGGGAACCAACAGTATCTACAACTCCTCTGTAGTGTTAGGGAACCAACAGTATCTACAACTCCTCTATAGTGTTAGGGAACCAACAGTATCTACACCTCCTCTGTAGTGTTAGGGAACCAACAGTATCTACAACTCCTCTGTAGTGTTAGGGAACCAACAGTATCTACAACTCCTCTGTAGTGTTAGGGAACCAACAGTATCTACACCTCCTCTGTAGTGTTAGGGAACCAACAGTATCTACAACTCCTCTGTAGTGTTAGGGAACCAACAGTATCTACAACTCCTCTGTAGTGTTAGGGAACCAACAGTATCTACACCTCCTCTGTAGTGTTAGGGAACCAACAGTATCTACACCTCCTCTGTAGTGTTAGGGAACCAACAGTATCTACAATTCCTCTGTAGTGTTAGAGAACCAACAGTATCTACAACTCCTCTGTAGTGTTAGGGAACCAACAGTATCTACAACTCCTCTGTAGTGTTAGGGAACCAACAGTATCTACAGCACATCTGTGGTGTTAGGGAACCAAAGGTATCTGCAGCACATCTGTGGTGTTAGGGAACCAACAGTATCTACAACTCCTCTGTAGTGTTAGGGAACCAACAGTATCTACACATCCTCTGTAGTGTTAGGGAACCAACAGTATCTACACATCCTCTGTAGTGTTAGGGAACCAACAGTATCTACAACTCCTCTATAGTGTTAGGGAACCAACAGTATCTACACCTCCTCTGTAGTGTTAGGGAACCAACAGTATCTACAACTCCTCTGTAGTGTTAGGGAACCAACAGTATCTACAATACCTCTACAGTGTTAGGGAACCAACAGTATCTACAACTCCTCTGTAGTGTTAGGGAACCAACAGTATCTACAATACCTCTACAGTGTTAGGGAACCAACAGTATCTACAACTCCTCTACAGTGTTAGGGAACCAACAGTATCTACAACTCCTCTGTAGTGTTAGGGAACCAACAGTATCTACAATACCTCTACAGTATTAGGGAACCAACAGTATCTACAACTCCTCTATAGTGTTAGGGAACCAACAGTATCTACAATACCTCTACAGTGTTAGGGAACCAACAGTATCTACAATACCTCTACAGTGTTAGGGAACCAACAGTATCTACAATACCTCTACAGTGTTAGGGAACCAACAGTATCTACAATACCTCTACAGTGTTAGGGAACCAACAGTATCTACAACTCCTCTACAGTGTTGGGTAACCAACAGTATCTACAACTCCTCTACAGTGTTGGGTAACCAACAGTATCTACAACTCCTCTACAGTGTTGGGGAACCAACAGTATCTACAACTCCTCTACAGTGTTGGGGAACCAACAGTATCTACAACTCCTCTACAGTGTTGGGGAACCAACAGTATCTACAACTCCTCTACAGTGTTGGGGAACCAACAGTATCTACAACTCCTCTACAGTGTTGGGGAACCAACAGTATCTACAACTCCTCTGTAGTGTTAGGGAACCAACAGTATCTACAACTCCTCTATGGTGTTAGGGAACCAACAGTATCTACAACTCCTCTGTAGTGTTAGGGAACCAACAGTATCTACAACTCCTCTGTAGTGTTAGGGAACCAACAGTATCTACAACTCCTCTGTAGTGTTAGGGAACCAACAGTATCTACAACTCCTCTGTAGTGTTAGGGAACCAACAGTATCTACAACTCCTCTATAGTGTTAGGGAACCAACAGTATCTACAACTCCTCTGTAGTGTTAGGGAACCAACAGTATCTACAACTCCTCTGTAGTGTTAGGGAACCAACAGTATCTACAACTCCTCTATAGTGTTAGGGAACCAACAGTATCTACAACTCCTCTATAGTGTTAGGGAACCAACAGTATCTACAACTCCTCTATAGTGTTAGGGAACCAACAGTATCTACAACTCCTCTGTAGTGTTTGGGAACCAACAGTATCTACAACTCCTCTATAGTGTTAGGGAACCAACAGTATCTACAACTCCTCTACAGTGTTAGGGAACCAACAGTATCTACAACTCCTCTGTAGTGTTAGGGAACCAACAGTATCTACAACTCCTCTATAGTGTTAGGGAACCAACAGTATCTACAACTCCTCTACAGTGTTAGGGAACCAACAGTATCTACAACTCCTCTGTAGTGTTAGGGAACCAACAGTATCTACAACTCCTCTATAGTGTTAGGGAACCAACAGTATCTACAACTCCTCTGTAGTGTTAGGGAACCAACAGTATCTACAACTCCTCTATAGTGTTAGGGAACCAACAGTATCTACAACTCCTCTACAGTGTTGGGGAACCAACAGTATCTACAACTCCTCTGTAGTGTTAGGGAACCAACAGTATCTACAACTCCTCTATAGTGTTAGGGAACCAACAGTATCTACAACTCCTCTATAGTGTTAGGGAACCAACAGTATCTACAACTCCTCTACAGTGTTGGGGAACCAACAGTATCTACAACTCCTCTACAGTGTTGGGGAACCAACAGTATCTACAACTCCTCTACAGTGTTGGGGAACCAACAGTATCTACAACTCCTCTATAGTGTTAGGGAACCAACAGTATCTACAACTCCTCTACAGTGTTGGGGAACCAACAGTATCTACAACTCCTCTACAGTGTTGGGGAACCAACAGTATCTACAGCACATCTGTGGTGTTAGGGAACCAACGGCATCTGCAGCACATCTGTGGAATTAGGAACCAACGGCATCTGCAGCACATCTGTGGAATTAGGAACCAACGGCATCTGCAGCACATCTGTGGTGTTAGGGAACCAAGAGTAACTGCAGCACATCTCTGGTGTTAGGGAACCAAGAGTATCTGCAGCACATTTGTGGTGTTATGAACCAACAGTATCTACAACTCCTCTGCAGCGTTAGGGAACCAACAGTATCTACAGCACATCTGTGGTGTTAGGGAACCAAAGGTATCTGCAGCACATCTGTGGTGTTAGGGAACCAAGAGTAACTGCAGCACATCTCTGGTGTTAGGGAACCAAGAGTATCTGCAGCACATTTGTGGTGTTATGAACCAACAGTATCTACAACTCCTCTGCAGCGTTAGGGAACCAACAGTATCTACAGCACATCTGTTGTGTTGGGAAACCAACAGTATCTGCATCTCTTCTAGAGTCTTAGGGAAGCAACAGTATCTATAGCACATCTGTATGTTGGGTAACTAATAGTATCTACAACACCTCTGTGGTGTTAGGGAACCAACAGTATCTACAACTCCTCTATAACGTTAGGGAACCAACAGATCTGCAGCACATCTATAGTTTTAGGTAACCAACAGTATCTACAGCTCCTCTATAGTTTTAGGTAACCAACAGTATCTACAACACCTCTATAGTGGCTGGCAACATAACATTATCTACAACACCTCTATAGTGTCTGGCAACTAACGGTATCTGTAACACCTCTATAGTGTCTGGCAACTAACGGTATCTGTAACACCTCTATAGTGTCTGGCAACTAACAGTATCTACAACACCTCTATAGTGGCTGGCAACATAACATTATCTACAACACCTCTATAGTGTCTGGCAACTAACGGTATCTGTAACACCTCTATAGTGTCTGGCAACTAACGGTATCTGTAACACCTCTATAGTGTCTGGCAACTAACAGTATCTGTAACACCTCTATAGTGGCTGGCAACTAACAGTATCTACAACACCTCTATAGTGTCTGGCAACTAACGGTATCTGTAACACCTCTATAGTGTCTGGCAACTAACAGTATCTATAACACCTCTATAGTGTCTGGCAACTAACAGTATCTATAACACCTCTATAGTGGCTGGCAACTAACGGTATCTACAACACCTCTATAGTGTCTGGCAACTAACAGTATCTATAACACCTCTATAGTGTCTGGCAACTAACATTATCTACAACACCTCTATAGTGGCTGGCAACTAACGGTATCTGTAACACCTCTATAGTGTCTGGCAACTAACAGTATCTATAACACCTCTATAGTGGCTGGCAACTAACGGTATCTACAACACCTCTATAGTGTCTGGCAACTAACAGTATCTATAACACCTCTATAGTGTCTGGCAACTAACAGTATCTATAACACCTCTATAGTGGCTGGCAACTAACAGTATCTATAACACCTCTATAGTGTCTGGCAACTAACAGTATCTACAACACCTCTATAGTGGCTGGCAACTAACAGTATCTATAACACCTCTATAGTGGCTGGCAACTAACGGTATCTACAACACCTCTATAGTGTCTGGCAACTAACAGTATCTACAACACCTCTATAGTGTCTGGCAACTAACAGTATCTACAACACCTCTATAGTGTCTGGCAACTAACAGTATCTATAACACCTCTATAGTGTCTGGCAACTAACAGTATCTATAACACCTCTATAGTGGCTGGCAACTAACGGTATCTACAACACCTCTATAGTGTCTGGCAACTAACAGTATCTATAACACCTCTATAGTGTCTGGCAACTAACATTATCTACAACACCTCTATAGTGGCTGGCAACTAACGGTATCTGTAACACCTCTATAGTGTCTGGCAACTAACAGTATCTATAACACCTCTATAGTGGCTGGCAACTAACGGTATCTACAACACCTCTATAGTGTCTGGCAACTAACAGTATCTATAACATCTCTATAGTGTCTGGCAACTAACAGTATCTATAACACCTCTATAGTGGCTGGCAACTAACAGTATCTATAACACCTCTATAGTGTCTGGCAACTAACAGTATATTTAACACCTCTCTAGTGTTAGGAAATAATAGTTTCTACGCCTCTACAATGGCTAGAAGGATCCTTAAACAATAAGAGAAGTTGGAGAAATGATACTCGGGTTCCGTGGGGTTTGGAGTTACCTGACTTTGTCTTATCAGTATAAGCGAAACAGCCGTAAAACCTTGCCCAGGTAAGTCACCCTAAGTAAGAAGCAAGCTTGCATTCTCTTGGTCGGGAGTTTGAATTTCGCTTAGGTTGCAGGAGATAAAGGACTCTACAACACATGTGCATTTATCAAGGAAGCGACAGTGTGACTTCTTGAGATGCCGGAGGGTGCAAATGTGACACAGGTAGCGATGAGACAGCAAACAATTGCATGCCCAGCTGTGCGTGCCAGATATTAAACTGCTTTGCCACTGTGCTAATAGCTGAGGGAGAAACAACACACCCCTACGGCCAAGGGGCATGTCCCCTGGTGTTTATGGATTTATTTCTTCCTCTTGTGAAGAACAGGGTAGTTTACAACGCACTCCCTTGATCTGATTGCCTATTTAAGTGTTAGCATGTTTACGTTCCTGTTTTTTGAAAGCTAACATTCTTAAAGATACTTTTATTATGAATGAATACGTGTGTTTATTGAAATACCAGTATGCATACATTGAGCTTCATCAATCGCACGCGTCCACAGACCGCACGTGCTTTTGTAGTACCCAAAATAGTAAGCAATATTGAAAACAAAAACAACAAAATTAAAACAGTATACACGAAAATAAAAGGACAAAGATATTTAAATATAGCAACTTAAATTTACAACACAAAATAAACCGTATTCCGCTGTATTAATGTACCCTATTATAGTAGCCAAATACACTTAATAGAAATATATACACGCAATGCTAACACCACAACAAAACAATGACCGTAAAGTAAGATATAAAATGTATGTAAAACATTATAATCAGTTTTAGCTCTACCCTATTATCAGCCTTCTGAGATCCCAACCGTCTCGCCTTAGTGGAAATTTCCGTGACCACCATTAGCGTACAACATGCTTCTAACTCTACATTCGCGGTAAATAATGTTCCTTCCATTCCTCCGTACCCCTACAACTTGCCAAGATATGGATCCACGATTCTTCCTCCTCGCAAATGAGGCAGAGTCTCATATTATTCTCGTCAGTACTTTTATCATCCGTCATGTTCCTAGTGTAATCCACGCGAGCCCTTCTCTAATGAGTTTGGTACCTGTTTTAATGTACTACTTCATACCCCACCCCGAGTTTAGTCCAGACTGTACTTCCAATGAAACCTTCTCCGTGCATTGCGCAATTATTTGTTGTTTGTCAATATCACAGAGGTGGTTATAAATTTTTCTCCACATTTTCTCCGTCTGTTTGCCTGCCCCGCCATTCAAACGTATCCAATCCCAATGGATTCCATACCTTTCTTTAATTTTAATGCCCACGTCAAATTACTTTCCATTCTCAACTGTTCACGGTAGCGGACTGCCCTAGTTAGAGATTGGTTTCCGTATTAAAGTCATGTTGCTTACGCCTGAGACGCCACTTAATTTTAATTTGCTTATAGTAATCGGAAATTTAGTAATGCGCTACACTAACTTAAATACAGTTTTTCCTAAACACTTTTAAGTGACACGTCATTAATTTTAAAGCACTCTGTTTTTAACTGCGTAATATGCCTTTTACCAAACAATTTAATTAATAGGATTTTCGGGCATCACCATAGCCGAGTGGTTAGATAGTTTGCCTCTCACTAAGCGGCCCGGGTTCAATCCCATATGTGGGATTTGAGGTGGAGGAAGCAGCGTATGGTCGGGTTTCCTCCAGGTTCTCCCGCCAGTCATTCACCAAATGCTCCATAATCATATTTCTTTTCATACATTTCGTCATGATTTCAGAATTTGGAAAGGCGGAGTCAGATTGAAAATATCGTAAATAGTTTAACCCCCTGGCTTCATAGTGTTGCCAACTATTATGGCAACCACTTGCAATTGATTTGTTACTTCCTCTGTGTAGGACAGGAGGTGAAAAGCTGGTCAGGCCAAAAATGCAATGCCATAGCCGGGATTTGAACCACGGTTTTCCCGGTCTCGTTTCAGTGGCCCTAACCATTGAGCTACCATGACAATATGCCGCTTACATTGTAATGCGCCATTGGGTTATGTCATCCCAAATTAATTTGAGATATCCTTGTAGTTTACCCCGAAAAACTCGAGTCAGTTGGAGAATCTCTTGTTGTGTCAGAACGTTGTCATGGTAGCTTAATGATTAGAGCAACTGGTAGGAGACCAGAAGATGCTTGGTTCAAATCCCGGCTATGGAATTGAATTTTTAGACTGATTGTACCTTTCCAATGATATTTCTATCACAAAAATTATACACTCTTGTATAGGGTGAGTCAAGAACTTTCGAACCGGCTCGCGGTGTTTTCTGTTTTCCCACTGGGCGTGTGGACACAGGATTCTGCACCGCTGCTGTAAACAAGGTCACGTTTCTGATGTAGTTTTTCTCTGCTCTGGAAGGGCTGTATTCGGTTGACAATAATATGGTGTAGTTCAGTAATTACGAGTGATTTATTATTTTGTCCTGTACTTAGTCACAACGTGTATTATGGCTCGGTATATGTTTTCTACTGTACAGCGTGTATTTATTTATGATTCATGTGTGTTAATTCAGCCAGCTCGCCAAGCAAAAGTGCAATTTTCAGAAAGATTTGCAGGTGTAAGTGCTCCAGGAACATTTTTTTTTTTTTCGTGTCAACAGTTAGCGCCCCTACGTACGTGAATACAAATTTGCCTCCTTTTTCAGAAAATTAACAGATAGGGGGCGTGATTTTGCCTTTTTTCAACAAGACTCTGCAGCAGCTCATACAGCCAATCTTTCGATGAGAGGAGCTGAAAGTGTTTCACGCCAGAATTATTAGTTGGGGCTTGTGACCCATTCGGTCCCCCGACCTAACCCCCTGCGATTTCTCTCTCTTGAGTAACTGAAAGCATAAAGTGCACAAGACAAACACACACACCCTGGAAGAATTAAAACTAAATATCTGCCAGGAAACTCAAAATAAATTACGGCGAGTGATGATAAGTTTCCCAAAAAGGTACCAAAAATCTATGAACGACCGTGGCCAGTTTCAGGAACTCCTTTCATAAAGTTGGTAAATAAAGCCTTTAAAAGTAGTTTTAAAAATAATGTATGGTTTCATTCGCGCCTTTCTATGAAAGTGGCAGACGGCAATGAGTGCCGAGGAGAAAACACCGCGCAGACGGTTCATACTTTTTTGGCTCACTCATATTGCCGATTTCTAGGGGGAAAGAGGAGGTCCAGATCTAGCAGTATGTTTTTGGGAATCCTCGAGACATCAGAACCATCTGGAATTAGTGTAACTGCAGCTGGCAACTTTCCTTTTTGTTGCGAATAAAATGCTTCTATGTTTAGTGATCGGTTGGGGGCACTGCAGAAACGAAATGAAATGTTTTGATGCCCGAGAAAAATGCAAAAGCCAGATAAATACGTAGAGGTATAAACCAAGTAGAAAAGTAGAGGACATTTACGTAAAAGAACTGTATCTAGTCACGTTATATTCCATTTCTATCAAGCTAATCTAGACTGTCATGCAGGGCGGTATTTGGTTTTCTATTCCAGATCGATAATGCGATGAGCTCGTAAACCAGATGTTCCATTTCCTTTTGTATTTGTAGCAAGTTACGGAGACAAGTGTTTGATTAGAAGGGAGTGGTCCTTGAGGTTGAGGCCAAAACCATTAACTGAACAACGGTGTTCACGGAAATTGGAGCATAAACACTGTGGTCCCGACTTCATCATGCTCCAAGCTCAACCTTCAGTTGTGGTACTAACATCAGCTCATTGGCTTTAAATAGCTTACGTTTCTCGAAAATATACAACAGCATAAAAGGAGCATTGTCCTAAATTGAATACCCTAAACCCACATAAGGTTTAATTGATAACTCTGACATCATCTTTACATTGGTAGTTGTGTAAATGGCGGTTTTATTGAGTAGAAGCTAAAGAACCGATGATTTGTATTTGTTTAGAGAAGAAATAACGAGCAACATGGCTCGTGCAGTTTCGTCTCTGGTCCACACTCCTGAGTTCGGGCTTCGATCCTCGTAGACGGACTACCTAACCCAAGGGGGGGGGTTTTTCGAGGGTTTCTCGGTTAGCTAGGCGAATGTTGGGTATCTTTATAGTGATTCACGCCCGCTTTCACTACTATGGTACCGCAGGCGACGACACTGATGGATGCACCGGTGGAATGCGATGGCGGGAGAAACCTGAGAAAATCCACCCATGTGCCGCTTTGTCTACCACATGCGGTCACTTCGGAGCGAAGCCTGGGCGAGAGATGAGTGGTCTAACTACTCGGCCACGGCGCGGTCTGAATGTTGGGCAGGTTTCTTTCATCCACATAATTTCCTGCTCCGTCGTTTCCATTGTCTTTAATTTTATCCTTCATTCCGTTGGTTTGTTTCAGGGTTGGAAGGACGGCGAAGTGCTCAGTGATGCGTGTCAGGGAAAAGGAATGCTCATAGAGATCCTCCATCCCCCAAATTCGGCCGGTTGCCGGGATGAGGACCGTTTTTGGTGTGGGCGTTGAACCCTGCGGGGCGAGGTCCTCGGTCTACCTATCCGAAAGTCGGGGTGATTCTATCTGGAATAGGTATGCAGTGTCGTCGCTCCTGGTTCCAGCCGCTCGGTGTATGCCTCACTTCCTGCCTTCCAGGGGCGCCCCTCCTATCATATCCCATTCCTCTTCCTGGAGAAGGAAATGAGTAACACATCCTCAGTTTTTTCCTGGGTAGCACAGCTGGTTAGGTGCTCGTTTACTCATCTGGAGGTCGCGGGTTCAATCTCGGCCCAGATAGTTTTTAAGTGTGCTTAAAGGTGACAGCCCCATGCCAGTAGATTTGATGGCATGTATAACAACTCCTGTGGGACGAAATTCCGGCACATTGGCGGTGCTGATATAATCCTGGAAATTGACAGCATCGTTAACAGACTATTTATTTTTTTTAAATTTACATGTTTCTTATTACTTTTCTACCGAATGCAATGAACATGGTAGTTAAAGAGCGTACTGCATTGCATGCAAATATTCGATACCAGATTTCCCGGTAGTACATCTTTTGAGGATCGCCGGATTAAAAAACCTTTTACAAAAAGGTCTGTGTGTGAACAGCATAACTTAAAATGAAAGGTCCATTAAATACCAAACTTCGTATTTAAGTTCAGTATTTTCCAAAGCTGCGCACGTAAATTTTCAGCACTATCCCCCACCCCAAACTACCCTTTAAATTGTAAACTTTCCATAATTTTCCACTCGCTCAAAAATAACTAACAATTATGATTAAAATACCACATTTGAAGGTATTTACATCAGAAACAAAATGAATACATAGGACTTTCTGGAAATAACCTCTGAAGGCATTTTAATTCTGGATGACTGGTAAACTGTAAGACAAACAAAGTGTTATTACTCAAAAAATGTACATAGATCACATTAAAACACATAATTAGTGTTTTAGTTAACTATTTCCCTCAGACATAGTTCAAGCTCCTCATCACTTGCCCACCAGCTCTTTAAAGATTTGTCGTCCTCCATGGTCAACGGGCGCAAAACTTATGGAATCGTGACCCCGACCGCCAACCCAGCCGGCGAGCCTAGCTTACTTGGAGTTTGCGTTATGCTTACTTTGTTTACTCACAGTCACAGCGAGCAAAACATTGGGCTGCTTATCTGGTAATAACATACACAACTCGCTTCCTAGCTCTCATTAAGATTTTCACATGCCCAGATATGTTCCGCCAGTTATAACTGGTAGCCGTTGGTTCCCAAAGTCGCGGGTTCAAACACGGGGGAGTGCGAGGTTTTTGTCGCGCGTAAAAATCATTAGCATAGCTTCCTTCGAAAGGGAAGTAAAGTCGGTGATCCGTGTCGTAAATTTACAGAACTTAAAATACATACGTCAAACCCGATGAGCAAAAGTTCTTGCCAAATATAGAACGGGACGTTGAGAACCGCAACAGTTACAGAGCATCCATAATTAATATTAAATTTAATTCCACCAGCCTAACACCACCACTTAGTTCTACAATCCTGAAACACATGACAAATGATGAGACAAGAAATTCAGGAGATGCAACGATCCGTCCTAGAATTTGCGTGGCGACCTCGGTAAACCATGGGTCCAGAACCAAACATATGACCTCCCGATTGCCAGGCGGCCACGTTACTACTGCGCCACCTCGCTCGGTAGTGTGCACTACCAACTCATTTTCCAATAGTTGCAACAAGGAAATCTTATTTCAATTTGCTTGAAAGTTTACTAGCACAACAAGTATGATTAATACTGCTGCTGTGTTTTATTTCTTTAGAGAAGGCTGTTATCATTAGCACTCTGTTTAACTGTTTATTTCAGTGTCATTTTTTGCTCTGGGGTAGCAGTGGAGCAGCCGACCAAGTATTTTTGCTCCAGAACAAGGCTCTTAGAATAATTAAAAATTGTGATTCTCGCCAACATTGTGCACCTATTTTTAAAGAATTTTATTTAACTGTAATATCTATGTATTTGCATGCTTGAATTTTGTTCATTTCCAAAAGACAGATGAGGCCCCTTTTTACTTTCTCCTCACGTACTATGTACACAGTGTACAGAGAAGGCATTGTATTGCACCCAAAAAACCGATACCGATATTTCACCGGAAATACAATTTTGGGACCCCCTGAATCCAATAAAAAAAGAATGTTTAGAAAAAGTCCCTGGGTGGGTCTGAGTGGACAGCATAGCTCAAAAATTAAAAGGCGGTTAAATACCAAACCTGGTATTTAAGTTTATTATCTTCCGAGAATGCGACACGAAGATTTTCAAACAAAATCCTCCACCCCAAGTTACCAATTGCATAGAAAATGTTTTGAAATGTTATTTTCCTCAAAAATGGCTCTAACGATTTTGATTAAAATACCTTATATTATACTCATTTACTCGAAAATAAAATGTATATCTGGAAGTTTCCGGGAATAGCTTCTGAAGACCTGCTCGTTCTGGATACCTTTTTGAATTTTGAATAACTAGTAAACCATAAGAAATTGACAAATATCTACCACGCAAAAAAATAGATATATTTAAAATATATTTTTGTTGTAGAGCTGACCGTTTCCAAGATATTTCTTGATATTAGTTTCAATTTTAAAATATTTTAACTTTTCTTTGACAGGAGGAGTCGGTTTTTTTTTCCTACCCCTGGCCAAGCAAAGAAGCCAATTTCAATGACAAGCGCATAACGATAGCTATTTAAAAATTTGATTATCGCTTTAGCATTGTGCATTTCTTTAGTTCCTTTCTACTTATAAGCAACTAAGCTACAAAGTACATTCTGCTATGGATTTTCTCGATTAGCGTGGTGTAGAAAGAAGAATAATCCTTTGTTAAGAACAGTTAGAGAAAGTAATGTGAGTGTAACACATCAGATTTTCTGACATAGATACCCAAGACAATGGGTAGAAATAACAAAGTACCACTTAAATTTCGATAGTAGAAATCTCTTGATTCTGTTCCGTATCTTGGAGTCAGATTATATAGTAGCTTACCTTTAAATGTAAGACAAATTGTGAATGTTCTTTCAAACTTAGTGTTAAAAATAGAGTTAGGCGACAAAACTTTTAATATTCAAGAATATTTAAACACGGAAGCATGTTGATGACTTGCTGACGAAACCTACTGACGTAGTCCGTTTACCCCCCTCCCTATGACTTACAAGCGAATACTTAGATGTCAGAAGCCTGTCGGGGAGCCAACGGCACGAAATCTCAGAATGGAGAACCTGAAACGAGTGGTAGTCCTGTTGCCAGGCATGAGCATGAGGAAGTGGATCATATGAAATGTAAGTGAAATGGTTGATAGGGAAAGCTGAGGATGGAGAAACCGGTGGAATGAGTGGATGGGAAAACCGGAGGACCCAGAGAAAACTCGCCCCGACTCCGCTTCGTCCACCACAAATTCCACATGCGGGCCCTTGGAATCGAACCCGGGCCGCCTAGATGGGAGGCGAGGGTTCTAACTACTCGGCCACAGAGCCGTTGTGTTGCATTGTATATGTGCCAAACAGTGAAATAAATATCATGAGCTCAAGAAACTCAGATGTCATTTCTCGAATAGTCTGGAGCTGCCGTTCATCCATGGTGCGATCTAGCAGCGTTTATTAGCAATATTTTGTTGAAGCTTCAGAGCATGTTACGTAATGTTTACTAATATATGCCCGTAAGTTCAGTTTCCAAGTAAGTTTCGTTGCGTTTGTCACTTAGGAAAAATGGTTTTATGATACAAATGGTACAAATGGTGTTTTATATTGTGAGTAGGAAGCTTGCGAAATGAGACCGTAGACCGAGTGCAGGAATCCTACTAAAATATAAACAATTTTAACATGCGTCATAAATTCTTTTTCGGATAGTTCTCAATATTTGTAGACCTATTACAACTATAAATAGATTGTTTTATCTATTTCACGGAGTTGATGCTTAATGGTCTGAGATATTCAGTTGTTGCCTTGCTTAGTAGCTGTGCTGACAAAATAACCACTTACTCGTACAGAAGGAAACGTTCTTTACAATGGAGGCAGTGTAGCAGTTGTAATTTTGCTCTCTCCACTGTTTCATCTAGTTCAGCAGATTCCATGTACATGACATCCAAACTATCCGCCAGAGTCTTAGCCTACTTGAATGAGGCCGTGGAAGCATAATCCAAAGTTGGCTACATTGGAATATTATAATTTTATAGCACTGAGTGACAGAGTCTTCTAGTTTCAACACTACTGACATCTGGTAAGAGACCCAACTGTCTAAAAATATAGTTACACCCAAGTGTGGGCAGGCGGGCAGGCACGTAGGTAGGTAGGTATTACCAGGGATCGGTTAGTTTGTTCCCTTCAGTTAAACAGTTTCCAGTAACTGATTACATTGTATTCGTTGTGCTTGAAATATTCAAGTTAATTAAGCTGAACTGAAAACCTCGCTTCAAATACGACCCGAGTCATTGTTTTATGTGTGAAAAATCATAAGCATGCATGTACCATTTATTAAATACTGGTTTTATACAGTATAAAACCAGAATAATTTTCAAATATAATTAATCTAATCCAGGTTTTTTCTATCAGCGAAATAAATGATTTAGTTTATTTGAATTAGAAAGCTTATAAACACAGTTCACTTCCCTTAATTTAATTAGCACTTTATTTTCAACGAATACCGCATAGACTAAACAAAATGCCTATACGTGTAACGGTACGATCTGAGGGTTCGAGTAATGTCGATACGTGTGGCATTTCGGAATTTCTCGAGCCTGCCCAGCCCTAGGTACCATTCTTTTTATCCGCAAGTGCAACAATGTTTCCATTCGTGACTGCTTCAGTCATTTTCTCCATGGGATTTATTTTTCCACTTCCTTAACTAGGCACACTATTATAAATGTTACCTTCTCTAGCACATATGTACAATATATAGTAGGTAGAGAAGGTGTTGTATTCCACTCAAAATGAGATATTGCCGAAAATACAGGTTTTGAGGACCCCTGAATAAAAATTATTTTTAGAAAAAGCGTGTGTGTATGTGGACAGCATAGCTCAAAACCGAACAGTCTATTAAATACCAAACTTGGTATTTAAGGTTAGTATC